>CANTUR010000384.1:680000-1280000 GCA_947683625.1 Mallotus nudiflorus
AAGAAATGGTAGTTTAGTAATTGTAATTAATAAAAGAATAAAATTTTTTAATAGAAAATAGTTACGTAGTGTATAATTCTACAAAAATAAAAATGGAGTGCAAAAATCTCCATCCCTATTTAAAACTTTATTAGTGAAATGTGTTACAATAGGTGATATGCTCTAACAGTCAATCACATATTTTTACATTGTAAATTACCTCAAATAACAATAAAATAATAATCTATTATCTAAAGTGTTTATTTAATTGAATATTTATCCATTAGCATTATATTAAATAAATTTATTATCAAGAGTTGATAACATGAGCTACAAATTTATTTAGTGCATATACTATAAAATGTTCATAGTCGGTAAATTAATATTTTAGTAATATTAATTAGACTATCACCTCTGTCTATTTTTCTTGATTAGTATGTGATACTAATAGTGGGAGGTAGTGAGTCTCATACTACTTGATATGAGATATCATAATAGATATATGAATACTCATGTGATGGGTAGATCAAACAATGACGTTAGATTTGTGATTGCATGGATATTTACTTATTGTTAACGATCACAATCTAGGTCATAATGGTGCATATAGTCTTTTGACCTGAGATGACTTAGTCATCCACATTTAAGTGGTTAAGGTTTATTATCGCCTACATACTTGTGTTAATCACACACGGGTATATGGCGTGTGATGGCTCTAGTTGGTTAAATATATGAATGAGTGTTTAACCAAGATGAGATTCGTTGCATAGAGTGAACTGGGATAAGGTCTTATCCTATTTAAGTTTATTCTTGATGAATAATTTCCTAGCTAGGACAAACATGACACAGTTTGAAAGAGTTTCAATGTTTGTTATGTTTTATCAAAAATTAGACCTTAAGATGAGCTCATATGATGTAGTTATTAGAGTTTGACTAAACCATGACTCTAGGCTATATCGGGATCTTCTAATGAAGGAATTTTAGTGCACGGTAATTATGATAAAAGGGTTCATATGAATCAATACATGCATTCATTTTTAATTGGGAAGTTGTGATATCGATGCTAGGAGTCACTCACAACTTATGAGAACTAAATCTGTATAATTGAAATTTTCACATTTAGTTTTGAAAGGAATTTCAAATAATATCAAGTGTTTATATTATTTCTCATTACCAATTAAACATAAATCTAGTAAGTCACACCTAAAAGAGTTTCACCAAATCACCATCAATATTAATCTAATTATTGATTACTGGAATTGAATTTATACTTTAAGCAACGATTCTAGCATATCATGAAATCTAATTCAAATAAAGGTTTAATTATTAATTTATACTTAATTAATATTAGAGATTAATTAAAGTATTAAATTAATAATATATTTATTGTTTCTAATTGGACTTGGATTAATTGTCCAAATGGTTTAGGCCTAAGCTCAAAAAGGTTTTGGACCAAAAATTAATCCAAAACATTGAGAAAGTCCATAAACCTTATCTAGGCCCATTTGTTTGATGGATTGGGCTTAGGCCAAAATTTGGCCCAATTACCAAGTCTAAGTCCATATAAAATGATATGGTCAAATTTTACATATTAGGCACACATTATCTCTAATGTGTAAATTGTTGTCTATGGCAAAGATAGAGATTAGATCACGTAGATATATGTGTGAATGAATGTAGACAAATACATAAGATATATTCTCTACATAATTCATGGTACTTTAATTATATACAAGTTGTATACTTGTAATATGAGAGATGATGTCATGAGGTTTGCTTTCTCTACATGTATATATATAACCTAAGAAATGTTTCTAAGGTTAGAGAATTGAGAAAATATACCTAAAAATAGAACAACATATACACAACATAAACCCTAAGTGTTCTTGCAAAAAGATTGAATTAGTGCAAGATTTGTAAGGGTCATTTGAGAGGACACTTGCAACTAATTAAGTCAAAGCAAGAAGGAGATTTGGTGGAGTTTTGGTGTTTCAAGCTAGAGACCTTTCATTTGCAAGGTTAGAACATTTGATTTAAGAGTTGAATCTAAAACATTCAAAACTTATAGATAACTATTGTGGTCCACATCAAATTAGGAGTTTGTAAGTATTCTTAACGTAAAATTTCCTATGTTGATGTATGTGCTTGTTACTTTGCTATTTAGCTACGTTTAAAATGTAAAATTAATCATTGGGAATTGAATTCTTCATATCATGAAAGGTTATCCAAGTAAAATTTTAAAATTTTACCTAAATTAGTCTTGTACTCACCACACATATTCTTAATGCCTAAAGTTATATTACCGATTCCTTCAAAATGAACTATAGCAAATTAATTAATTAAAAATTCACCAAAAGGTAAAAGTAAATAGAAGATCCACAGTTAATTTATAAACTAATAAATATTTATGATGAGATTTTTTTTTTTTTTATAATAAATAGGTGATGTTTAATTATTGCAGACCTTTATAAGTAAAACGTCTTTTATGTAATTAAGTAAAATAATTCAATTTTTTTTTCATAGAGTATACAAGATTTTTTTTAAAAAAAATATCTTAAAAGTTAAAAACAGGGTTATTTAACCCATATCAATTTTTTTTGTGTTTTAGTTGTTCAAAACTATAAGTTTAATCTACACTTCGTACATTTTAAATGATTTTTAAATACCAATAGCCAAAATTGAAACACAAAGGAAACTTAAATGTCCACCTTTGCAATTAATTTAGGTTAATTTATTTTCTGATTGGACCTTTAGGCTGATCAATTTTGAAAAAAAAAAAAAAAAAGTAGGAATCAAACAGAAGATTTTCAATCAATATATCAAATCAAACACAATTTTCCCATTACTAGGTCGGCCTGCCAAAATGCATTGAAGGTAGACAAATTTGTAGCGTGAAATCAATGAAATAGACCAAAAACTAATTAACAAAATTATCTTGAATTACCCGCTTTTAAAGCCTGATTAAATGCTTGATGGCTAAAAATTTTTCAACAATTAATACATTATAACTCAAATATACAAATATTATTTAAGCATAGGTTATCATTCAAATGTTATATATACCATAAGCGAGAAAGGCTCAATGGTTGTTGGCAAAAGCAAATCAATTTTAGCTGGTGAGAAGATAATCTAAAAGATGATACAGAATTGAAATTCTACTGCAAAAATAATCTTCCAGTCCTTCAACTCAACACATTAAGAACATTAATAAAAGCTAAAACGAGGAAAACATATCACAAACTTGCGCATGTCAATATTCAATAGCTACACAACTATATATATGGCCATTTCTTCTTGTGTTGAAGTGAGATGTAACCATCTCTCAATTTATTATTTTGTATCATTGCTTAACATAAAAGACTGTATACCATTCTACATTATCTGCTGTCTTTTCAACTCATTTTAGCCTGACTGGCCAAGTTCATTTTTGCGCAATACTCGAACAAGCTCCCATCGAAACAGCGCCGGATAGCATCTTTAGACAGAAGACCTTCTTCATCCCTAGCAAGAATATAAAGGATTCCCCACTCGACCTTGGCAGAAATCCTGTGCATGCAGTCCAATTATATTTAGCTTCAAGACTAAAAAAAATGTTTGTAAACAACAAAAATGAAAATTTGATTTTAGCTTCAAAACAAACCATCCGAAGAAGTCGTAAGCGAGTCTCTGTCCTTCTGTCAGGTCCCAGACCTCTCGGAGCGTTAACTTGTCAGGCACCGTATTAGAATACTTGCTGAAGATGTTCTCAAAATGCACTGGCATATATCTGTGCATATAAATTATATGTAGAGAAGTTTGACAATTAAGTATATCAATAGAGGCATAAAGAATCAGAAAAACTGCCATTAACAATAAGATTTTATGCTTTTTTAGTGACACTTACCGTCCTTCAGTGTCGTATACTCCTGAATCGCTGCCATGTTTAGCTTTGTGTATGTTCAGAATGTGTATGGGGAGAAAAGGGGAAGGAATCCAGCCCTGTATAAAGATGACAAATGACATAAATACATAATCTTCACCATGTAAATTGAGCTCTTATTTGAATTCTATGCCATAGTGTGTTACTTGCAGAAAAAAAATTGAGTTCATTACTTACAGTAAGAGTAGAATAGCTCAAGGTTGCATTGATAATAAAAGCCAAGATAAGAGAAACAACCATATTAAAACCAACTGCGCGCAATCCTGTTGTTAATGGTTAAAAAATTCAGGATCAATCAACTATATATGTATATAAATAGAGTTACAATCTCTCTATTTTCAAGAAATGAAAATGAGGATACCAGTATAAGTCTCCCAAGGGTAAACTATTCCATTGTCATCTTGGTCGAAAAAGGCGACGTGCTGCTGCAGAACACTCAAACCATAATGCTTAAGTCCTGGTGTTCCTTGAGGATGCTCGGTATCAGGAGCTCTCAATACTCTTGCCACATCTGTTTTTACATGTAAAACAGATTCAAGCCGTAAGGGACAAAATTTGTCTCTGAGAAAAGCACATGGATCTGTGTATATGCGTCCAATGGTTGATATATATCTCAATTATTTAAATTAGTAATAAATATGTAACAACCATCTAAATATGGATGGGACAGCCAATGAACCTTAGACTAATTGATCGAATAGGAGGTCGTGGAACTGAACTTTGTAAGTCCCCGGTTCAAATCTTAGATGGAGCAAAAGTTTTGGACTAAATGTCCATGCCTACACAACACTACGATATATATAAGAGTTGATAAATCGTAATAGTTGATAATGATTATTGTTAAGAGTTGATAATTGTCCTCCTCATCAAGGCGGGAAATATCTGAGAGGTGAGAATATTGGATATCCCATAAAATTTGATTAATTGAGAATTAATCTGAATTCGACTCCTATCAAATTCTGAAAAATGTCAAAGTTTACCTCAGGGTTTGGGTTACAAGTCTTTCACACCCTATTGGGTTACAAGATAAATTTTCGAGCATACAATACTGCTCTTTCCTTTGTTTCTTCCAACTCTTCTTGTTCTTTCATTAGTTATTCACCTACCCACAAGCCTTAACACTAACATTCTTACATTTTCTTCCCTTATTCTTGAAGCTTTTCCAATTAATGAACATAAGTAGATCAAGAAAACAAGAACAACCCAACAATCAACTTACAAGGCTTGGGAAGGGTAGTTTCCAAATCATCTCGAACAGGTTTGACACAAGTAACAGGAGCACAAGGTGCAACTTGAGCCAATGAATCATCACCCTCCCTGCTAACCACCACCTTTCTTTCAGAATCATCCATCTCACTAGCCAAAAACTTCCTTTTCCTTGTTCCTTTTTCTATGTTCTCTCTAATATTGGCTGCTGCTGCTTAATTAATTTGTAGCGTATGGTTTTTGTTTCTTGCATTGACATGGCTATATATGCTAATGTCCTTTTTCTTCATCTCTGTATAATGTTCCCATTATAAAATAGCTCAGCAGAAGGGTTCGTGGCAACCATGCAGACCCACATGGTTACTTGTGGCATCTCCTACTTTGCTTTTACCCTATGCCGTGGCAAGTCCTTGTAAAAGCATCATTTGCATTGCATGCTTTCATTCACAATATTTCCGTAGTTGTTCATAATTTCTTTCGCGACTAGTAAAAGGTGGAAAAAATGTACACATATTTTCAATAATTTTTAATAAATTAACTATTCTCCCCTAAATTATATTTTAAATTTTAATTATATTAAATAATTATATTTTTAAATTTTACTTTAATCAAATTAAATTAATTCAAATTCACATCTTCAACCTGAATGCTAAAAAAATGTATAGATATTAAAGTGTATTATAAAAGAAATTTTAATAGTCAATTCTTCAAAATTAAATTTTTGATATATTTAATTTTATTAATAAAATTTTTTAAAAAATGTATTTAATTTTAATAATTAACAATAAAAATAAAAATAATATTTATAAATCATAATTAATAAAAATATAAAATTAAATAAATTTAGTTATAATCAATATAGAAAATTCATATAAAAATCTTAAAATTTCTTTTAGTTAATTAATTCTTCGTAATTATTTATAAATCAAATAGTAATTTTCTAATTGACTTGTATTTTTTTGAAATAAATTTTTAATTATAAAATAATTCATTTGAAATATATTAATATCAATTATATTTAACTTTATAAATTTAATATATTTTTTTAACAACATAAATTTAATAAATCGATATTATAGTTCAATATACATATTAATCATTGGACTATATTCAGTAATTTAAGGCCCGCGGCTCAGTAACGTAAGTAATTGTGGGCCCTATAATTTGGTTAGAAAAGCCCATTTCTTACTGCTAAAAGAACCCAAAAGTCCCTAAACCCAGCGACAGAGATAGAGAGCGAAGAAGAAGACGAAAATGGCAACCGAATCAGCGATTGAAGGAACCACCGTCACAGAGGCAACTCTGATCGGTACTGAAAATCCGCCGCCACCGCAGCAGCTGCACAAGCTAGATAGAAAGTGGACGTTTTGGTTCGATAACCAATCAAAGCCCAAACAAGGCGCCGCCTGGGGTACGTCTCTGCGTAAAGCTTACACCTTTGATACCGTTGAAGAGTTTTGGTGGTAATTTAATCTCTTGCCCTATCTTTATGCTCATTTTTATTCCTGTGGATCTAGTAATTTATTGAATTATGTTTTTTGTTGGTTTGTATGTTCTATTAGGTTTAATTAGATAACAATTTTGGCCCATTTTTTTTTTAATTTAGGGTTCTGGTTGAAATGTGTACAGATAAAAATTGTTACTTGTTGCTTGATTTAAATGTTAGAGTTTAAAAAATGGAAGGTTTTATGCAGTTTGTATGATCAGATATTCAAGCCAAGCAGGCTGTCTGCAAATGCTGATTTTCATCTATTTAAAGCTGGAGTTGAACCCAAATGGGAAGATCCTGAGTGTGCCAATGGAGGGAAATGGTCTGTTTCATGTTCCAGAAAGGCTCTTCTTGATACTATGTGGCTAGAGACTGTAAATCTCTCTCTTTCTTTGTTTTCAATTTTTTTTTTTTTTTGGGAGTACTTTGAACTTTTTAGTATGATAGAAATATGTGTAAAATTTTTTTCTTTGTTTGGGTAGTTGATGGCTTTGATTGGGGAACAATTTGATGATTCGGATGAGATTTGTGGTGTTGTTGCAAGTGTTCGCCAAAGGCAGGATAAACTTGCTTTGTGGACTAAGACAGCAACAAATGAGGCTATGCAGGTTCGAATATCTTCCCATCTCCCACTTCTATCTGAACCGAAAATTAAAGCATTTGATTTTCATTATTTTTTTAACTGATGTCTATGAGTAATGGTACAGCCTTTGTTCATTGTTTTTTAACTATTGATTATTAAGATTTTCAGACATTCCTCTAATGCATGCTAAATTTTCATTTCCACAATCGGTGCAATCTAAACCTTAACTGCACCTTTTTGTGATGTTTGAGCTTCTGAGCTCACAATCAGTCTTGTTATTATATCCCGAGTTTGAAGGAAGGGTGGGAAATGGTTTTCAACTTTTATTTTGGGTTTAAGAAATATTTTCTTTTTCTTACTCTCTATAAATTTGTTTCCAATGTCAAGTACAACTCCAACTATAACATAAATTGATTAAAGTATGCATATTTATGGAGTCTAAAGTGGATGATGCGTTGGGCATAGTGTTTTTAATTCCAGCTCTTGCAGACAATGGTGAATGCCTAGCCGCTCTTAGTTTGCTTTGATGTATTAATCATGCTGACTATTACAGAAACTGTCAGTTCTTTCTCTCTTGAATCTATTGGTTATTCTTTCTGTCACAGAACCTTATATTGTTCTGCTGCTGTTATTTGGGATTAGTTCTCTATGCATATGCATGTGATACTACCCCCATTCTCTCTGTTCTACTTCATGACATGTATGTTTATAAAGTTCGTCTAATTTGCTGAAGATGTTACTGCTAGCACTCTATTTTTTGGGATTAGTTATTATCTTGAGTATGAGATTCACTAAGTTCTAGTAATTAGCTAGCTTCTCACTTGGTAGCTGGACTATCAGCACATCTGTAACTGAGTTACGGGATTTCAATTTTGTTTTATAGATGGGCATTGGCAAGAAGTGGAAGGAGATCATTGATGTCACTGATAAGATCACCTACAGCTTCCATGTAATCTTTATTTTATGGTATTATCTGATTATGGGAACGTTTCAGCTGTCCTTTAATGTCTAACTGCCTTGGTTATTGCAGGATGATTCTAGGAGAGAAAGGTCTGTCAAAAGCCGGTATAATGTATGAGCACTCCTCACTTGTTTGTTGTATGACTGCTGGAAACACCAAAAAGTTGAAAGTATTTCAAGGGAGAGGCTCTGGATGGATGTATTTGAATGCTTATCAATTTTGTCATTTCATAATTTTCTACATTTACCAAAGTATTGTAGCATCTGGCAATGTTTATGAGAAATTGAAAGAGAGGGAGAGGGACAGATTGTTGTGCGTCATACGTGTTTTAGAAGAAAATACCTTTTTTTTATTCATTCGAAGTGATTATGTTCAGATTTCAGCAAGTTACGTTTTGGAAACATGATGGTAATATTGATTATGGATGTGTTATTGCTGCCACCACCTATTGAGCATGAGAATGGAGTAATTAGGGAGCATCCACTTGGTTCCGCACTTCATTTTGGGTTGAACATATTGTAATTTTCCAGTTTCTAGTAGTTGCGATGTTTAGGGCTCGAGGGTGCCCCTTTAACACTAGCTATAGCTTGTGCACGAGCAGCTTGGTCCTGACTATAATTTTCCTTGACTTGTCTAATGAAGTAACATGAGCTATTAAAATCTTTCAAATCATTTGCCCTAATAACTTATCAGCTAACTGTAATTGTTCTGTTTATTTTGCTTAGCAAAGGATTTTGATTGTTTACTAAAATGTTTAATTTTCATAATTTGATAGCAAGTCATGACAGCTAAAATCAAGAACGAACAATATAATGGAAGTAGTAATAAAATATGGTTAACATTGTGATTCAAAATATATCCAGATGAGAAAGAACATTTACATCCGAAATCCTCTAAATAAAAACTACGTATTTGAAACGTTTCACTTTCACATGGTGGTGACTGACAAATTGGTGTATTTTGCCTTCTTCCTCAAGCGAGAAACCCAAGTCTTTCTCCATTCTTCTTGGCCAACCGTATCAGTCCTTGCCTTTGTTTTGGGTCTGCTCCTATTGATTTGCAGAATTCAGTAATTACCTGAAAATTTTTTTTTCCACATGTTAACAAGTTTAGCAACCCACTACAATACAATAGCTTCACACTCTTCATTTGCTTGTTCCAGAAACAAACAAAAAACAAAGTCACTTCTAACATGCAACACCAGCGGACCACATAATGAATGTGTGGTCTATAATTGAAGTAGATATCTCAGCTTCTGAAATTACCACAGAACAGCAAAATTCATCTTCTTTCTTGCATGTTCTAAATGGGTATATTTTTCCAAAGATGACAATAATTTAAAAAAAAAAAAAGTATATTACTTTGCCTATGGAAAACATTCTCAACTAGCAGTTAGCACCCAATAGAAAAGTATACCAATCAAGAAATAAAGTGAATTAAGAAGTAAACCTGTGAGTGTAAGGCAATTGCTTTGCCTCTAAGCTGGTTGAACCGTTTCTTGCCAATTATCTGTCGTGTGATAACAACAATAGGTGCAAAGAGGCCTTTTCCTTCATTAACATTCTTCATCATAGGAGGCAACCTTACTGGCTTTGAGACCCTAACATGATTTGGCACTGACTTGACCAACATGCCATAATCTTCACCAACCTTAAATGAAGAAGTACCAAAACCTCCTTTAAACACAGTTGCTGAAATTGCAGTTGCCATTGAAAAACACCCAACAAAATAGTACCCACTACAGATTTTTCTCTGGCTCAAACTGGAGTTTTTCCAGAGGTTCTGCTGTTGGGTTTTGCTTTCTTTATGATTCTCTTTTATGTGGAGATGATATTTTGCTGGTGTAAAATTTGAGAGCCTGTGGCTTTTTTAAATGGAGGATGGTGTGGGAGAGTTTCTTGGAACACTGGTAGCCACATATTGAGATGGCTTGGAGTTTAGTGGAGATTTCTAAACACGTATTTACTTGTACTGCTCATGTTACAAAACTTATGGCCCCCAATTAAGTTGGAGAAAATCTAGATCTAGAATATTAGTGGTTATTTGTTCTAGAGACGGACCATTTTGTTCACACGTAGGATCATTGGCGGATAAATCCTGGCCCTTCAATTTAGGCTGGAATAATGGATAGTACCTAATTACCGAGGGAAAAAGAACATTGAACTGATTAGACATCGAACTCAAATTGTATCTGCCCTTCCCATCCCATGTTCTTGGATCTTACACTGTTTGTACATGTGAAGAATATGCTTGTGAAATGCTTTGCTGAATCTTAATTCAAGTTTTTTTTGTTGACAACTGGCAAAAACTGCCAACTGAGTGAACATGAACTTTCAAGCGTTGATAGTTGGGTTCTTGAATAGTTGAATTCTTGTGAAAATGCCATTGTAGAATGTTAGTTCAATATGTAAGTTTGAGCATGTTTTCACTTGTCCTGAAAGACCTAAAAGGAATAGAAAGACTATAACACACAAAGAGGTTTTTTCTTTAAAATTTCAAGAAATTTCTGTTTTAGATGTGAATTCATGAAAAAGGAACATTCTTTGTTGAAAGGGTAAAAAGGTTTTGCTTAGATTACTCTCGTGGTTTTCACTTTTTCTAGAAATAAGAATAAGACAACTCAGAGCGAACGATTTCCATGAATGCTCTGTCCTATGTCAATATTGATGCACCAAGCAGTTTCTGCCCACAAGTAACATTTTGCAGGGCAGTTGCAGAAGCAGCCCTTGCATCTACTGCAGAATTCATGAATAAGAAGAAAAGGACTTCTAATGATGTGTTGAAACTAACTTAGCCTGAAAGAGGCCATGAAGCTTTACCAACCACGCATAGATTTGCAATTTTGCATCAGAAGTGTCAATGGCTGTCCGTCCTAATGCTTTATAAAAATCAATTCAACTTTTAGCAAGGAAAACAGGTCTCCTTTAGAATCCTTAAGGAACCTGCTTAAGCTGGTCAGCTTCTAAAGCAATGGAATTCACCCATTATTATAAGAATTAAGCTGGTCACGCGTAATCTAACCGTTTTCTTTAGACATCCTCTCAGACAAGTCAGAAACCAAAGCATATTTGTTGCTCTCATAACATGCAGTTGTAAATGCAGCCAAAGTTATTCGATCTACATTACGGTCCTTGTCCAATAATTTGTGAAAGAATAATGCTGCGATACCTACTTTCTTCTCACTGCAAAGTTTCCTGATTAGTGTATTCACTGTCCGAATCCAGAGTTTTTTCTCTAGCCTCTCCAAGATAATCATAGCAGTAGCAGAATCACTTTGTTTACAGTACTCATAAGCCAATGTCACCCTAGTAACTTCACATGGGGACAACCCCTTGTCAATCATGGTGTCATACAATTGACAAGCCTCTTCCAGCATGGACTTGTTGCATAACCCGCTTATCAAAGCTCCGTAAGTAATGCTATCAGGTGTGCAACCATAGTCATTCATCTTATAGAAAAACTTTATAGCTGAATTGACATTTCCATCCCGACAGTACCCACATATCATAGAGGTGTATGTTTCCTTGGTTGGAACCAAACCAATCCTAAGAGCTTCCTCGAAAAGTTTCTCACTTTCCTCCATTCTCTTTTGCCTACAAAAGGTAGCTATCAGCACATTGTATGCATGCATATCAGGTTGTAGGCCAACTTTGAACATCCTACTGAAAATTGCAAGGGCCTGCCTATCATCAATCTGTCTGCAGAACCCAGATATGAGAATGGTATATGTTACTTTATCAAGTTGTAATCCACATTTTAGTCCTTTTCTGAGGAATTTATATGCTTCTGGAAACCTTCCCTTCTTACAGAGGCCATCAATAATAACATTATACGTAAAGATATTAGGTGTAAATCCTTCTTTACCCATCAAATACATCAACTCATATGCTCTCTCAAAGTTTCCTGCTTTGCAGTGCCCATCTATGAGACAAGTGTATGTGTTGGTGTTAGGAACCAATCCCTGTTCTTTCATCCTGCTCAACAGCATCTCTGCTCGATTCAACTTCTCTTCTTTGCAGTAACCATTAATCATGCACGTATAGGTATATGCATTTGGTTTATAACTATCACTCCTGACAAGCTTAAGAAATAGTCTAAATGCTTTCTCAGTCCATCCTTTCTTACATAAGCCATCGATCAGTGCTGTATGAGTATACACATTAGGCTTCCAACCTTTCTTAACCATTTCCTCTAACATCTCAAATGCTTGCTTAATGCTACCTCTTTTGCATAACCCGTTAATCAAAGATGTAAAATTTATCAAATTTGGATTCAAACCCATATCTATCCACTTCTTAAAATACCAAAAAACTCTATTCACAAACCCCTTCTCACAAAATGCACTAATCATCAAAGTACATGTAGCATTATCAACCACAAAGCCTCTGTCAATCATGTCCTTTAACCACCTATCAGCATCTGAAATTCTACCCATTCTACAATAAGCAATAACCATTAACTTATGGCTGCCAGAATCAGGAAACCCACCTCTGTCAAGCATTTCTTCAAACAATTTCTCCGCATAGTCGACCAAACCCAAATCAAGAGCAACCTCAATAACAAAATTCAGGATCCGAGCTTTCAGTGCTAAACCATGATTTTGCATCTCAATAACCATATTAACAGCCTCTTTCAACCTCCCAATCTCGGCAAAAGTCCTCACCATATATTGCATTACTTCAGTAGCTCTATCCAAATTACCATTGTTAACAAAAGAAGTAGCACAAACTATATATAGTCTCATAAAATGCCTAAATTTTGAAAACCCAATTGCCCAATTGAAGAAACTCAACGATACCATTGTACCAGCTTCTTTTGCTAGAGAAGCAACAACGGTAATCACCTGTTCATGGGTTAAAGAGTTGGGGTCGATTTCAAGATTTAGACATGGAAGTGATGGCCTTGAGATAGAGGTTTGTTGGTAATAGGATTCGCAGACCAATGTACAGATTGACCTGACAGAAGATTGGGACGCCGGAGGCGGCAATGAAGTTGAAGGTGAAGTGGGTACAGAGGCAGCAGAATCATGGATGTAGGGGTGACTAAAACAGAGGGATTTGGAAGAAATGAGAGATAAGAGAGAGTAAAGGGTTGGTGGAGCAGAGAGTTTAGGTTGAAATAATCCATTGGATTTGAGTATAAGAAGAGAGATCATCAACTATCAAATGGGTTAATTCGATCTCTGCTGAGAATTGGGAGCTACTGCTGATCAAGTTGTTTTCATTAACATTTAACAAGATGTTCAGCTCGCGAAGGGGACGATGTGGCAACGCTCAGGTGCCATGAGATCCAACGTTGTCAGCAATGTGGCATGCTGACATGGCACAGTTGATGACATGACATGAGTTTATTAGTTATGAGCTGTGAGTTTTCAGCCACTATGACTGACTGGAATTTCAAATTTCCAATTAACCCTATGAAGTTGTTTTCTTTATTTTTTTAATTTTTATTTTTAAATATATTTTTATTTTATAAAAAAACTATTATGCAATTTTTACCTTATTTTTTCATCAAAAGTATTTCAAAAATTAATAAAAAGAAAACTACTTTGAACCTGTATATCACTAGTAGCAAATCCTCGCATTGTACAAATTGTAAATTAGTATATATTTTATTTAATTATTTTTTAATATAAATATAAATATATTAATGAAATAATTTTAATAAATTATAAATCTTTATATATTAAATACTAAGTTTTAATGTCATTAACTTTAAAATTTGATAAATATCCATCTTCATAATTTAATATTTATTCTTAAAAATTAAGTTAATAAATAATTATATACATATATCAAAATATATTCCGAAAAGCTAGTACCATAAAATATTAAAATATGCATATTCAATAGAACTAAATTTTACCTCTAAATAAGCAAATGAAAGTTGAAAATTCAGAAGTCAAGTGACAAAATTTCTCTTCTACCATGTTAAAAATCATAAATTTAATGGTCAAAATCCATACTTAATCCATTTAACTTGTAATGAAAATCCTTTTAACCATATTTACTTTATTAATGACTTTATAGACACTTGAATTTGTATTATTTGTATATTTTAAACATCTGAAAGACACTTGACCTACTGAAAATGAAAGCGTTACTTTCACTCATGTTGAATAGTCAAAAAGTGATCCATATCATCAAATTTAATAGTTACAAAATCAATCAATTCAACCTATGAAGTCCATCGCTGCAGTCATAATCTCTGAGCTTCTCCATTTCACCATTGCCTAAATCGCCACTGTTGGCACCTCCATTGCCACCACCCTCTTCATCCTCGATGCCACTAGTCTCAAGTCCTTCTTTTACAATTTCATCCCTCTACTTGTTGTCCTTGGCATCCAACTCTCTCAAGGCCTTTCTTTTGCCTTCTTTGCTATCAAATACATTCGTTATAATCAAGATTTTGTCACTTCAAAATCTACTTCTCTTTGTTCTTAGCTTGGACTTAACCACCCTCAAGAATTAGTGTCTTGAAGATCACTTAGGAAGACTAGAAAATTAGGATCTTGAAAGGAGCAACCCCGTAAATCTCATTATCGATGTTGAATTTTGTTATTGTAGTGTGTGTAAGCAATCCCGTAAATTCACTATCTCACATCACACACTAAGCACGCCTCTCTTTCTTTCAATGTATACCTTTTGTCACATCTACTACATACTCTCATTTTCCTAGCCGCCTTTATTATCCCAAAATTTACACACCCCACTATTATAGCAGCCGTAGTAGCACTTGATTATGCTTCCCTCATTTTATGTCACTATCACAACCCAAAATCAGGGGCCATGACCTGCGCTAAAGAACGGGAATTCTTTCGAATCCGAAACCCGTAGTAAGCGTTAAGTATATATATATATAAATAAATAAATTAAAACAATTAAAAATACATTAGAATTTAAAACTCAATAATTATGATAAAATAATCTCCGCATATCATAAAATAAAATATTTTAATACAAAATTCAGAGATATACCTCTCTGAATTTGAAATCAACATATATAATACAGAATACCATTTCCGACTAATAAAGATACAATTACTGTAGTTTTCTTATTAAGACCCGAGTTTTTAAATGTTTTTATATTTTATTGGGATATGCAGTATTAATAAATTTTTAATATATATTTGATTATTTGATTATTTGATTAATAATTAATGTTATTTACATTTATTTAAAGTTTTCTACATAAAAATTTTTTCGAAACTCATTTTTTTGGGAAATAATATTTAAATAATATTTTATGGTTTAACGTTATTTTCTTTTATTAAATTATATGGTTTCATGCATGATCATTATTTTATGTATTAATGTATATATACATGCATATACCTAGGGTTTATATTTTATTTCATGTGTTATATATATATATGCATATATGTGTGTATATCACGACCCAAACTAGTGGTCATGACCGGCGCTAGGAAACGGGAATTTTTTCGAATTCGGAACCCGTAGCAAGCCTAAGAAAATAAAATCATACAATAAATAAATAAAAGTATGATCGAATTAAAATTTTTCTGAATCAATATATAAAATAAATACTCCAAATCCTTTTATAAATGAATACATATTCGTACAATGTTCAAATACAATTTCTCAGAGTATTTAATATCCAAACAAAATAATACACTTTCAAAAATTATAACACTACTACTGTAGTTTCTAGAATACAATTCAAAGTTCAGAATATACATTTGCATAAAATAGTCGGGACTGAAGAACACCGACGAGGAACTCTACAACTAAGGTCTGACGACATGGGATTGTCACGACCCAAAACAGGGGCCATGACCGGCGCTAGGGAACGGGAATTCTTTCGAATCCGGAACCCGTAGCAAGCCTAAAAATAAAATAAAGCATGCCATAATAACAGTAACAGTATAATATGCAGCGGAAATAAAAATCATAATATCATTTTTCCATATCAACTGGATTAAATTCAAAACTCATCTCATCACATAGATGTATATAATCTTTAATACAAATCCAGTTCAATTTAATAAATCTCTTTAAAACAAAATACATGAAATCCAATACTTTAATTCACAACTACTGCAGTGTCTAGATAAAATAAATAAGACTCAAGTAGAAAATTTACATAAAAAAGCCGGGGCGGAAGAAATCCGGCGTATCGACCTGCTACTGAGGTCTGAAGAAGTTGACTCTCCTGAAAAATAGTCAACGGAGGGGAGTCAGACCTCACTGAGTGAATTACTATAATATATATACATACACTCTAAATGACTATGCATACAGTCAATAATACATGTCTAATATGTATATATACAGGCAATTCATACAGATGTAGAAAAATCGTTTTTATATATTTTATCTGAAAATCATCTTTTATGAAGGATCATATAGAACCCTAGAATATCGCAACCTCAGAAAATAGTGTTAAACAACACTCTAGCCATACAGGCTCACTTATTCCAAATATATCCACTTAATCCATTTGGACAGTAGACTGGCCCCGAGACACTAAGTCAACCGAGCTCCAGCAGTCTGACTGCCAGTGTGATTGGCCCCGAGACACTTGGTCAACCGAGCTCCAGCAATCACACCCAAACCACATCTCACATATCAATAATCATAATCAAATCAATATCCACAAATAGTTAGTATCATAGCCTAAATACTATAGGCGTACCGGTACGTACTCGGTCCTAGTGCTGCCCACTAGGTAGCACGTTCCATTGATATCCTTCATTATTAAATGTAAAACATTCATTCACAAAAATAAATGATGCATGAAGTTCAATAGAATACAACATAAACCATATATATATACCGGAAATATACCAAAAGTAAACCAGGTATATTTCGAGTATATATATGTCAAATAAATCCAATCAAATCATAAATTAAATTAAAATATATTTAAAAACATTTTAAATATATTTTATTAATAAAACATGTATATAATTTATTATATACCAAAAATAAACCAAAAATATACTTAATATAAACATAAGAAATAATCAAATTATTTATGCATATTTAATCAACATAAAAAAAAATGCATTTCTAAATCATGCATCCTAAGCATATATATATAAAATAGTAACTCACCTAATGCGCTCCACGAGACAGGTCCGACGGGCCTGGTCCACTAGCCCTCGGTCTCGGCACAACTAAACAAGAAATAAATAACCGATATCAGAGTAACCCTAATAGAAATCCTAGAATTCAATCTAGAGTATTAAACACAGAATCAAAAATTAGGGTTCGACTGGACATCACGTTTTACGAGAATTCTATCGAAAATCCGGCAGAACCTCCCCTGTAAAACGGACATCTCTCTACTCAAAAGAGTAGAGCCGACCCTGCAAAGAAACACACTTCGAAATTCAAGCTCAACACAATCAAAATCCCACGGTCGGACTCCAAACTACAGTCCACCGACCGGGGTCCACAAACACAGAATAATTTCGAGAATACCAAAAATATCCTTATATCACAGAAATACATTTTATAGGTAAAAATTACATAATTGACCTTGAAACACTATAAAAACCGATTAAAACTCATTTTATTAGAAAAATCGTATATTATATATATAATTGAAAATAATTTACGAAAAATAGTTTTAATTAGTTAAAAATACCAAATATTTTGTAGAAATCATTTTTATACCTTAAATAAATATTAAAACCAATTAAATTACATTTTTAGACAATTTAGGGTGAAATTACCAAAATACCCCTATATATATAAATATACTTAAATTGCTTCAAAAATTCACCAAAAATCATACAATTATCCAAAATTAATTTTCTCAACATATTTATCAATAATATTAATATTTAAACTCAATTAACCAATTAAATTCAAATAAAAACACATTTAACCTAATTTTTCCAAAATTCCATAAACTTCAATAATTCAAAATAAATACTTAGAAATTCATAAAAATTCCAAATAAATTCCTATAATTCATTTCAACACCTAATTTAACCATAAACTCCAATTTCATAATTTAAATAATTAATTTCCGAAAATTAGAAAATAATATTAAAATATTCAAAAATACCCAAAAATCCAAACAATCTCCAAAAATTCTACAAAAATTCATACATGAAGATTAAGCTACAAGGAACAACATTTGTGAAGGAATTTTCCATGAATCAATCAATTCAAAGCTCAAAAAAATTAAAAACCCTAATAGGCTGAAATTTACAAATCGAAAACTAAGCAATTCTAGACCATTTTAGCTCAAACCAAAGTTAGAATCACACTCACCGGAGCTTAAGGAGAAGAAAGAGACCGGCGGTGTCGAAAACGGTGGCCGGAGGAGGGAGAAACGGCGAAGGGAAGATTTCGGCCAAAAGAGGAAGAAATCAAGCTGCCGGCGCCGGGGAAAGGGGCTGGAGGCGGCTGGGAACGGCGGTGGCAAGCCAGGAGGCACACCGACGGTAGGTGGCCGGAGTTGCAGACGGTGAGGGATGGTGGTCGGGCGTCGGGCGCGGGAGAGAAGGAAAGAAGAAGAAGAAGAAAAAGAAAAAGAAAGAAAAGAAAAGAAAGAAAAAGAAAAGAAAAAGAAAAAGAAAAGAAAAAAGAAAAAAGAAAAAGAAAAATAAAATAAAATAATTAAATATTAATAAAATAATAATAAAATAATTTAATAATAAATAAAATAATTAAATAACAATAAATAAATAAATAAATAATAAAATATTAGGGTTATATATATTAAACCCTAATTAAATAAATATTCACACACGGCTTTATTTAATAACTTAAAAATACGCATGAGTTCATGCAAGTCCGTAAATACATTTAAAATAATTAATAATAAATTGTTTACGTGAAAATTTCCCCGAAAATGCAAATCCCGGGAAAATTTTACGTAAAATACTAAAAATAATATACAATAATTAAAATAGGTTTAAAATACATATCAACTCATAAAAATATCATAATATATATACAAATTATTGACACTGCATATCCCGGTACAGTGTAAAAATATTTTTAAAAACACGGGATATTACAGTCTTCCCCCCTTACAGGAATTCGTCCCCGAATTCTAAAAGATAAGATCAAGAAGGAAAGAGATACGGGTAAGAAGCTCGCATCTCAGCTTCAGTCTCCCACGTATGCTCTTCAACTCTGTCGCTACGCCACAGAATCTTGACCATCAGAATCTGCTTCGATCTCAACTGTCGAACTTGAAAATCAACGATCGCCACAAGTTCTTCCACAAAAGTCAAATTTTCACTCACTTCTACACTGTCGGGCTGCAACACGTGTGAAGGATCCGAGATATACTTCCTCAACATCGAGATATAAAATACTGGATGCACTTGTGACATACTCGGAGGCAAATCCAATCGATATGCAACAGTGCCAACTCTCTCCAGAATCTCAAACGGTCCAATGTATCTCGATGCTAACTTACCCTTCCTGCCAAATCTCATCACACCCTTCATCGGAGATACTTTCAGAAAAACGAAATCTCCAACCTGAAACTCCACATCTCTGCGCCTAGGATCCGCATAACTCTTCTGTCTGCTAATTGCGGTCTCTAATCTGCGCTTGATCACGGCGACTTTCTCTGCAGCATCCTGAACCATCTCTGGTCCAGTCAAAGCTCTCTCACCAATCTCATCCCAACTCAACGGGGATCTACACTTCCTTCCATACAACGCCTTGTACGGTGCCATACCAATACTGCTATGGTAGCTGTTATTATATGCAAACTCAACAAGCGACAAATGATCATCCCAGCTACCTCCCAAATCCAAGACACACATCCTCAACATATCTTCTAGTGTCTGGATCGTCCTCTCAGACTGACCATCTGTCTGAGGATGAAAAGCAATACTGAAATCCAACCTAGTGCCCATTGCTTCTTGCAACTTCTGCCAAAAATGAGAAGTAAACACCGAACCTCTATCTGACACAATGGACACAGGTACTCCATGAAGGCACACAATATGCTTCACGTACAACTTCGCCAATCTAGCAACTGAATATGTAGCTTTCACAGGCAAGAAATGTGCAGACTTCGTCAACCTGTCTACAATCACCCAGATGGAATCGTATCCATCCTTCGAACGAGGTAAACCGACCACAAAATCCATAGCTATCCTTTCCCACTTCCACTGGGGAATAGGAAGAGGCTGAAGCTTCCTAGAAGGCTTCTGATGTTCAGCTTTCACTTGCTGACACGTCAAGCACTTAGCAACATAATCAGCAACATCCTTCTTCAATCCATCCCACCAGTATAGATCTCTGATACTGTGGTACATCTTAGTAACACCCGGATGAACGCTGTAAGCTGTAGAATGTGCTTCCTCTAAAATCTCTTCTCTCAAATCATCCACATCTGGAACACACAATCTACCACTGATCCACAACACACCATCATCATCGAGTGTGAAATCAGTGAACTTCCCTGCTCTGACATTCTCTGCAAGCTCTTCTAGAATAGGATCTCGGCTCTGAGCTGCTTTAATCCTATCCCTCAGTACAGATCGTACTTTAAACTGAGCTAACAGTCCACCTGATCTACTGATCTTCATCATCAGACCTTGATCCACCAACAAATGCAACTCCTGGATCAATGGTCTCCTCTCAACACCAATATGAGCAAGACTACCTGAAGACTTCCTACTCAAGGCATCTGCTACAACATTAGCTTTACCCGGATGGTAAAGAATCTCGCAATCATAATCCTTCAACAGTTCCAACCATCTTCTCTGCCTCAGATTCAAATCTCGCTGCTGGAAAATGTACTTAAGGCTCTTATGATCAGTAAATATCTCACAAGTCACCCCGTACAAATAATGTCTCCAAATCTTCAAAGCAAAGATCACTGCAGCCATCTCAAGATCATGTGTAGGATAGTTCTGCTCATGCTTCTTCAACTGCCTCGAAGCATAGGCTATCACCCTTCCATTCTGCATCAACACACAACCAAGACCAATTCTAGAGGCATCACAGTAAACTATGAACTTATCCACACTATTAGGCAAAGCTAATACTGGCGCTGTGGTCGACTTCTCCTTCAACAACTGAAAACTATTCTCACAAGCTTCTGACCACTCGAATCTAACATTCTTCTGAGTCAAGCGAGTCATAGGGGCTGCTATCCTGGAAAAATCCTGCACAAACCGCCTATAATACCCGGCTAAACCCAGAAAACTTCGAATCTCCGTAACAGAAGTAGGTCTAGGCCACTCAGATACTGCCTCAACCTTCTGTGGATCAACCTGAATACCTTCTTTAGACACTACGTGTCCAAGAAAAGAAACACTCTCCATCCAGAAATCACACTTCGAGAATTTAGCATAAAGCTGATGATCTCTCAGTGTCTGTAGTACAATCCTCAAGTGATATACATGCTCTTCCATACTCCTCGAATATACCAGTATATCATCAATGAAGACTACTACAAACTGATCCACATACGATCTGAATACTCTGTTCATCAGGTCCATAAAAGCTGCTGGTGCATTAGTCAAACCAAAAGACATCACCAGAAACTCATAATGACCATATCGAGTGCGGAATGCTGTCTTAGGAATATCGGATTCACTGATCCGCAGCTGATGATAACCCGACCTCAAGTCAACCTTAGAAAAGAATTGTGCACCTTGTAACTGATCAAATAAATCATCAATCCTCGGGAGAGGATACTTGTTCTTCACTGTCACCTTATTAAGCTCTCTGTAGTCAATGCACAGTCTCAGGGTACCATCCTTCTTCTTCACAAACAGGACTGGTGCACCCCAAGGAGAAACACTAGGTCTAATAAAACCCTTATCCAATAACTCTTGCAACTGCTCCTTCAACTCTCTCAACTCTGCAGGAGCCATACGATAGGGTGGCATAGATATAGGAGTAGTACCTGGTACCACATCTATACAGAACTCAATCTCTCTGTGAGGTGGTAAACCTGGCAACTCCTCGGGAAAAACATCAGGAAACTCACAAGCAACAGGAACATCTGTGAGTGACAACTTCTCCACTGACGTATCCCTAACCAATGCCAAAAACCCCTGACAACCTTTCCTCAATAACTTCCTAGCTGAAATAGCAGAAATAAGATTCTGAGGTGCTGAACTCCTATCACCAACAAACTTAAATTCTACTTCACCAGGAATTCTAAAAGTCACCTCCTTATTCCTGCAATCAACCACAGCAAAGTGCTAAGATAACCAATCCATTCCCAAAATAACATCAAACTCCATCACATCCAACAAAATCAAATCGGCGGATAATTCTCTATCTCCCACGAGAACTGGACAACCAGAAAGAACAATATCGGCGTCCAAAGAATCACTCAGAGGAGTGGCAACAGACAAAGGAAAAGCCATCCTCGAAGCTTGCCAATAAGATTTAGAAGCAAAAATAGGAGAAACAAACGAATGCGTGGCACCCGGATCAAACAAAACCCATGCATCCAGGTAACAAACAGAAAGAATACCTGCCACGACTGCATTAGATGCCTGAGCATCCTGTTGAGTCAGATGGAAGACTCTGGCCTGACCTCGACCTCCCTGCTGACTGGTAGAAGCCTGGCCAACACCTCTAGCACCTCCCCTAGTACCTCTACCACGACTCTGCTATGGAACAAACTGAGTAGAACTCTGATGCTGGGCTGGTGGCAACTAAAATGGCACGGGTGCTGCACTAGCAATCGACTGCTGTGGGAATCGCGGAATCTGCTGCTGCTGATATCCGGAATAAGGACACGATCTGGCAAAATGTCCTGTCTGTCCGCATCTGAAACATGTCAGCGGTGTCAGATAACACGGTCCCTGATGGACTCTACCACAAGTCTGACAAACACTGGCCGCTGATCCAGAACTACGACCACTGCTGCTGCTCGAAGCACCTGACCCAAATCTGAACGATCTACGCTGACCTCCACGGCCATGTCTACTGCTCCGATGCACTCGCTGCTGCTGTCTCTGACTCTGCTGAGTCGAACCTCGCTGCTGACTACTCGAACCAACATGAAAACTCGAATATGGAGTAGCCTGCGATCCACTCGACTGAACTCCCAGCTGGTAATAATCAGGCATCGCTCCCTGCCTAACTAACCTCAGCTCGATCTCCTTAGCTAGCTCAATCACAGACTCCAGAGTAAGACCTGCTGTGGGCATACCAGCAAAAGCTGAACCCAAACCAGTAACATAGGTAGTAACCGCGAAATACTGATCCCGCATCAGATCCTCAGCATATCTACCCAGACGAAGAAACTCTCGGGTATACTCCTCTACAGATCGATCTCCACGAGAAATACTAGTCAAACGAAGATGATAACTCAAACGAAGAGGCTCTGGACAAAATCTCCTCATGAATCGCTCTCGAAACTGAGCCCATGTCATCGTCATCATATAGGGCTGGATCATCTGAATGAACCAATCTAGAGCTGGTCCCTCAACAGACAACTCAACGATCATGATCCGCTGGTACTCGGTATGAGCAGTCCGAGTCCTAGTCTCAATCGCATGCAGAAAATCTAAAGGATCAGAAGTACCATCAAAAGCAATCCTGCTAACTCGGGCATAGAACAAAGCTGCCTCAGGGTCAGACATACCCTGCTGATAGGCAGGCTGAACAACTGGAGGAACAGGAACATCAAACTCAGGCTCAACAGGCTCCTCGTCTTATAACTCTCTCTGCCTACGGCGACCTGCCGCTCCTCGAGGTCTACCTCTGCCACGACCTCTACGTCTAACTGGCTGCTCAGGAGGTAAAACCTTGTCCTGAAAAGACTCATCATCCTCGGCCTCAACGACCGGTGGAGCGACACGCGCTCGCCTCCTCATTCTGAAAAGACAAACGGAAAGATTCAGACAAAACAGACAACGGAGGAATAACGCTGAAAACTACAGCAAGGAATACTTATCAAGACATACTCGAACCTAATACACTGCAGTAGTCCAACAGAAAACAACACTTCAAAACTAGGGCCACAACTCACATAACTAAGCCCTGACACAGAACTCCACTCTGATACGAACTTCGCTCTGATACCAACTTTGTCACGACCCAAAACAGGGGCCATGACCGGCGCTAGGGAACGGGAATTCTTTCGAATCCGGAACCCGTAGCAAGCCTAAAAATAAAATAAAGCATGCCATAATAACAGTAACAGTATAATATGCAGTGGAAATAAAAATCATAATATCATTTTTCCATATCAACTGGATTAAATTCAAAACTCATCTCATCACATAGATGTATATAATCTTTAATACAAATCCAGTTCAATTTAATAAATCTCTTTAAAACAAAATACATGAAATCCAATACTTTAATTCACAACTACTGCAGTGTCTAGATAAAATAAATAAGACTCAAGTAGAAAATTTACATAAAGAAGCCGGGGCGGAAGAAATCCGGCGTATCGACCTGCTACTGAGGTCTGAAGAAGTTGACTCTCCTGAAAAATAGTCAACGGAGGGGAGTCAGACCTCACTGAGTGAATTACTATAATATATATACATACACTCTAAATGACTATGCATACAGTCAATAATACATGTCTAATATGTATATATACAAGCAATTCACACAGATGCAGAAAAATCATTTTTATATATTTTATCTGAAAATCATCTTTTATGAAGGATCATATAGAACCCTAGAATATCGCAACCTCAGAAAATAGTGTTAAACAACACTCTAGCCATACAGGCTCACTTATTCCAAATATATCCACTTAATCCATTTGGACAGTAGACTGGCCCCGAGACACTAAGTCAACCGAGCTCCAGCAGTCTGACTGCCAGTGTGATTGGCCCCGAGACACTTGGTCAACCGAGCTCCAGCAATCACACCCAAACCATATCTCACATATCAATAATCATAATCAAATCAATATCCACAAATAGTTAGTATCATAGCCTAAATACTATAGGCGTACCGGTACGTACTCGGTCCTAGTGCTGCCCACTAGGTAGCACGTTCTATTGATATCCTTCATTATTAAATGTAAAACATTCATTCACAAAAATAAATGATGCATGAAGTTCAATAGAATACAACATAAACCATATATATATACCGGAAATATACCAAAAGTAAACCAGGTATATTTCGAGTATATATATGTCAAATAAATCCAATCAAATCATAAATTAAATTAAAATATATTTAAAAACATTTTAAATATATTTTATTAATAAAACATGTATATAATTTATTATATACCAAAAATAAACCAAAAATATACTTAATATAAACTTAAGAAATAATCAAATTATTTATGCATATTTAATCAACATAAAAAAAAAATGCATTTCTAAATCATGCATCCTAAGCATATATATATAAAATAGTAACTCACCTAATGCGCTCCACGAGACAGGTCCGACGGGCCTGGTCCACTAGCCCTCGGTCTCGGCGCAACTAAACAAGAAATAAATAACCGATATCAGAGTAACCCTAATAGAAATCCTAGAATTCAATCTAGAGTATTAAACACAGAATCAAAAATTAGGGTTCGACTGGACATCACGTTTTACGAGAATTCTATCGAAAATCCGGTAGAACCTCCCCTGTAAAACGGACATCTCTCTACTCAAAAGAGTAGAGCCGACCCTGCAAAGAAACACACTTCGAAATTCAAGCTCAACACAATCAAAATCCCACGGTCGGACTCCAAACTACAGTCCACCGACCGGGGTCCACAAACACAGAATAATTTCGAGAATACCAAAAATATCCTTATATCACAGAAATACATTTTATAGGTAAAAATTACATAATTGACCTTGAAACACTATAAAAACCGATTAAAACTCATTTTATTAGAAAAATCGTATATTATATATATAATTGAAAATAATTTACGAAAAATAGTTTTAATTAGTTAAAAATACCAAATATTTTGTAGAAATCATTTTTATACCTTAAATAAATATTAAAACCAATTAAATTACATTTTTAGACAATTTAGGGTGAAATTACCAAAATACCCCTATATATATAAATATACTTAAATTGCTTCAAAAATTCACCAAAAATCATACAATTATCCAAAATTAATTTTCTCAACATATTTATCAATAATATTAATATTTAAACTCAATTAATCAATTAAATTCAAATACAAACACATTTAACCTAATTTTTCCAAAATTCCATAAACTTCAATAATTCAAAATAAATACTTAGAAATTCATAAAAATTCCAAATAAATTCCTATAATTCATTTCAACACCTAATTTAACCATAAACTCCAATTTCATAATTTAAATAATTAATTTCCGAAAATTAGAAAATAATATTAAAATATTCAAAAATACCCAAAAATCCAAAAAATCTCCAAAAATTCTACAAAAATTCATACATGAAGATTAAGCTACTAGGAACAACATTTGTGAAGGAATTTTCCATGAATCAATCAATTCGAAGCTCAAAAAAATCGAAAACCCTAATAGGCCGAAATTTACAAATCGAAAACTAAGCAATTCTAGACCATTTTAGCTCAAACCAAAGCTAGAATCACACTCACCGGAGCTCAAGGAGAAGAAAGAGACTGGCGGTGTCGAAAACGGTGGCCGGAGGAGGGAGAAACGGCGAAGGGAAGATTTCGGCCAAAAGAGGAAGAAATCAAGCTACCGACGCCGGGGAAAGGGGCTGGAGGCGGCGGAGGGCGGCTGGGAACGGCGGTGGCAAGCCGGGAGGCACACCGACGGTAGGTGGCCGGAGTTGCAGACGGTGAGGGATGGTGGTCGGGCGTCGGGCGCAGGAGAGAAGGAAAGAAGAAGAAGAAGAAAAAGAAAAAGAAAGAAAAGAAAAGAAAGAAAAAGAAAAGAAAAAGAAAAAGAAAAGAAAAAAGAAAAAAGAAAAAGAAAAAGAAAATAAAATAATTAAATATTAATAAGATAATAATAAAATAATTTAATAATAAATAAAATAATTAAATAACAATAAATAAATAAATAAATAATAAAATATTAGGGTTATATATATTAAACCCTAATTAAATAAATATTCACACACGGCTTTATTTAATAACTTAAAAATACGCATGAGTTCATGCAAGTCCGTAAATACATTTAAAATAATTAATAATAAATTGTTTACGTGAAAATTTCCTCGAAAATGCAAATCCCGGGAAAATTTTACGTAAAATACTAAAAATAATATACAATAATTAAAATAGGTTTAAAATACATATCAACTCATAAAAATATCATAATATATATACAAATTATTGACATTGCATATCCCGGTACAGTGTAAAAATATTTTTAAAAACACGGGATATTACAGGGATCTCCTGAAAAAAATAATTGAGGAGGGGTCAGACCTCACTGAGTGAATTATTATACTATATATACATGCAAACTAAACATAACAATCAGGCATTCTTATATATATATGTATATACACACATTTCACACGAATGCCAAACTCTGCTTTTATAAATATACTACATGTAGAAAACGTTTGATTAAATTCATGATGGATCCATAGAACCCTAATAATAATAACCTCAACAACCCTATCATCACTCTAGCCATGCAGGCTCACTTGATTCCAAATAGAACACTTATTCCAATTTGGACAGCAGACTGGCCTCGAGACACTAAGTCGATCGAGCTCCAGCAGTCTGATTGTCAGTGTGATTGGCCCCAAGACACTTGGTCAACCGAGCTCCAGCAATCACACTATCTATCACCTCACATCTCAATTAAGCCAATAGATCATTCAATTCACTTATGGACAGTAGACTGGCCCCGAGACACTAAGTCAGCCGAGCTCTAGCAGTCTGACTATTAGTGTGATTGGCCTCGCAATCACACTATCTAACATACCATTAATCTTAGTCAAATCAATTAAATCAATTATAATCACCCAATTTTAACTCTTACTCAATCCTTATCTATCGTACCGGTACGTACACGGTCCTAATGCTGCCCACTAGGTAGCACGTTCTATTGATATCCTTCACCTAGAATAAATCATTCATTCAGAAAATAATTAATGTAGAACAATATTCATAATAGTAAAACCAACCATATATATATATATATATATATATATATATATATATATATATATATATATATATATATATATATATGTCAAATAAAATATGAAATAAACTAAAGATAAATCATTAATATAGTTAAAAACAATTTAAATGAGTAACAATAATATAACATGCATTATCTTAAAAATATACCTAAATATGCAAAAGATATACCCTAAGTACACAAATCATTTAATAAAACATTTATGTATAAATACTCATTTAAATACGTGTTGGTGTTTAACATATATTCACAAATATACTAAAAATAAACCTAATTATCTAGCATGCATATATCAAAAATAAACCCTAAATATACCACTAATGTGCTAGGTTTAATTTAATAATAAAACATTTATTTATTTGGAAATAAATAAAAAATATACCAAAAATAAACTTAAAAATAATTTAAGTGTAGGTTTATAATTTAACATGCAATTATTTAAGAATAAACCTAAAATCTACTGAAACTATACCTAAAGTATACTAATCATTTAATAAAATAATTACATCTAAGTGTATATTTTAAAACATGTGTATATTACTCAAATGTATTAAACCTAAACTTAATTGTTTAATGTGCATATATCAAACTAACATGCATAATTATTTAATATGCATATATATAAAAATGCAACCCTAGATATACCAAGAATATTATAATTTAAGTCCCTTTTAAAACATACAATGAAAATGAAAAATTCTAAATAATGCACCCTATATGCAGTGCATATATATACAGTATAATAACTCACATGTTAGCGCTCCACGGGACAAACTCGGCGGGCCTGATCCGTTAGGCCTCGGTCTCGGCGCAGCTAGACAAACAAATGACAATATGAAATCAGAATAAGGTTAACAAAAATTGTAAATACTTGATCTAGAATTTTAGACACAGAATTAGAATAGAAATTTGACCGGATATCACGTTTTACGAGAATTCTATCGAAAATCCGACAGAACCTCCCTTGTAAAACGGACATCTCTCTACTCAAAGAGTAGAGCCGGTCCTGCAAAGAAATACACTTCGGAATAAACATAGAATTACAACCACAATCCCTCAGTCGGACTCCAAACTACAATTCATCGACCGAGGTTCATAATTCACAGAATAATTATAAAATACCAAAAATGCCTTTATATAATAAAAATACATTTTATAAATCCAAATTACGTAATTAACCCTAAAACATACTAAAAATCAATAAAAACCCATTTATTTAGAAAAATAGTATATTATATATAATTTGAAAACAATTTACGAAAAATAGTTTTAATTAGTTAAAAATACTAAAAATTTGCAGAAATCATTTTTATAGCTCAAAAAATTATTAAAACCAATTTAATTATAATTTTAGCCAATTTAGTGTAAAATTACCAAAATACCCCTATATATATATATTCACTATAAATGTTCAAAAATTCACCAAAAATTAATTTCTCAACATATAATTCAATAATATCAATAAATATACTCAATTTACCAATTTATTTCAATTAAACACATAATTAACCCTATTTTTCAAAATTACATAAACTTAATAAATTCCAAATAAATACATAAAAATTCACAAAAATTACAAATAAATTTCTATAATTCATTTCAACTCCTATAATCACCATAAAACAAAATTTCATAATTTAATTAATTAATTTTCGAAAATTAGAAAATAATAATAAAATAATAAAAAATTCACAAAAATCAAAATAATTCCCAAAAATCACACAAAAATTCTGGGATGTAGATTAAGCTTTGGGAATCAACTTTTGTTGAGGCATTTTCCATGAATCCACCAAAAATTCCAAAAAAAAATAAAAAATCCAAAAATGGCCGAAATAAAGAAATCAAAAAACAGCAAATAATGGAAGGGTTAGAGCTCAAACCGAAGCTTGAATTGAGTTCATTGGAGCTTGAGGAGCTCAAGGACACCGGAATCGCGAAGAATGGTGGCCAGAATCGCTTGGAATCACGGTGAGCTCGAGTTTCGATTCCTTGCTGCCGCAACCGCTTGTCGATGCCAGAGAAGAAGGCGGAAGGCGACTGGAGCTGCTGAAAGGCCGGACGACACACCGACAGTAGGGGATCGATGGTGACAGGCGATGGTGGATGGTGGTTTGGATGGGTTTCGGGGGAAGATGAGTTTGTGTGTGTGTGTGTGTTTTATGTTTAATGTACAGTATATATACATATAATACTTTATATTATAATAATACAATATATATACACTAATCTCCACACACATATATATTAATATATATACACACACATATATATATTCACACACACAAATAAAATAATACAACCCTAATATATGTGTGTATATATATGTAGCACATATATTAATCACGCAGATAATGTAGTTTAATAAAATAAACAATATTAAAATAAAATACACTAAGTTAAATACTATTAAAATAATATCATTCAAAGTAATAAATATGAATAACGTAAATAAAAATAATATCATTCAAAGTAATAAATATGAATAACGTAAATAAATTATCTAAAATACTGAGTCTCAAAATAAATATTAAATTATTTACATGTCAATTTCCTCGAAAATAAAATTTTTAAAAATTTTTTACGTAAAGTACTTAAAATAATAAAAACTAATTAAAATTAGCTTTAAACAATTAACAACTCTTAAAAATGTCATAAATATATATAAAAATTATTAACATTGCATATCCCGATGCAGTATAAAAATATTTAAAAACTTGGGATATTACAGTATATATATATAATTATTTATATAATATATATTTGTGTGGTCTGTGTTTAAAGTGAGTATAATATAAATTATATTAATATAATATAAAGTTATAATATATATATATATATATATATATATATATATATATATATATATATATATATATATATATATATATATATATATATAAACAACAAAACCTTCCCCTACCTCTCTTCACCCCTGAAACCTACCCCTCCCCTCTCTCATCGCTGCAAGTCCGGCCACTTACTGTTGGTGTGCCTCCCATAGCGCCCTCGTCCTCCAGCAGCTCCGCCGCTGCCTCTTGTCATCCCCTCTAGCGCTAGTGAAGTTGAAGATCACATTTTGGCCGAAAATCAACCTCACCTCCATTCATCGACTTTTCGACCACCGTTTTCGACACCGCCAGTCCCATTCTCTTTCTTTCTTGCCGATGAGTGTAAATCTAAGCTTCCTTTGCCTAAAAATTCGATTTGGTTGGGTGGTGAGCTAGTTTTCATTTTCAGCCCTTTTTGTTTCTTAATTTTTTTAAACTTTGATCTTTAGGATTCAATCTTAATTTCTTCACAAAAGCTTATTCTACTAGCTCAATCTACACTCTGAAATTTTTATGGAATTTTTGGAATTTATTTTGATTTTTGTGAATTTTTTATTATTTTATTTTTGTTTTCTAATTTTCATAAATTAATTAAATAAATTGTGAAATTGTGATTTTTAGTGTTTATGGTGGTTGAAATTAATTTTAGAATTTAATTTATAATTTTTGTGATTTTTGTGTAATTAATATAATTTTAATTAGTTTATGTGAATTTTGGAAATTTAGGCTAAATATCTATTTTGTTAAAATTAATTTGTTAATTAAGTATAATTGTTGATTTTATTGAATTATATGTTGAGAAAATAATTTTAGAGTGATTATATAATTTTTAGTGAATTTTTGAGTAATTATAGTATATTATGTGAATTATTATATATTAGGGGTATTTTGGTAATTTGATAGTAATATTAGTTGAATATTAAGTTAAATTGGTTTTAATAATTATTTGAGGTATATAAATGATTTTTAAAAATTATTTACTACTTTTAACTAATTAAAACTATTTTTCAAAAATTATTTTCAAATTATATATAATATACTATTTTTGTAAATAAATAGGTTTTTAGTAATTTTTAGTTTGTTTTTGGACTAATTAAGTAAACTCAATTTATAAACTGAATTTTCATTAATATTTGTGAACTTATCAAGTTATTATCGATTTTTATAATATTATATTAATATTAGGGTTTTTAACTAAATATTGGTGAAATAATTATTTTTAATGTTTAAATATGTAAATTGCTATATTTTGATATGAAAGGGTATTTTTGGTATTTATGAAATTTTAATACACTCTGTATATTCTTATGAATTGTGAACCTCGATCGGTGAAAATTGCAGTTTGAGGTCCAACCGAGGGGTTTTGAGGATTCTATATTCGAAGTGTATTTTTCTTGCAGGACCAACTCTACTTTTTAAGTAAAGAGATGTCCATTTTACAAAGGAGGTTCTGCTAAATTTTTGATAGAATTCTCATAAAATGTGACATCATGTCTAATTCTGTATCTGTCTGTGTTTTATAATCCTAGATCGAGTGTCTAGAAGTTAAGTTAGATTCATTCTGATTTTTGGTATTATGATTTGATTGTTTAGTTGTGCCGAGACCGAGGCCTAGTAGACCAGGCCTGTCGGACCCGTCTCATGGAGCGCACAACTGTGAGTTGTTATTTTATATATACGTGTATTTAGGTTGCATATTTTAAAAATATATGTTTTAATTGCATGATTTATGCATAAACTGCTTTAGTAAATGATTAGTATATTTTAGGTATATTTTTAGTATATTTTTGGTATATTTTGAAATAAATGCATGTTTTATTCTTGATTTATATCTAAATTGTTTTTAAGTATATATATGGTTTATTTTTGGTTTATTCTATAATTGAACTGAATTTATCTGACATATATATACTCAAAATATACTTAGTTTATTTTAAGTATATTTCTAGTACATATATGGTTTATACTGCCATTTAGATTAATATCATGCATTATTTATTTTTTCGAATATACGATTTATTTTAATGAAGGATATAGATAGAACGTGCTTCCTAGTGGGTAGCACTAGGACCGAGTATGTACCGATACGACGATAGAATTTAGGTTAAATTACTAATCTATTTATGGATTATGACTTGATTGATTTGATCTTATTGATGTGAGATGTGATTTGAGAGTGTGATTGTTGGAGCTCGATTGACCAAGTGTCTCGGGGTCAATCACATTGATAATCAGACTGCGGGAGCTCAATTGACTTAGTGTCTCGGGGCCAATCTACTGTCCAAATGGAATAAGAGAATTTATTTAAAATAAGTGAGCTTGTATGGCTAGAGTGTTGGTTATTACTATTTGAGGTTGCGATCATTTATGGTTCTATTTGATCTTTTATAAATTGATATTTTTCATTATTATATATAAAGCGATTTCAACATCTATGTGTATTTGTCTGTATATATATTTATTATATATATTCTATTGAGTGTCTACATTTGACATTTAGTTATGCATGTATATATATTATAACAATTCACTCAGTGAGGTCTGACTCCCTTATATTGATGTTTTTCAGGAGAGTCTTCGTCTTCAGACCTCAGCAGTAGACTTGTTCGCCGGATTTCTTCTGCTCCAGCCTTATTATGTAAACTGCTTACTTGAGTTTATTTTATATTCTAAACACTGTAGTAGTGGTTGTACTTCGACTGTCATGAGCTGTATTTATAGTTATGCACGTATGAGATTTAAATTTCAGAATGTTAAACTGAAAATTTGTACTGAAGGATTTTATTATATATGAGATGGAATTTATATTATATAAGTGAGTTGAGAAATTATTATTTTTATACTTGAGATTTAATTTCTGCTACACAAATAATTTATTTATTATATTATATTGCATGCTTTTATTTTTAAGGCTTGCTACGGGTTCTAAATTCGAAAGAATTTTCGTTCCCTAGCGCCAATCATGGCCCCTATTTTGGGTCATGACATTTCTAGAATACAATAATAAATAATTTAGTAGGTAATTTACATAATAAAGCCGGGGATGATAGGCCTACTGTTGAGGTCTAAAGAAGAGGACTCTCCTGTAAAAACATCAACTGAGGGGAGTCAGATTTCACTGAGTGAATTATTATAATATATATATACGCATTTCTAAATGAAAAATGCAAACACTCATAAGTATTTAATAAATATATATAAAAGCATGTACACACAGATGCTGAAAATCACTTTATAATTAATACTGAAAAACATCAGTTTATGAAGGATCAAATAGAACCCTAAGTTATCGCAACCTCAAATATCAATAGAAAGCACTCTAGCGATACCGGCTCACTTAATTCCAAGTAAATTCACTTAATCCAACTAGATAGTAGACTGGCCCCGAGACACTAAGTCGACCGAGCTCCAGCAGTCTAACTGTTAGTGTGATTGGCCCTGAGACACTTGGTCAACTGAGCTTCAGCAATCACACCATTAATCGCATCTCACATCAATCAAGTCATAATTTCCACAATTAAGTTAGTACTTTAACCTACAATTTATCGCACCGGTACGTACTCGGTTCTAGTGCTACCCACTAAGAAGTATGTTCTATCGATATCCTTCATTAAAAAATAAAACATACATTCGAGAATAAATAATATATACAATGACATTGAAAATGATCAAGTAAACCATATATATACAAGAAATACACCTAAAATAAACTAAGTATATTTCAGGTATATAAACGTAAAATAAATTCAATTAAATCATGAAATATACTCAAAATCAACCAACAATATACTTAAACATAATTTGAATATAAATAAAAAAGAAAACATGCATTTATTTTAAAATATACCAATAATGTACTAAAAATATATCTAAAATATATTTAAACATTTAATAAAGCAATTATGCAAAATTTTACATTTAAAACATATAATTCTAAAACATGCAACCTAAAATAATAATAATAATAATAATAATAATAACTCACAGGGATGCGCTCTTTAAGACTAGTCCAACGGGCCTAGTTCGATAGGCCTTGGTCTCGGCGTAACTAAACAATAAAAGCGATCACGACATTAAAATAAATATAACTTAGACTTCTAGAGACTCGATCTAGAATTACTAAATACGAATAGACATGGAATCAGTATTGGACCCGATGTCACGTTTTATGAGAATTTTACTGAAAATTTGGCAGAACCTCCTCTGTAAAACGGACATCTCTCTATTAAAAAGTAGAGCCGGTCCTGCAAGTAAAATACACTTTGAGTATAAAAATTCTCACCACCCTCGGTTGGGATCCCGAACTACTAAAATTCCCCAACTGAGGTCCACAATTCACCAAAAATTCAAATACTACAATAAAATATATTAAAATTCAATAAATACCATAAATGCTGTAATATCCCGTGTTTTTAAACATTTTTAACACTGTACCGAGATATACAGTGTTAATAATTTTTGTATATATATTACGATATTTTTACGAGTTGATGTGTATTTAAAACCTATTTTAATTATTGTGTATTATTTAAAGTCCTTTACGTAAAATTTTCCCGAGACTTTTATTTTCGGAAAAATTTTCACGTAAATAATTTATTATTAATTATTTTAAATATATTTACGGACTTGCATGAACTCATACATATTTTAAAATATTAAACACCGTGTATACATGTAATTATTTATTTAATTAGGGTTTAATATTACCCTAATATTTTATTAATTGTTTATTAATTTTATTGTTATTTAATTATTTTATTTATTATTAAATTGTAAATAATAATGTGTGGTGTGTGATTTTTCTCAAATATTTTATTAAAAATTATTTTTTTATTATTTATTTTTCTTTTTTCTTTTTTCTTTTTTCTTTTTCTTTTTCTTTTTCTTTCTTTTTCTTTCTTTTTCTTTTTCTTTTTTTTCCTTTTCTTTTCTTTTCTTCTTCTTCTTCTTCTTCCTTCCCGTGCCCGGTCACCAACCACCGTCTGCAACTGCCGTTCCCTTGCCGTCGGTGTGCCTCCAGCAGCTCCGCCTTCCCCAGCCAGCTGCTCCGCCACCCCAAGCTTCTTTGCCGGCGCCGGCTAGCCCCATTTTCCCCATTTTGGTCGAAACTTCCTCTCCTCGCCGTTCACCAACTTTCTGGCCACCATTTTTGACACCGTTGGTCTCTTTCTTCTCCTTGAGCTCCGGTGAGTGTGATTCTAGCTTTGGTTTGAGCTGAAATGGTCTTGATTTGCTTAGGTTTCGAATTTTTGATTTCGGCCATATTAGGGTTTTTGATTTTTTTGAGCTTCTAATTGATTGATTCATGAAAACTCCCTTCACAAATTTTGTTCCCCTTAGCTTAATCTACAATTTTGAATTTTTTTGGAATTTTTGGAGATTATTTTGATTTTTGGGTATTTTTGAATATTTTAATATTATTTTCTAATTTTCGGAAATGAATTAAATAAATTATGAAATTGTGTTTTATGATAATTATAGGTGTTGAAATGAATTATAGGAATTTATTTGGAATTTTTATGAATTTCTATGTATTTATTTTGAATTATTTAAGTTTATGTAATTTTGGGAAAATTAGGTTAATTGTGTTTTTAATTGAAATTATTTGGGTAATTGAGTTTAATTATTGATATTATTGATAAATATGTTAATAAAATTAATTTTGGATAATTATACTATTTTTGGTGAATTTTTGAAGTAATTTTAGTATATTTATATATATAGGGGTATTTTGGTAATTTTACACAAAATTGGCTAAAAATGTAATTTAATTGGCTTTAATAGTTATTTAAGGTATGAAAATGATTTCTACAAATTATTTAGTATTTTTGATTAATTAAAACTGTTTTTCGTGAATTATTTTCAATTATATATATAATATACGGTTTTTCTAATAAAATGAGTTTTTATCGGTTTTTACAGTGTTTTAAGGATAATTATGTAATTTATACTTATAAAATTTATTTCTATGTTATAAGGGTATTTTTGGTATTTCTGAAATTATTCTATGTTTGTGGACCCCGGTCGGTATACTGTAGTTTGAAGTCAGACCGAGGGGTTGTGAATGAGATGTGGTGTTTATTTTTGAAGTGTGTTTCTTTACAGGGTCGTCTCTACTCTTTGAGTAGAGGGATATCCGTTTTACAGGAGAGGTTCTGCCGAATTTTCGGTAGAATTCTCATAAAATGTGATATCCGGTCGAACCCTAATTTCAATTCCGTGTTTAATATTCTAGATCGAGTTCTAGGATTTTCGGTTAGGTTTATTCTGATTTCTATCATTTTTGTTTATTTAGTTGCGCCGAGACCGAGGCCTAGTGGACCAGGCCCGTCGGATCCATCTCGTGAAGCACACTAATTTGTGAGTTGCTATTTTATATATATATGCTTAGGGTGCATGATTTTAGAAATATATGTTTTATTTTGAGTAAAATGCATAAATAATGTGATTTATATTTAAGTATATCCTTAGTTTATTTTTGCTTTACTTTTGGTATATATTAAATTATATACATGTTTTATTAATAAACTATATTTAAAATGTTTTTAAATATATTTCTAGCTTAATTTATAATTTGATTGGATTTATTTGACGTATATATACTCGAAATATACCTGGTTTACTTTTGGTATATTTCCAGTATATATATGGTTTATATTGTTGTTTTATTTAAATTCATGCATCATTTATTTTTATGAATGTATGCTTTATATTTCAATGAAGGAGATCAATAGAACGTGCTACCTAGTGGGCAGCACTAGGACCGAGTACGTATCGGTACGCCTATAGTATTTAGGCTATATTACTAACCAGTTTGAGGATTTTTATTGGAATTGATTATTTGATATGTGAGATATGGTTTGGAGGTGTGATTGTTGGAGCTCGGTTGACCAAGTGTCTCGGGGCCAATCACACTGGCAGTCAGACTGCTGGAGCTCGGTTGACTTAGTGTCTCAGGGCCAGTCTACTGTCTAAATGGATTAAGTGGATATATTTGGAATAAGTGTGTCACGACCCAAAACAGGGGCCATGACCGGCGCTAGGGAACGGGAATTCTTTCGAATCCAGAACCCGTAGCAAGCCTAAAAATAAAATAAAGCATGCCATAATAACAGTAACAGTATAATATGCAGCGGAAAATAAAATCATAATATCATAATATCATCCATATCAACTGGATTAAATTCAAAACTCATCTCATCACATATATATAATCTTTAATACAAATCTGGTTTCAACATAATACATCTCCTTAAAATAAAATACATGAAATCCAACACTTTAATTCGCAACTACTGCAGTGTCTAGATAAAATAAATAAGACTCAAGTAGACAATTTACATAAAGAAGCCGGGGCGGAAGAAATCCGGCGTATCGACCTGCTACTGAGGTCTGAGGAAGTTGACTCTCCTGAAAAATAGTCAACGGAGGGGAGTCAGACCTCACTGAGTGAATTACTATAATATATATACATACACACTAAGTGATAATGCATACAGTCAACAGTATATATAATATGTATATATACAGGCAATTACACACAGATGCAATAAAATCATTTTTATATATTTTATCTGAAAATCATCTTTTATGAAGGATTACATAGAACCCTAGAATATCGCAACCTCAGAATAATAGTGTTAAACAACACTGTAGCCACACAGGCTCACTTATTCCAAATATATCCACTTAATCCATTTAGACAGTAGACTGGCCCCGAGACACTAAGTCAACCGAGCTCCAGCAGTCTGACTGCCAGTGTGATTGGCCCCGAGACACTTGGTCAACCGAGCTCCAGCAATCACACCCACAACCACATCTCACATATCGATAATCATAATCAAATCAATATCCACAAATAAGTTAGTAATATAGCCTAAATACTATAGGCGTACCGGTACGTACTCGGTCCTAGTGCTGCCCACTAGGTAGCACGTTCTATTGATATCCTTCATCATTAATAATGTAAAACATTCATTCACAATTAAATGATGCATGAATTTAAATAAAACAACAATATAAACCATATATATACCGGAAATATACCAAATATAAACCAGGTATATTTCGAGTATATATATGTCAAATAAATCTAATCAAATCATAAATTAAATTAAAAATATATTTAAAAACATTTTAAATATATTTTATTCACAAAATATGCATATAATTTATTATATACCAAAAATAAATCGAAAATATACTTAATATAAACTTAAGAAATAATCAAATTATTTATGCATATTTAATCAACATAAAACATGCATTTCTAAATCATGCATCCTAAGCATATATATATAATATAGTAACTCACCTAATGCGCTCCACGAGACAGGTCCGACGGGCCTGGTCCACTAGCCCTCGGTCTCGGCGCAACTAAACAAGAAATAAATAACCGATATCAGAGTAACCCTAATAGAAATCCTAGAATTCAATCTAGAGTATTAAAATACGAAAACAGAATTAGGGTTCGACTGGACATCACGTTTTACGAGAATTCTACCGAAAATTCGGCAGAACCTCCCCAGTAAAACGGACATCTCTCTACTCAAAAGAGTAGAGCCGACCCTGTAAAGAAATACACTTAGAAAAACTACATAAGGCATAATCAAAATCCCACGGTCGGACTCCAAACTACAGTCCACCGACCGGGATCCACAACACAGAATAATTCCAGAAATACCGAAAATATCCTTAAATCACAGAAATACATTTTTATAAATAAAAATTACATAATTGACCTTGAAACACTATAAAAACCGATTAAAACTCATTTTATTAGAAAAACCGTATATTATATATATAATTGAAAATAATTTACGAAAAATAGTTCTAATTAGTTAAAAATACCAAATATTTTGTAGAAATCATTTTTATACCTTAAATAAATATTAAAACCAATTAAATTACATTTTTAGACAATTTAGGGTAAAATTACCAAAATACCCCTATATATATAAATATACTTAAATTACTTCAAAAATTCACCAAAAATCATACAATTATCCAAAATTAATTTTATCAACATATTTATCAATAATATCAATAATTAAACTCAATTAACCAATTAAATTCAAATAAAAACACATTTAACCTAATTTTTCCAAAATTCCATAAACTTCAATAATTAAAAATAAATACTTAGAAATTCATAAAAATTCCAAATAAATTCCTATAATTCATTTCAACACCAAATTCAACCATAAACTCCAATTTCATAATTTAAATAATTAATTTCCGAAAATTAGAAAATAATATTAAAATATTCAAAAATACCCAAAAATCCAAACAATCTCCAAAAATTCTACAAAAATTCATACATGAAGATTAAGCTACTAGGAACAACATTTGTGAAGGAAGTTTCCATGAATCATCCAATTAGAAGCTCAAAAAAAATCAAAAACCCTAATAGGCCGAAATTGACAAATCGAAAACTAAGCAATTCTAGACCATTTTAGCTCAAACCAAAGCTAGAATCACACTCACCGGAGCTCAAGGAGAAGAAAGAGACCGGCGGTGTCGAAAACGGTGGCCGGAATCGGAAGTTATGAAGAAATGGAGCTTCGGCCGGAAATGGAGGAGAAAGAGCTTGCCGGCGCCGAGGAAGGGAGCTGGGGGCGGCGGAGTGGCTGGCTGAGGGAGGTGGAGCTCCTGGCGGCACACCGACGGCCGAAAATCGGAAGTTGCAGCGGTGAGGAGTGAGGTGGGTGGTCGGGCGCGCGGGAGAGAAGGGAAGAAGAAGAAGAAAAAGAAAAAGAAAGAAAAAGGAAAGAAAAAGAAAAAGAAAAAGAAAGAAAAAGGAAAAGAAAAAAGAAAAAAAATAAAATAAATTAAAATAATTAAATATTAATAAATAAATAATAATAAAATAATAAATTTTAATAATTTAATAATAAATAAAATAATTAAATAATAATAAATAAATAATAAAATATTAGGGTAATAATAAACCCTAATTAAATAATTATACGCACACAGGCTTTATTTAATAATTTAAAAATATGTATGAATTCATGCAAGTCCGTAAATACATTTAAAATAATTAATAATACATTGTTTACGTGAAAATTTCCCCGAAAATAAAAGTCCCGGGAAAATTTTACGTAAAATACTGAAAATAATAGACAGTAATTAAAATAGGTTTAAAATACATATCAACTCATAAAAATATCGTATAAAATACAGAAATTATTAACACTGCATATCCCGGTACAGTGTAAAAATATTTTAAAAACACGGGATATTACAGTGAGCTTGTATGGCTAGAGTGTTGTCTAACACTATTTTCGAGGTTGCGATATCATAGGGTTCTATTTGATCCTTCATAAAAGATGATTTTCAATGAAATATATAAAATGATTTTATTGCATCTGTGTGTATTTGCCTATATATATACATATTATATATATATACTGTTGACTGTATGCATTGTTATTTAGTGTGTATGTATATATATTATAGTAATTCACTCAGTGAGGTCTGACTCCCCTCCGTTGACTAATTTTTTCAGGAGAGTCATCTTCTTCAGACCTCAGTAGCAGGCCTATACGCCGGATTTCTTCCGCCCCGGCTTCTTTGTGTAAACTGCTTCTCTGAGTCTTGGGTTTATTTTATCTAGACACTACAGTAGTCGTTAAATATTTAAAGAGATGTTGTATTATATTTGAACTGGATTTGTATAAAGATTTATATATATGAAATGATAAGGATTTGATTTAAATCCAGTTGGCGCATATGCTATTATTATATTTATGATTTTTATTTTCGCTGCATTTAATATTGTTATTATTAGTATTGCATGTTTATTTTATTTTATTTTTAGTCTTGCTACGGGTTCCAGATTCGAAAGAATTCCCGTTCACTAGCGCCGGTCATGGCCCCTGTTTTGGGTTGTAACATATTAAGTATTAAAACACCAAAAATAATTATTTTCCTAATAATTACTTAAAAACCCTAATTAATAATATAATATTATTAAAAATCCATTTTCTCGATAATTCTACAAATATTTATAAAAATTCATTTTATAAATCCAAATTACTTAATTAGTTCAAAAATATATTAAAATTTTTTAAAAATCCATTTATTTACAAAAATAGTATATTATATATTATTTGAAAATAATTTTTGAAAATTAGTATTAATTAGTTAAAATTATTAAATAATTTTTAAAAACTCATTTTTATACCTCAAATAATATTAAAACCAATTAAACTTAATATTTAACTAAAATTACCACCAAATTACTAAATTACCACTAATATTTAAAAATACACATAAAATACTAATAATACTAAAAAATTCAATAAAAATTATATAAATACACAAAAATTATTTTCTTAACATATTTCTCCATAATATCAACAAAAACATATAGTTAACCAATTATTTCTAACAATATATATATATTTAACCTATATTTTCAAAATTGACATATACTAAAAATAATTATAAAAATTACACAAAATTCACAAAAATTATAAAATTAATTATAAAATTAATCATAACCACCAATAACACCAAAAATCACAATTTCATAGTTTATATAATTAATTTACGAAATTAATAATAAAAAAATAAAATATTAAAAAATTCACAAAAATAAAAATAATTCCAAAAAATCATACAAAAATTCAAGGATATAGCTTGAGCTAGGAAAATTAACTTTTGTAAATAAATTTCCATGAATCAATCAAAAATTCCCAAAAAAAAATCAAAACCCTAAAATGGCCGAATTCAAAAACAAGAAAAACACCTAACCAAATTACGTTTTCAAACTAAAAGGAGCTTGGGTTCACACTCACTAGTAAGAAAGGATGAAAACAAGACCAGAATCAAGGGAAATGGTGGCCGAAATATCCTAAAATGGAGGAGAAGCCACTTTCAGCTTCTCACAACTGTTGGTGTAATATCCCGAGTTTTTAAATATTTTTATACTGTATCGGGATATGCAGTGTTAATAATTTTATGTATAATTATGATATTTTTATGAGTTGATATGTATTTAAAACTTATTTTAATTATTGTATATTATTTTAAGTGCTTTACGTAAAATTTTCCCGAGAATTCTATTTTCGGGGAAATTTTCACGTAAATAATTTACTATTAATTATATTAAATAGATTTTCGGACTTGCATGATCTCATATATATTTTTGAAGTACTAAATAATGTATATATGTGTATTTATTTATTTAATTAGGGTTTAATTAATTACCCTAATATTTTATTATTTATTTATTAGTTTTATTGTTATTTAATTATTTTTATTTAGTATTAAATTTTAAAATATTAAATTATATGTGTGTGGTGTATATTTAATGTGTGTGATTTTATATTATTTTAATATATAGTGTAAAGTATATATATATACATATTATAGTGTTAAAAATCAAAATGTTTGGCAAATTACCAATCTGCCCCTGACTCCTCTTCACCATCTCCGATCGCCCTTCTCGCCAAACCACCGTCTGTCACGCCATTCTCTTGCCATCGATGTGCCTCCCGGCGTGCCACCTCCTTCCCCAGCCTTCCCCGCCGCCTGCTGCAGCTGTTTCCGGCGTCAGGAAGCTCGTTTTTGGTCGGAAAGCTGAAAGTGGAAGCTAACGTCGATCGATGTGATTCCGGCCGCCATTTGTCACGACCCAAAACAGGGGCCATGACCGGCGCTAGGGAACGGGAATTCTTTCGAATCCGGAACCCGTAGCAAGCCTAAAAATAAAATAAATATGCAATAATAGCCATAAAAATATAATATGCAGCGGAAAATAAAAATCATAAATATTACAATATCATCCATATCAACTGGATTTAATTCAAAACTCATCACATCGCATATATAATCTCATAAATGTATAATCTTTATACAAATCCAGTTTTACTATAATACATCTCTTTGAAACAAATACATAAAATCCAATACTTTAATTTACAACTACTGCAGTGTCTAGATAAAATAAATAAGACTCAAGTAGACAATTTACATAAAGAAGCCGGGGCGGAAGAAATCCGGCGTATCGACCTGCTATTGAGGTCTGAAGAAGTTGACTCTCCTGAAAAATAGTCAACGGAGGGGAGTCAGACCTCACTGAGTGAATTACTATAATACATATACATACACTCTAAGTGATAATGCATACAGTCAACAGTATATGAGTAATATGTATATATACAGGCAAGTTCATACAGATGCAGAAAAATCATTTTTATATATACTTTGTCTGAAAATCAACTTTTATGAAGGATCACATAGAACCCTAGAATATCGCAACCTCAGAAAATAGTGTTAAACAACACTCTAGCCATACAGGCTCACTGATTCCAAATATATCCACTTAATCCATATGGACAGTAGACTGGCCCCGAGACACTAAGTCAACCGAGCTCCAGCAGTCTGACTGCCAGTGTGATTGGCCCCGAGACACTTGGTCAACCGAGCTCCAGCAATCACACCCACAAACCACATCTCACTATATCAATAATCATAATCAAATCAATATCCACAAATAGTTAGTAATAAAGCCTAAATACTATAGGCGTACCGGTACGTACTCGGTCCTAGTGCTGCCCACTAGGTAGCACGTTCTATTGATATCCTTCATTCTTAAATATAAAACATTCATTCACAAAATAAATGATGCATGGATATAAATGAAATAGCAATATAAACCATATATATACCGAAAATATACCAAATATAAACCAGGTATATTTTGAGTATATATATGTCAAATAAATCCAATCAAATCATGAATTAAACTAAAAATATTTTTAAAAACATTTTAAATATATTTTATTAATAAAACATGTATATAATTTATTATATACCAAAAATATACTTGAATATAAATCATGTTATTTATGCATATTTAGTCAAAATAAAACATGCATTTTCTAAATCATGCATCCTAAGCATATATATATATATAGTAACTCACCTAATGCGCTCCACGAGACAGGTCCGACGGGCCTGGTCCACTAACCCTCGGTCTCGGCGCAACTAAACAAGAAATAATTAATCGACATCAGAATAACCCTAACAGAAATCCTAGAATTAAATCTAGAGTATTCAACACAGAATCAGAAATTAGGGTTCGACTGGATATCACGTTTTACGAGAATTCTACCGGAAATCCGGCAGAACCTCCCCTGTAAAACGGACATCTCTCTACTCAAAAGAGTAGAGCCGACCCTGCAAAGAAAATACACTTCAAAAATAAACACCACAATCAATCACAACCCCCTCGGTCGGACTCCAGACTACAATCTGTCGACCGGGGTCCACAAACACAGAATATATATTCAAATATACCAAAAATATCCTTAAATCATAAAAATACATTTCATACGTAGAAATTACAAAATAAATCTTGAAACACTGTAAAAACCGATTAAAACTCATTTTATTTGAAAAACCGTATATTATATATATAATTGAAATAATTCCCGGAAAATAGTTTTAATTAGTTAAAAATACTAAATATTTTGTAGAAATCATTTTTATACCTTAAATAAATATTAAAACCAATTAAATTACATTTTTAGACAATTTAGGGTAAAATTACCAAAATACCCCTATATATATATATATACCCTAAATTACTTCAAAAATTCACCAAAAATCATATAATTATCCAAATTAATTTTCTCAACATATTTATCAATAATATCAATAATTAAACTCAATTAACCAATTAAATTCAATTTAAAACACAATTAACTTAATTTTCCAAATCACATAAACTTCAATAATTAAAAATAAATACTTAGAAATTCATAAAAATTCCAAATAAATTTCTATAATTCATTTCAACACCTAATTCAACCATAAACTCCAATTTCATAATTTAAATAATTAATTTCCGAAAATTAGAAAATAATATTAAAATATTCAAAAATACCCAAAAATCCAAACAACCTCCAAAAATTCTGTAAAAATTCATACATGAAGATTAAGCTACCAGGAACAACATTTGTGAAGGAAGTTTCCATGAATCATCCAAATCGAAGCTCAAAAAAATCAAAAACTCAAAGAGGCCGAAAATTTCAAATCAAAACCTAAGCAATTCTAGACCATTTTAGCTCAAAACAAAGCTAGAATAACACTCACCGGAGCTCAAGGAGAAGATAGAGACCGGCGGTGTCGAAAACGGTGGCGGAGGAGGGAGAAACGGCGGTGAGAAGAATGTGGTGGTCGGCGCGCGGGAAGAAGAAGAAGAAGAAGAAGAAAAGGAAAAAGAAAGAAAAAGGAAAGAGAAAGAAAAAGAAAAAGAAAGAAAAAGGAAAAGAAAAAAAAAAGAAAAAAAAGAAAATAAATTAAAATAATTAAATATTAATAAATAATTAATAATAAAATAATAAATTTTAATAATTTAATAATAAATAAAATAATCAAATAATAATAAATAAATAATAAAATATTAGGGTAATAATAAACCCTAATTAAATAAATATACACACACAGGCTTTATTTAATAATTTAAAAATATGTATGAGTTCATGCAAACCCGTAAATACATTTAAAATAATTAATAATACATTGTTTACGTGGAAATTTCCCCGAAAATGAAAGTCCCGGGAAAATTTTACGTAAAATACTGAAAATAATAGACAGTAATTAAAATAGGTTTAAAATACATATCAACTCATAAAAATATCGTATAATGCATGAAAATTATTGACACTGTATATATCCCGGTACAGTGTAAAAATATTTTAAAAAACACGGGATATTACCCCATTTTCGACACCGCCAGTCTCTTTCTTATCCTTGAGCTCCGGTGAGTGTGATTCCAAGCTTTTTTTCACTTAAAATGGTCTTGATTTGCTTAGGTTTCGATTTTGGTAATTTAGCCATTTTAGGGTTCTTGATTTTTTTGAACTTTGAATTGATTGATTCATGAAAAATTACTTCAAAATGTTGTTCCCCTTAGCTTAATCTACATGTGTGAATTTTTGTAGAATTTTTGGGAATTATTTGATTTTTGGTTATTTTTGAATATTTTAATATTATTTTCTAATTTTTGAAAATTAATTAATTAAATTATGAAATTGTATTTTATGATAAATATAGGTGTGTTAAAATGAATTATAGAAATTTATTTGGAATTTTTATGAATTTCTATGTATTATTTTGAATTTATATAGTTTATGTAATTTTGGGAAAAATAGGGTTAATTGTATGTTTAATTGAAATTAATTAGTTAATTGAGTTTATTTATTTATATTATTGATAAATATTTTGGGAAAATTAATTTTTTGCAATTATATTATTTTTGGTGAATTTTTGGAGTAATTTTAGTATATTTATATATATAGGGGGTATTTTGGTAATTTTACCCTAATTGACTAAAAATGTAATTAAATTGGTTTTACTAGTTATTTAAGGTATAAAAATGATTTCGACAAATTATTTAGTATTTTTAATTAATTAAAACTATTTTTCGTGAATTATTTTCAATTATATATAATATACAATTTTTCTAAATAAATGAGTTTTTATTGGTTTTTAATGTGTGTTTAGGGTTAATTACGTAATTTCTACTTATTAAATGTATTTTTGTGATACAAGGGATTTTTAGTATTTTCATAATTGTTCTGTGATTGTGGACCCCGGTCGGTAGACTGTAGTTTGGAGTCCGACCGAGGGGTTGTGTGTAATATCTCGTGTTTTTAAATTTTTAATACTGCATCGGAATATGCAGTGTTAATAATTTTTGTATATATATTATGATATTTTACGAGTTGATATGTATTTAAAACCTATTTTAATTATTGTGTATTATTTAAAGTCCTTTACGTAAAATTTTTCCGAGACTTTCATTTTCGGGGAAAATTTTCACATAAATAATTTACTATTAATTATTTTAAATAGATTTATGGACTTACATGAACTCATACGTATTTTTAAATTGCTAAATAAAGCCTATGTGTGTATATATTTATTTAATTAGGGTTTAATTTATTACCCTAATATTTTATATTTATTTATTAGTTTTATTGTTATTTAATTATTTTTATTTATTATTAAATTTTAAAATATTAAGTATTAAGTGTGTGGTGTATATTTAATGTGTGTAATTTAATATTATTTTATTATATAGTGTAAAGTATATATATATACATATTATAAGTTAAAAATCAAACTTTTGAAAAATTACACAATTGCCCCCGACTATCTTCTTCTTCCCCGACTCGGTTCCCTCGCAGTCCGTCGTTGCAACTGTCGATTCCTTGCCGTTGGTGTGCCATCCGATGTGCCACCTTCGTCCTCAGCCATTCCCCACCGCCAGCAGCTCCCTTCCCGTCGAGTTTGGCCGAAAATAGCTTGAGTTACCGAAACTCGAGCTTCACGCTGTCTTCCTCCTCTGGCCACCATTTTTGACACCGCCAGTCTCTTCTTCTCCTTGAGCTCTGGTGAGTGTGATTCTAGCTTTGGTTTGAGCTTAAATGGTCTTGATTTGCTTAGGTTTTGAATTTTCGATTTCGGCCATATTAGGGTTCTTGAATTTTTTGGACTTCAATTTGATTGATTCATGAAAAATTCCTTCAAAAATTTTGTTCCCCTTAGCTTAATCTACATGTATGAATTTTTGTGGAATTTTTTGAGATTATTTGGATTTTTGGGTATTTTTGAATATTTTAATATTATTTTCTAATTTTCGAAAATTAATTAAATAAATTATAAAATTGTGTTTTATGATAAATATAGGTGTTAAAATGAATTATAGGAATTTATTTGGAATTTTTATGAATTTCTAAGTATTTATTTTGATTTATTTGAGTTTATGTAATTTTGGGAAAATTAGGTTAATTATGTTTTTAATTGAAATTAAATGGTTAATTGAGTTTAATTATTAATATTATTGATAAATATGTTGAGAAAATTAATTTTGAATAATTATACTATTTTTGGTGAATTTTTGAAGTAATTTTAGTATATTTATATATATAGGGGCATTTTGGTAATTTTACCCTAAATTGGCTAAAAATGTAATTTAATTGGTTTTAATAGTTATTTAAGGTATAAAAATTATGTCCACAAATTATTTAGTATTTTTAACTAATTAAAACTATTTTTCGTGAATTATTTTCAATTATATATATAATATACTGTTTTACTAATAAAATGAGTTTTTATCGGTTTTTACTGTGTTTAAAGGTTAATTATGTAATTTCTATTTGTAAAATGAATTTCTATGTTATAAGGGTATTTTTGGTAATTCTGAAATTTGTTCTGTGATTGTGGACCCCGGTCGGTAGACAATAGTTTGGAGTCCGACCTAGGGGTTGTGGATGAGTAGTTGAGCCTATTTTTCGAAGTGTGTTTCTTTGCAGGGTCGGCTCTACTCTTTGAGTAGAGAGATGTCTGTTTTACAGGGGAGGTTCTGTCGAATTTTTGGTAGAATTCTCATAAAACGTGATGTCCGGTCGAACCCTAATTCTGTTTCTTTGTTTAATATTCTAGATCGAGTTCTAGGATTTCTGTTAGGTTTATTCTGATTTCTGTCGTTATTGTTTGTTTAGTTGCGTCAAGACCGAGGGCTAGTGGACCAGGCCCGTCGGACCCATCTCGTGGAGCGCACTAAGTGTGAGTTACTATTTTATATATATGTGTTTAGGATGCATGATTTTAGAAATATATGTTTTATTTTGATAAAAAAATGCATTAATGGTTTAATAATTATTTAGGTTTATTTTGGTATATTTTCGGTATATTTTGATATATTTTAAACTATATGCATGTTTAATTAATAAATTATTCTTAAAATGTTTTTAGGTATATTCATAGTTTATTTTTAGTTTATTTTGCATATATATTGGATTTATTTCACATATATATACTCGAAATATACCTGGTTTACTTTTGGTATATTTTCAGTATATGTATGGTTTATATTGTTATTTTATTTAAATTCATGCATCATTGATTTATGAGTGAATGTTTTATATTTATTAATGAAGGATATCAATAGAATGTGCTACCTAGTGGGCAGCACTAGGACTGAGTACATACCAGTGCGCTTATAGCATTTAGGCTATATTACTAACCTACTTGAGGATATTGATTGAATCTGATTATTTAATGTGTGATATGGTTTGGAAGTGTGATTGCTGGAGCTCGGTTGAGCTAGTGTCTCGGGGCCAATCACACTGGCAGACAGACTGTTGGAGCTCGATTGACCTAGTGTCTCGGGGCTAATCACATTGGCAGTCAGACTGCTGGAGCTCGATTGACTTAATGTCTCGGGGCCAGTTTACTGTCCAAATGGATTAAGTGAACATATTTGGAATAAGTGAGCCTGTATGGCTAGAGTGTTGTCTAAACACTGTTTTGAGGTTGCGATATTATAGGGTTCTATTTGATCCTTCATAAACGATGATTTTCAGTAAAATATATAAAAATGATTTTACAGCATCTATGTGTATTTGTCTGTATATATACATATTAGATATATACTGTTGATTGTATGCATTATCATTTAGTGTGCATGTATATATATTATAGTAATTCACTCAGTGAGGTCTGACTCCCCTCCGTTGACTAATTTTTCAGGAGAGTCATCATCTTCAGACCTCAGTAGCAGGCCTGTATGCCGGATTTCTTTCGCCCTGGCTTCTTTGTGTAAACTGCTTATCTGAGTCTTGGGTTTATTTTATCTAGACACTGCAGTAGTCATTAAATATTTAAAGAGATGTTGTATTATATTTGAACTGGACTTGTATTAAAAGAGTTATGTATATGTAATGATGAGGATTTGATTTAAATCCAGTTAGTGCATATGCTATTATTATATTTATGATTTTTATTTTCGCTGCATTTAATATTGTTATTATTACTATTGCATGTTTATTTTATTTTATTTTTAGGCTTGCTACGGGTTCCGGATTCGAAAGAATTCCCATTCCCTAGCGTCGGTCATGGCCCCTGTTTTGGGTCGTGACATTGTGGATATATTTCTGTGTTTGTTGTTTGAAGTGTGTTTCTTTGCAGGGCCAGCTCTACTCTTTGAGTAGAGAGATGTCCGTTTTACAGGGGAGGTTCTGTCGAATTTTTGATAGAATTCTCGTAAAATGTGATGTCCAGTCAAATCCTAATTCTGATTCTGTGTCTAATATTCTAGATCGAGTTTCTAGGATTTTCTGTTAGGTTTATTCTGATGTCTGTTATTTATTGTTTGTTTAGTTTCACCGAGACCGAGGCCTAGTGGACCAGGCCCATCGGACCCATCTCGAGGAGCGCACTAAGTGGGAGTTACTATTCTATATATATATGCTCTAGGGTGCATGATTTTAGAAATATATGTTTTATTTTGATAAAATATGCATAAATGGTTTAAATATTACTTAAGTTTATTTTTAGTTTATCTTTGGTTTATTTTCTGTATATTTTAAACTATATGCATGTCTTATTAATGAATTATGCTTAAAATATTTTTGAATATATTTCTAGCTTATTTTATAATTATATTGGATTTATTTGATGTATATATACTCGAAATATACATGGTTTACTTTTGGTATATTTCTAGTATATATATGGTTTATGTTGCTATTTTATTTAAGTTCATGCATCATTTATTTTTATGAATGTATATTTTATATTATAATGAAGGATATCAATAGAACGTGCTATCTAGTGGGCAGCACTATGACCGAGTACATATCGGTATGCTTATAGCATTTAGGCTATATTACTAACCAGTTTGAGGATATTGATTGGAATTGATTTATCTGATGTGTGATGTGATTTGGGAGTGTGATTGCTGGAGCTCGGTTGACTAAGTGTCTCGGGGCCAATCACACTAATAGTCAGACTGCTGGAGCTCGGTTGACTTAGTGTCTCGGGGCCAGTCTACTGTTTAAATGGATCAAGTGATTATATTTGGAATAAGTGAGCCTGTATGGCTAGAGTGTTGTCTAACACTGTCTTAAGGTTGCGATTTTCTAGGGTTCTATTTGATCCTTCATAAACGGTGATTTTCAATAAATATATAAAATGATTTTTATTGCATGTGTGTAATTGCTTGTATACATACATAATATATATACTTTCGACTGTGTGCGTTGGCATATAGTATGCATGTATATATATTATAGTAATTCACTCAGTGAGGTCTGACTCCCCTCTGTTGACCATTTTTCAGGAGAGTCTTCATCTTCAGACCTCAGTAGCAGGCCTGTAGGCCGGATTTCTTCCACCCTAACTTCTTTATGTAAACTGCTTATCTGAGTCTTGAGTTTTATTTTTATAATCTAGACACTGCAATAGTTGTAAATAAATTAAGGGTTTTATGTATTATATTTATGTGAGTTATGTATTTTAAGAATTTGAACTGAACTTGTACCAAAGGATTTATATATATATGAGATGAGGATTTGATATAAATTCATTTGGTGTAAATGCTATTATTTTGATATTTATGATTTTATTTCCGCTGCATTAAGTGTTTTTATTATTACTATTGCATGTTTTATTTTATTTTTAGGCTTGTTACGGGTTCCGGATTCGAAAGAATTCCCGTTCTCTAGCGCCGGTCATGACCCTTGTTTTAGGTCGTGACAAAGTTGGTATCAGAGCGGAGTTCTGTGTCAGGGCTTTGTTGTGTGAGTCATGGCCCTAGTTTTTAAAGTTGTGTTTTCTTTTAGTTACTACTGCAGTGAATTAGGTTTGAGTATGTCTTGATAAGTATTCCTTGCTTTAGTTTTCTACGTTAACCCTCCATTGTCTGTTTTGTTTGAATCTTTCCATTTGTCTTTTCAGAATGAGGAGGCGAGCGCATGTCGCTCCACCAGTCGTTAAGGCCGAGGATGATGAGTCTTTTCAGGATAAGGTTTTACCTCCTTAGCAGCCAGTTAGACGTAGAGGTCGTGGCAGAGGTAGACCTCGAGGAGCGGTAGGTCACCATAGGCAGAGAGAGTTACAGGATGAGGAGCTTGTAAAGCCTGAGTTTGATGTTCCTGTGCCTCCAGTTGTTCAGCTTGCCTATCAGTAGGGTATGTCTGACCCTAAGGCAGATTTGTTCTATGCCAGAGTTGGCAGGATTGCATTTGATGGGACTTCTGATTCGTTAGAATTCCTGCATGCGATCGAGACTCGGACTCAGACTACTCATACCGAGTACCAGCGGATCATGATCGTCGAGTTGTCTGTCGAGGGACCAGCCCTAGATTGGTTCATTCAGATGATTCAGCCTTATATGATGACAATGACCTAGGCTCAGTTCAGAGAGCGATTTATGAGGAGATTCTATCTAGAGCCTCTCCGTATGAGTTATCGTCTTCGATTGACCAACATTTCTCGTGGTGATCGATCAGTAGAGGAGTACACTCGAGAGTTTCTTCGACTGGGTAGATATGCAGAGGATCTGATGCAAGATCAGTACTTCACAATCACTATATACGTTATTAGATTGGGTTCAGTATTTGCTGGTATGCCTACAGCAGGCCTTACTCTAGAGTCTGTGATTTAGTTGGCTAAGGAGATTGAGCTGAGGATTGTTAGGCAGGAAGCGATGCCTGATTACTACCAGCTGGGAGTTCAGTCGAGTGGATTGTAGACTACACCATATTCGAGTTTTCATGTTGGATCGAGTAGTCAGCAGAGAGGTCCGACTCAGCAGAGTCAAAGGTAGTAGCAGCGAGTGCATCGGAGCAGTAGACATGACCGTGGAGGTCAGCGTAGACCATTCAGATTTGGGTCAGGTGCTTTGAGCAGCAGTAGTGGTCATAGTTCTAGATTAGCTGCCAGTGTTTGCCAGACCTGTGGTAGAGTCCATCAGGGACCGTGTTACCTGACACCACTGACATGCTTTAGATGTGGGCAGACAGGACATTTTGCCAGATCGTGTCCTTACTCAAGGTATCAACAACCGCAGATTCCATGATTTCCACAGTAGTCGATTGCTAGTGCTACACCCATGCCATTTCAGTTACCTCAAGCCCAGCATCAGAGTTCCACTCAGTTTATTCCACAGCAGGGTCGTGGTAGAGGTACTAGAGGAGGTGCCAGAGGTGTTGGCCAGGCTTCTACCAGTCAGCAGGGAGGTCGAGGACAGGCCAGAGTCTTCCATCTTACTCAGCAGGATGCTCAGGCATCCAATGCAGTCGTGGCAGGTATTGTTTCTATCTGTTACCTGGATGCATGGGTTTTGTTTGATCCGGGTGCCATGCATTCGTTTGTTTCTCCCGTTTTTGCTTCCAAATCTTGTTGGCAAGCTTCGAGGATGGCTTTTCCCTTATCTGTTACCACTCCTCTGAGCGATTCCTTGGACACCGATATTGTTCTTTCTGGTTGTCCAGTTCTCGTGGGAGATAGAGAATTACCCGCTGATTTGATCTTATTGGATGTGATGGAGTTTGATGTTATTCTAGGAATGGAATGGTTATCTCAGCACTATGCCGTGGTAGATTATTGGAATAAAGAGGTGACTTTCAGAATTCCTGATGAAGAAGATTTTAAGTTTGTGGGTGATAGGAGTTCAACACCTCAAAATCTTATTTCTGCTATTACGGCTAGGAAGTTGTTGAGGAAAGGTTGTCAGGGATATTTGGCATTGGTCAGGGATACTTCAGTGGAGAAGTTGTCACTCATAGATATTCCTGTTGCCTGTGAGTTTCCTGATGTTTTTCCTGAGGAGTTGCCAGGTTTACCACCTCACAGAGAGATTGAGTTATGTATAGATGTGGTTCCAAGTACTACTTCTATATCTATGCCACCTTACAGAATAACTCCTGCAGAGTTGAAGGAGCAGTTGCAAGAGTTATTGGATAAGGGTTTCATCAGACCTAGTGTGTAATATCCTGAGTTTTCAACCGTTTTTATACTGTATCGGGATATGCAGTGTTAATAATTTTGTGTATAATTATGATATTTTTACGAGTTGATATGCATTTAAAACTTATTTTAATTATTGTATATTATTTTAAGTGCTTTACGTAAAATTTTCCCGAGAATACTATTTTTGGGGAAATTTTCACGTAAATAATTTACTATTAATTATTTTAATTAGATTTATGCATTTGCATGAACTCATATATATTTTTAAAATACTAAATAACGTATATGTGTGTATTTATTTAATTAGGGTTTAATTAATTACCCTAATATTTTACTATTTATTAATTAGTTTTATTATTATTTAATTATTTTTATTTAGTATGTAAATTATTAAAATATTAAATTATGTGTGTGGTGGGTAATTTTTCTAAGTATCATATTAATATACTATATTATAAATTATTAAACTATTATTAATATTACAATATATATATACAAATTTTTTTTTTATTTCTTTTCTTTTCTCTTCCATTTTCTTCTCCTTCCCCCGACTTCCCTCCATTAACCCTCACCTCACCGCTGCTACTTTCGATCACCGACCGTCAGAGTACCTCCCGGTGTGCCACTGTCTCCTCCAGCAGCTTCGCCACTCCCTTCATCCTCTCCGGCGCCGGCGAGCCAAGGAAAACCATTTTTGGCCGAAAGTTCCATTTTCTTCACACCTCACTATTTCGGCCACCAAATTCCCTCATTCTGGTGTCGTTGGACTCCCCTGAAGCCATAGAAGACGATTCCAAGCTTTTTTTAAGCTCAAAACTTGATTTGGTATGGTTTTTCTCAATTTTTTAATTTCGGCCATAATTGATTTTTGAATTTTTTTGAGATTTTATTTGTGATTCATGAAAAGTCCCTTAACAAATTTTGATCCTAGTAGCTTAATCTACATGTGTGAACTTTTTTAGAATTTTTGGGAATTATTTTGATTTTTTGATATTTTTGAATATTTTATTATTATTTTCTAATTTTCGAAAATTAATTAAATAAATTATGAAATTGTGTTTTAAGATAAATATAGGTGTTAAAATGAATTATAGAAATTTATTTAGAATTTTTATGAATTTCTATGTATTTATTTTGAATTTATTTAGGTTTATGTAATTTTTGAAATTAGGTTAGTTGTGTTTTTAATTGAAATTAATTAGTTAATTGAGTTTATTTATTGATATTATTGATAAAAATGTTGAGGAAATTAATTTTGGATAATTATATTATTTTTGGTGAATTTTTGGAGTAATTTTTAGTATATTTATATATATAAGGGCATTTTGATAATTTTACCCTAAATTGACTAAAAATGTAATTAAATTGGTTTTAATAGTTATTTAAGGTATAAAAATGATTTCTACAAATTATTTAGTATTTTTAATTAATTAAAACTATTTTTTATGAATTATTTTTAATTATATATATAATATACGATTTTTCTAAATAAAATGAGTTTTTATCGATTTTTACTGCGTTTTAAGGTTAATTATGTAATTTATACTTATTAAATATATTTCTGTGATATAAGGGCATTTTTGGTATTTTTATATTGTTCTGTGATTGTGGACCCCGGTCGGTGGACTGTAGTTTGGAGTCCGACCGAGGGGTTGTGGATGTGATTCTATGTCTATTTTTTGAAGTGTGTTTCTTTGCAGGGTCGGCTCTACTCTTTGAGTAGAGAGATGCCCGTTTTACAGGGGAAGTTCTACCGAATTTTTGGTAGAATTCTCGTAAAACATGATGTCCGGTCAAACCCTAATTTTGATTCTGTGTCCAATATTCTAAATTGAGTTTCTAGGATTTTCTGTTAGGTTTATTCTGATGTCTGTTATTTATTGTTTTTTTAGTTGCGCTGAGACCGAGGCCTAGTGGACTAGGCTCGTCGGACCCCTCTCGAGGAGCGCACTAAGTGTGAGTTACTATTTTATATATATGTGCTCTAGGGTGCATGATTTTATAAATATATGCTTTATTTTGATTAAATATGCATAAATGGTTTAATTATTACTTAAATTTATTTTTAGTTTATCTTTGGTTTATTTTCTGTATATTTTAAACTATATGCATGTCTTATTAATGAATTATACTTAAAATGTTTTTGAATATATTTCTAGCTTATTTTGTAATTATATTGGATTTATTTGACATATATATACTCGAAATATACCTAGTTTATTTTTGGTATATTTCTAGTATATATGTATGGTTTATGTTGCTACTTATTTAAATTCATGCATCAATTATTTTTATGAATGTATGTTTTATATTTAAAATGAAGGATATCAATAGAACGTGCTACCTAGTGGGCAGCACTAGGACCGAGTACATACCGGTACGCTCATAGCATTTAGGCTATATTACTAACCAGTTTGAGAATATTGATTGGAATTGATTTATCTGATGTGTGATGTGATTTGGGAGTGTGATTGCTGGAGCTCGGTTGACCAAGTGTCTCGGGGCCAATCACACCGACAGTCAAACTGTTGGAGCTCGGTTGACTTAGTGTCTCGGGGCCAGTCTACTGTCCAAATGGAATAAGAGAATATATTGGAATAAGTGAGCCTGTATGGCTAGAGTGTTGTCTAATATTGTTTGAGGTTGCGATTTTCTAGGGTTCTATTTGATCCTTCATGAACTATGATTTTCAATAAAAATATATAAAATGATTTTATTGCATTTGTGTGTATTTGCTTGTATATATGGTTATTATATATATACCATTGACCGTGTGCATCGACATTTAGTATGCATGTATATATATTATAGTAATTCACTCAGTGAGGTCTGACTCCCCTCTGTTAACCATTTTTCAGGAGAGTCTTCTTCCTCAGACCTCAGTAGCAGGCTTGTACGCCAGATTTCTTTCGCCCCGACTTCTTTATGTAAACTGCTAACTTGAGTTTTATTTTTAAAATCTATACACTGCAGTAGTTATAAATAAGTTTGTGGGTTTTATGTATTATATTTGTGTGAGTTATGTATTTTAAGAATTTGAACTGAAACTTGTATCAAAGGATTTATATATATGAGATGAGGATTTGATATAAATTCATTTGGTGTAAATGTTATTTTGATATTTATGATTTTATTCCGCTGTATAGTATTTTACTTAAATGTGTTGTTATTATTACAATTTCATGTGTTATTTTATTTTAGGCTTGCTATGGGTTCCGGATTCGAAAGAATTCCCATTCCCTAGCACTGGTCATGGCCCCTATTTTGGGTCGTGACACAGTGTTTCTCCTTGGGGTGCACCAGTCCTATTTGTGAAGAAGAAGGATGGTACCCTGATACTGTGCATTGACTACAGAGAGCTGAATAAGGTGACAGTGAAGAACAAGTATCCTCTCCCAAGGATAGATGACTTGTTTGATCAGCTATAGGGTGCACAGTTCTTTTCTAAGATTGATTTGAGGTTGGGTTATCATCAGCTATGGATTAGTGAAGCCGATGTTCCTAAAACGGCATTCCGCACTTGATATGGCCATTATGAGTTTCTGGTGATGTCTTTTGGTTTGACTAATGCACCAGCAGGTTTTATGGACCTGATGAATAGGGTATTCAGACCATATGTGGATCAGTTTATGGTAGTCTTCATTGATGATATACTAGTTTATTCAAGGAGTATGGAGGAGCATGTATATCACTTGAGGATTGTACTACAGACACTGAGAGATCATCAGCTTTATGCTAAATTCTTGAAGTGTGATTTCTAGATGGAGAGTGTTTCTTTTCTTAGACACGTGGTGTCTAAAGAAGGTATCCAAGTTGATCCACAGAAGATTGAAGCAGTGTTTGAGTGGCCTAAACCGACTTCTGTTACTGAGATTCAAAGTTTTCTAGGTTTAGCCGGGTATTATAGGCGGTTTGTGTAGGATTTTTCCAAAATTGCAGCCCCTATGACTCGCTTGACTCAGAAGAATGTTAGATTTGAGTGGTCAGAAGCTTGTGAGAACAGTTTTTAGTTATTGAAGGAGAAATTGACCACAGCACCAGTGTTAGCTTTGCCTAATAGTGTGGACAAGTTCACAGTGTATTGTGATGCCTCTAGAGTTGGCCTTGGTTGTGTGTTGATGCAGAATGGAAGGGTGATAGCCTATGCTTCAAGGCAGTTGAAGAAGCATGAGCAGAACTATCCTACACATGACCTTGAAATGGCTGCAGTGATCTTTGCTCTAAAGATTTAGAGACATTATCTGTACGGGGTGACTTGTGAGATATTTACTAATCACAAGATCCTTAAGTACATTTTCCAGCAGAGAGATCTGAATCTGAGGCAGAGGAGATGGTTAGAATTGTTAAAGGATTATGACTGTGAGATTTTATATCATCCGGGCAAGGCTAATGTGGTAGCAGATGCCTTGAGTAGGAAGTCCTCAGGCAGTCTTGCTCACATCAGTGTTGAGAGGAGACCATTGATCCAGGAATTGCATCTGTTGGTGGATCAAGGTCTGATGATGAAGATCAGTAGATCAGGTGGACTGCTAGCTCAATTTAAGGTGCGATCTGTATTGAGGGATAGGATTAAAGCAGCTCAAAGCCAAGATCCTATTCTAGAAGAGCTTGCAGAGAATGTCAGAGCAGGGAAGTTCACTAATTTCACACTTGATGATGATGGTGTGTTGTGGATTAGTGGTAGATTGTGTGTTCCTGATGTGGATGATTTTAGAGAAGAGATCCTAGAGGAAGCACATTCTACAGCCTATAGCGTTCATCCGGGTATCACTAAGATGTACCACAGTATCAGAGACTTATACTGTTGGGACGGACTGAAGAAGGATGTCACTGATTATGTTGCTAAGTGCCTGATGTGTCAACAAGTGAAAGCTGAACATCAGAAGCCTTCTGGGAAGCTTCATCCTCTTCCTATTCTCGAGTGGAAGTGGGAAAGGATAGCTATGGATTTTGTGGTAGGTTTACCTCGTTCTAAGGATGGATACGATTCCATCTGGGTGATTATAGACAGGTTGACGAAGTCTGCACATTTCTTACCTGTGAAAGCCACCTATTCTATAGCTAGATTGGCGAAGCTATATGTGAAGCATATTGTGTGCCTTCATGGAGTACCTGTGTCCATTGTGTCAGACAGAGGTTCAGTGTTTACTTCTCATTTTTGGCAGAAGTTGCAAGAAGCGATGGGCACTAGGTTAGACTTCAGTACTGCTTTCCACTCTCAGACCGATGGTCAGTCTGAAAGGATGATCTAGACACTGGAAGATATGTTGAGGATGTGTGTCCTGGATTTGGGAGGTAGCTGGGATGATCATTTGCCACTCGTAGAGTTTGCATATAATAACAGCTACCATAGTAGTATTGGCATGGCACCATATGAGGCGTTATATGGAAGGAAGTGTAGATCCCCTTTGAGTTGGGATGAGATTGGTGAGAGAGTTTTGACTGGACCTAAGATGGTTTAGGATGCTGCAGAGAAAGTCATCGTGATTAAGCGAAGATTAGAGATCGCAGTTAGCAGACAGAAGAGCTATACGGATCCTAGGCGCAAAGATGTGGAGTTTCAGGTTGGAGATTTTATTTTTTTGAAGGTATCTCCGATGAAGGGTGTGATGAGACTTGGCAGGAAGGGTAAGTTGGCACCGAGATATATCAGACCGTTTGAGATTCTGGAGAGAGTTGACACTGTTGCATATCGATTGGCTTTGCCTTCGAGTATGTCACAAGTGCATCTCGCATTTTATATCTCGATGCTGAGGAAGTATATCTCAGACCCTTCACACGTGTTGCAGCTTGACAGTGTAGAAGTGAGTGAAGATTTGATGTTTGTGGAAGAACCTGTGATGATCGTTGATTATCAAATTCGACAGTTACGGTTGAAGCAGATTCTGATGGTCAAGGTTCTGTGGCGTAGCAACAGAGTCGAGGAGCATACGTGGGAGACTGAAGCTGAGATGCGAGCTTCTTACCCGTATCTCTTCCCTTCTTGATCTTGTGATCATTTTCTTTCTGGAATTCGGGGACGAATTCTTGTAAGGGGGGAAGACTATAATATCCCGAGCTTTTAAATATTTTTATACTGCATCGGGATATGCAATGTTAATAATTTTGTATATAATTATGATATTTTTATGAGTTGATATGTATTTAAAACTTATTTTAATTATTGTATATTATTTTAAGTGTTTTACGTAAAATTTTTCCGAGAATTCTATTTTTGGGAAAATTTTCACGTAAATAATTTACTATTAATTATATTAAATAGATTTTCGGACTTGCATGAACTCATATATATTTTTGAAGTACTAAATAACGTATATATGTGTATTTATTTATTTAATTAGGGTTTAATTAATTACCTTAATATTTTATTATTTATTTATTAGTTTTATTGTTATTTAATTATTTTTATTTAGTATTATATTTTAAATTATTAAATTATATCTGTGTGGTGTATATTTAATGTGTGTGATTTTATATTATTTTAATATATAGTGTAAAGTATATGTATATATATATTATAGTGTTAAAAATCAAAATTTTTGGCAAATTACTAATCTGCCCCCGACTCCTCTTCACTATCGCCGATCGCCCTTCTTGCCAAACCACCGTCTGTCATGCCGTTCTCTTGCCATCGGTGTGCCTCCCGGCCTGCCACCTCCTTCCCCGCCGCCTGCTACAGCTGTTTCTAGCGTCGGGAAGCCGGTTTTTGGTCAGAAAGCCGAAAGTGGAAGCTAACGTCGATCGACATGATTCCGGCCACTATTTTTGACACCGCCGGTCTCCTTGAGCTCCGGTGAGTGTGATTCCAAGCTTTTTTTCACTTAAAATGGTCTTGATTTGCTTAGGTTTCGATTTTGGTAATTCGACCATTTTAGGGTTCTTGATTTTTTTGAACTTTGAATTGATTGATTCATGAAAAATTCCTTCACAAATTTTGTTCCCCTTAGCTTAATCTACATGTGTGAATTTTTGTAGATTTTTTGGGAATTATTTTGATTTTTGGGTATTTTTGAATATTTTAATATTATTTTCTAATTTTCAAAAATTAATTAATTAAATTCTGAAATTGTATTTTATGATAAATATAGGTGTGTTAAAATGAATTATAGAAATTTATTTGGAATTTTTATGAATTTCTATGTATTTATTTTGAATTTATATAGTTTATGTAATTTTGAAAAAATAGGGTTAATTGTATGTTTAATTGAAATTAATTAGTTAACTGAGTTTATTTATTGATATTATTGATAAATATGTTGAGAAAATTAATTTTGTGCAATTATATTATTTTTGGAGTAATTTTAGTATATTTATATATATAGGGGTATTTTGGTAATTTTACTCTAAATTGACTAAAAATGTAATTAAATTGGTTTTAATAGTTATTTAAGGTATAAAAATGATTTTTACAAATGATTTAGTATTTTTTAATTAATTAAAACTATTTTTCATGAATTATTTTCAATTATATATAATATACGATTTTTCTAAATAAATGAATTTTTATTGGTTTTTAATGTGTTTTAGGGTTAATTACATAATTTCTACTTATTAAATGTATTTTTGTGATACAAGGGCATTTTTGGTATTTTCATAATTGTTCTGTGATTGTGGACCCCGATTGGTAGATTGTAGTTTGGAGTCCGACCGAGGGGTTGTGGATATGTTTCTGTGTTTGTTGTTCGAAGTGTGTTTCTTTGCAGGGCCGGCTCTACTCTTTGAGTAGAGAGATGTCCATTTTACAGGGGAGGTTCTGTCAAATTTTTGGTAGAATTCTCGTAAAATGTGATGTCCGGTCAAATCCTAATTTTGATTCTGTGTCTAATATTCTAGATCGAGTTTCTAGGATTTTCTGTTAGGTTTATTCTGATGTTTGTTATTTATTGTTTGTTTAGTTGCGCCGAGACCGAGGCCTAGTGGACCAGGCCCATCGGACCCATCTCGAGGAGCGCACTAAGTGGGAGTTACTATTCTATATATATATGCTCTAGGGTGCATGATTTTAGAAATATATGTTTTATTTTGATAAAATATGCATAAATGGTTTAAATATTACTTAAGTTTATTTTTAGTTTATCTTTGGTTTATTTTCTGTATATTTTAAACTATATGCATGTCTTATTAATGAATTATGCTTAAAATTTTTTTGAATATATTTCTAGCTTATTTTGTAATTATATTGGATTTATTTGACGTATATATACTCGAAATATACCTGGTTTACTTTTGGTATATTTCTAGTATATATATGGTTTATGTTGCTATTTTATTTAAGTTCATGCATCATTTATTTTTATGAATGTATGTTTTATATTATAATGAAGGATATCAATAGAACGTGCTACCTAGTGGGCAGCACTAGGACCGAGTACGTACCGGTACGCTTATAGCATTTAGGCTATATTACTAACCAATTTGAGGATGTTAATTGGAATTGATTTATCTGATGTGTGATTGCTGGAGCTTGGTTGACCAAGTGTCTCGAGGCCAATCACACTGACAGTCAGACTGCTGGAGCTCGGTTGACTTAGTGTCTCGGGGCCAGTCTACTGTCTAAATGGATCAAGTGATTATATTTGGAATAAGTGAGCCTGTATGGCTAGAGTGTTGTCTAACACTATCTTGAGGTTGCGATTTTCTAGGGTTCTATTTGATCCTTCATAAACGGTGATTTTCAATAAATATATAAAATGATTTTTATTGCATGTGTGTAATTGCTTGTATACATACATACTATATATACTTTCGACTGTGTGCGTTGGCATATAGTATGCATGTATATATAAATTATAGTAATTTACTTAGTGAGGTCTGACTCCCCTTTGTTGACCATTTTTCAGGAGAGTCTTCGTCTTCAGACCTTAGTAGCAGGCCTGTACGTCGGATTTCTTCCGCCCCAGCTTCTTTATGTAAACTGCTTATCTGAGTCTTGAGTTTTATTTTTATAATCTAGACACTGCAGTAGTTGTAAATAAATTGAGGGTTTTATGTATTATATTTGTGTGAGTTATGTATTTTAAGAATTTGAACTGAACTTGTACCGAAGGATTTATATATATGAGATGAGGATTTAATATAAATTCATTTAGTGTAAATGCTATTATTTTGATATTTATGATTTTATTTCCGTTGCATTAAGTGTTGTTATTATTACTATTGCATGTTTTATTTTATTTTTAGGCTTGCTACGGATTCCGGATTCGAAAGAATTCCCGTTCCCTAGCGCCGGTCATGACCCCTGTTTTGGGTCGTGACAGTTGGAGCTGCTGTCAGCGCTGAGGAAGAAAGGAAAGGGTGGCGGAGCTGCTAGACGGTTCTGAGGGGACGACATGGCAGCAACGGTGAGAGGGTGGTAATGGTGGTTACAAGTGGGAGAAGGGGAAAATGGGTTATGTATTTGATTTTTTTATGTATAATGTATATTATGTATATATAATATGTATATAATATTATATTATGTAGTTAGTAAACTTTATTTAATAATAAAATAATGCATATATAAACCACACACATATATTTCTATATATATATACACACACACACATAATAATAACATACATTAAAATAATACTAAACGCTAATATATATATATATATATATATATATATATATATATATATATATATATATATATATATATATATGTATCCATGCAAATAATGCACTTAATAAAATAATAACAATATAAAATAAAATACACTAAGTTAAATACTGTTAAAATAATGTTGTTTAAGTAATAAATATGAATAACATAAATAAATTATTCGAAAAACTAAGTCTCAAAATAAATATTCACAAGAAACCCTAATTTGACATAAAATAATGTTAGTAATAATCATCAAATGATAAATAATTAAATTTATTTTTAAACTTTATTAATATTACATATCCTGATAAGTATTAAAAAAAATTAAAAACTAGAGTTATTATAGTCACGACCCAAACCAGAGTCATAACTGGCGCTAGGAAATGGGAATTCTTTCGAATCCGGAACCTGTAGCAAGCCTTAAAAAAAATAAAAACATGCGATAAATAAATAAATATATAGTGGAATTAAAACTTTTCAAATTAATATATATATATATATATATATACTCAATATCCTTTCATAAATAAAAGATGTTCATACAATATATTGGATACAAAGTATCAAAAATAAAACTGTCACGACCCAAAACAGGAGCCATGACCGGCGCTAGGGAACAGGAATTCTTTTGAATCCGGAACCTGTTGCAAGCCTAAAAATAAAATAAAACATGCAATAATAATAATAACAATATCAAATGCAGCGGAAATGAAAATCGTAATTATAATATTATCATTTCACCAATTGGAATTAAATCAAAACTCATCTCATATATATAAATCTCTTAATACAAATCCAGTTTCAAATATAATACAATACAACATCTCTTTAAATATTTAATGACTACTGCAGTGTCTAGATAAAATAAATCCAAGACTCAGAGAAGCAGTTTACACAAAGAAGCCGGGGCGGAAGAAATCCAGCGTATCGACCTGCTACTGAGGTCTGAAGATGTTGACTCTCCTGAAAAATTGTCAACGGAGGGGAGTCAGACCTCACTGAGTGAATTACTATAATATATATATACATACACACTAAATGATAATGCATACAATCAACAATATATATATATCTAATATATATACAGGCAAATACACACAGATGCAATAAAATCATTTTATATATATTTTATTGAAAATCATCTTTTATGAAGGATCACATAGAACCCTAGAATATCACAATCTCGAAAATAGTGTTAGACAACACTCTAGCCACACAGGCTCACTGAATCCAAATATATCCACTTAATCCATTTAGACAGTAGACTGGCCTCGAGACACTAAGTCAATCGAGCTCCAGCAGTCTGACTGCCAGTGTGATTGGCCCCGAGACACTTAGTCAACCGAGCTCCAGCAATCACACCTCCAAACCATATCTCACACATATTAATAATCATATTCAATCAATATCCACAAATAGGTTAGTAATATAGCCTAAATACTATAGGCGTACCGGTACGTACTCGGTCCTAGTGCTGCCCACTAGGTAGCACGTTCTATCGATATCCTTCATTAATAAATATAAAACATTCATTCACAAAAAATAAATGATGCATGAAGTTCAATAAAATAACAACATAAACCATATATATACCAGAAATATACCAAAAGTAAACCAGGTATATTTCGAGTATATATATGTCAAATGAATTCAATCAAATTATAAATTAAGTTGGAAATATATTTAAAAACATTTTAAATATATTTTATTTACAAAACATGCATATAATTTAATATATACCAAAAATAAACCAAAATAAACTAAATATAAAATTAAGAAATAATCAAATTATTTATGCACATTTAATCAACATAAAACATGTATTTCTAAATCATGCATCTTAAGCATATATATATAGTATAGTAACTCACCCTAGTGCGCTCCACGAGACGGGTCCGACGGGCCTGGTCTACTAGCCCTCGATCTCGGCGCAACTAAACAAACAATAAATAACCGACATTAGAATAAACCTAATAGAAATCCTAGAATTCGATCTAGAGTATTAAATACAGAAACAGAATTATGGCTCGATTGGACATCACGTTTTACGAGAATTCTACCGAAAATTCGACAGAACCTCCCCTGTAAAACGGACATCTCTCTACTCAAAAGAGTAGAGCCGACCCTGCAAGGAAATACACTTCAAAAAACTACACATCACATCTCATTCACAACCCCTCGGTCGGACTCCAGACTACAATCTATCGACCGGGGTCCACAAACATAGAACAATTCTGATAATACCAAAAATACCCTTAAAACCTAAAAATACATTTTATAGGTAGGAATTACATAATTAACCTTAAAACACTGTAAAAACCGATAAAAACTTATTTTATTAGTAAAACCGTATATTATATATATATAATTGAAAATAATTCACGAAAATAAGTTTTAATTAGTTAAAAATACTAAATAATTTGTAGAAATCATTTTTATACTTTAAATAATTATTAAAACCAATTAAATTACATTTTTAGACAATTTAGGGTAAAATTACCAAAATACCCCTATATATATAAATATACTAAAATTACTTCAAAAATTCACCAAAAATAGTATAATTATCCAAAAATTAAATTTTCTCAACATATTTATCAATAATATTAATAATTAAACTTAATTGCCCAATTAAATTCAATTAAAAACACATTTAACCTAATTTTCCCAAAATTACATAAACTTCAATAATTCAAAATAAATACTTAGAAATTCATAAAAATTCAAAATAAATTCATATAATTCATTTCAATACCTAATTTAACCATAAAATACAATTTCATAATTTAAATAATTAATTTCCGAAAATTAGAAAATAATATTAAATATTCAAAAATACCCAAAAATCCAAAAAATCTCCAAAAATTCTACAAAAATTCATACATGTATATTAAGCTACTAGGAACAACATTTTTAAAGGGAGTTTTCATGAATCAATCAATTATAAGCTCAAAAAAAATCAAAAACCCTAATGTGACCGAAATTGAAAATTCGAAACCTAAGCAAATCTAAACCATTTTAGCTCAAACCAAAGCTAGAATCACACTCACCGGATATCAAGGAGAAGAAAGAGACCGGCGGTGTCAAAAACGGTGGCTGGAATCGACGTGATCGATGGTGGCCAAAGTTTCGGCTTCTCCGGCCAAAACCAACTTCCAGGCGCCGAAAACGGCTATCACAGGCGGCGAAAGAGGCTAGGGAAGGTGGTGGCACACCGGATGGCACACCAACGGCAAGAAATCGACACGGCAGCGACCGGACGGCGGTGAGGGTGAAGATTGGGGAAGAAGGAGGCTCGGGGGCAGTTTTGTAATTTTCCAAAATTTGATTTTTTTGATATATAATGAGTATATATATATACTTCATACTATATAATAAAATAATATTAAATTACACACACTAAATATACACCACACACACATAATTTAATATTTTAATAATTTATACTAAATAAAATAACTAAATAACAATAAAACAAATAAATAATTAATAAAATATTAGGGTAATACTAAACCCTAATTAAATAAATAATTATATGTATACACGGTGTTTAATATTTTAAAAATATGTATGAGTTCATGCAAGTTCGAAAATATATTTAAAATAATTAATAATAAATTATTTACGTAAAAATTTCCCCGAAAATGCAAGTCCCGGGAAAATTTTACGTAAAGCACTGTAAATAATACACAATAATTAAAATAGGTTTTAAATACATATCAACTCATAAAAATATCGTAATATATATTCAAAAATTATTAACACTGCATATCTCGGTACAGTGTAAAAATATTTAAAAACACGGGATATTATAAAAATAATACTCTTCTGATACAATAACACTACAACTGTAGCTTCTAGAATACAAATCAGAGTTTAAAAATAAATTTTACATAAGATAGCCGGGACAGAAGAACACATGCGAAAAGCTCTACTATTAAGGTCTGACAATATAAGATCTCCTAAAAAAAAATAATTAAGGAGGGTCAGACCTCACTAAGTGAATTATTATAATATATATACATGCAATCTAACCCATATACAACCAGACATCTATATATATATATATATATATATATATATATATATACATATACACACATTTCACGCAAATGTCAAACTCTACTTTTATATATATAATAAATGTAAAAAATGTTTATTTTAATATTTGAAGGATCAAATAGAACCCTATTTAATCGCAACCTCAATCAATAACAACTCTTTAGCCATACAGACTCACTTAATTTCAAATCAATTCACTTATTCCATTTGGACAGTAGACTGACCTCGAGACACTAAGTCAACCGAGTTTTAGCAGTCTAACTATCAGTGTGATTGGCCCTAAGATACTAGGTCAATTGAGCTCCAGCAACCACATATTTCAATCACATCAATCTCAAATCAATCAATCAATCAAATCAAATCAAATCATATTTCACCACAAGTGATTCTCACTCAACCCTAAATCTATCGCACCGGTACGTACACGGTCCTAGTGCTGCCCACTAGGTAGCACGTTCTATCGATATCCTTCATTTAAAAAAATTAAACATTCATATAGGAAAATACATAATGCAAAATAACATCCATAATAACAAAATAAATCATATATATACTAGAAATATACCTAAAATAAAATAAGTATATTTCAAGTATATATATGTTAAATAAATTCAAATTAACCATAAAATATGCCAAATATAAACCAATAGTATACTAAAAACATGCTAAGTATATATATATCGAAGATAAAACATGCATTTATTTTGAAATAGATAAAAATATACCTAAATATATAACATGCATATATCAAAATAAACCATAAATATACCAAATATATACTGAATGTATATTGAAAATATGCAAACATATATATCGAAATATACTAAAAATAAATAAAAAATATACCAAATCATATTTTAAATTAAATCACTTTTAAGACATATAATGAAAATGAAAATGAAAAATCCTAAGTCATGCATCCTAAATCCAATGCATATATATATATATATATATATATATATATATATATATATATATATATATATATATATATATATATATATATATAGTATAATAATTCATTGATTTGCGCTCCACGAGACAGACTCGGCGGGTCTGGTCTGATAGGCTTCAGTCTTAGCGCAATTAGAAAAATAAAATAATAATAACAATCAAAATAAACTTCTAACTTTACGCTTATAGGATTTCTATAGAAAGACTCAATCAAAATTTCAAAACTAAACTCGGACAGGTTCTCACATTTTATAAGAATTCTACTTAAAATTCAACAGAGTTTCCTTTGTAAAACGGACATCTCCCTACAAAAGTAGGATCAATCCTTTACAGAAAACACACTTCTAAAACTCACAAGGCTTAACACCTCGGGTTGGGACCCCAAACTCCATAAATCCCCAACCGACGTTCACAAATCACAAACCAACTATATTAATCAGTAGAATAATAAAAATCATAAAAAAAAATCCATAAAAATATTTAAAACCTTTATTTTCCAACTAAAACAAAAAATTCTAATTTTTAAATAATATTTGGTAATAAAATTCATAAATGGAATAAATTTCCTATTTTACAATTAAATTAACATAAATTGCAAATAATTATTAAATTCACAATTTAACATCATAAAAAAATAATAAAATACCCATTTAAGCTCAAAATAATAAATAAATTTATTATTTACATAATATTCCAAAATTATCACAAATTAACTAATAAAATCTTCAATATTATACAATATTAATAAAAACCAAATTTTCAAATAATTAACCTATAATAGTTAAATTCACAATTAACTACATAAATAGTTTAATTATATAATAAAATTAATTTAAAACCCATTTTTATCACCAAAATAGTAAATAATATATATTCGAATATAATTTTCAAAAATTAATATTAATTGGTTAAAAATTAAAAATCATTTATAAAAATCATTTTAATACTCTATATAATCATAAAATCATTTAAAATATAATATTTGACTATATTTTTAACAAAAATTCATAATTAACCTATATTTTCAAAAATTAGTATTAATTAGTTGAAAATAGTAAATAATTTGTAAAAATCATTTTATTACCAATTATTAGTTCAAAATTATTTAAAACTTATAATTTAACCACAATTTCAACAAAAACTCATAATTAACCTATATAATCAAAAATCACATAATACAAATAATTTTCTGTAATATCCCGTGTTTTTAAAATATTTTTACATTGTACCGGGATATACAGTGTTAATAATTTTTGTATGTGTATTACGATATTTTCATGAGTTGATATGTATTTAAAACCTATTTTTATTATTGTGCATTATTTACAGTCCCTTACGTAAAATTTTCCCTAGACTTGTATTTTCGGGGAAATTTTCACGTAAATATTTTAATATTAATTATTTTAAATGTATTTTCGGACTTGCATGAACTCATGCGTATTTTTAAATTACTAAATAAAGCCTATGTGTGTGTATATTTATTTAATTAGGGTTTAGTATTACCCTAATATTTTATTAATTATTTATTTGTTTTATTGTTATTTAATTATTTTTATTTAATATAAATTATTAAAATATTACATTTTATGTGTGTGGTGTATATTTAATGTGTGTAATTTAATATTATTTTATTATATAGTATAAAGTATATATATATACATATATACATTAAAAATAATCAAAAATTGGAAAATTACCATTTTGCCCCCGTGAGCTTCTTCTTCCCCGACCGATTCCCATCGCCGTTCCGATCGTTGCCGTGCTGTTCCCTTGCCGTTGGTGTGCTTTCCGGTGTGCCACCACCTTCCCCAACCTTTTTCGCCGCCTGTGGTAGTCGTTTCTGGCGCCTGGAAGTCGATTTTGGCCGGAGAAGCCAAAACTTTGGCCACCGTCGATCATGCCAATTCCGGCCACCATTTTTGACACCGCTGGTCTCTTTCTTCTCCTTGAGCTCTGGTGAGTGTGATTCTAGCTTTGGTTTGAGCTAAAATGATTTAGATTTGCTTAGGTTTCGATTTTTCCAATTCGGTCACATTAGGGTTTTTGATTTTTTTGAGCTTTGAATTGATTTATTCATGAAAAATCCCTTCAAAAATGTTGATCCTAGTATCTTAATCTACATGTATGAATTTTTTTAGAATTTTTGGAGATTTTTTGGATTTTTGGGTATTTTTGAATATTTTAATATTATTTTCTAATTTTCGGAAATTAATTATTTAAATTATGAAATTGGGGTTTATGGTTAAATAAGGTGTTGAAATGAATTATAGGAATTTATTTGGAATTTTTATGAATTTCTAAGTATTTATTTTGAATTATTGAAGTTTATGGAATTTTGGAAAATTAGGGTTAAATGTGCTTTTATTTGAATTTAATTGGTTAATTGGGTTTAATTATTGATATTATTGATAAATATGTTGAGAAAATTAATTTTGGATAATTATACTATTTTTGGTGAATTTTTAAAGTAATTTAAGTATATTTATATATATAGGGGTATTTTGGTAATTTTACCCTAAATTGGCTAAAAATGTAATTTAATTGGTTTTAATAGTTATTTAAGGTATAAAAATGATTTCTACAAATTATTTAGTATTTTTAACTAATTAAAACTATTTTTCGTGAATTATTTTCAATTATATATATAATATATAATAAAATGAGTTTTTATCGGTTTTTACAGTGTTTTAAGGTTAATTATGTAATTTCTATTTATGAAATGTATTTCTATGCTATAAGAATATTTTTGGTATATCTGGAATTGTTCTGTGTTGTGGACCCCGGTCGGTGGACTACATTTGGAGTCCGACCGAGGGGTTGTGGATTTGTGTTGAGCTTGTTTTTCGAAGTGTATTTCCTTGCAGGGTCGGCTCTACTCTTTTGAGTAGAGAGATGTCTGTTTTACAGGGGAGGTTCTGTCGGATTTTTGATAGAATTCTCATAAAACGTGATGTCCAGTCGAACCCTAATTTTGTTTCTGTATTTAATACTATAGATCGAATTCTAGGATTTTTATTAGGTTTATTCTAATGTCTGTCGTTATTTGTTTATTAGTTGCGCCGAGACCGAGGGCTAGTGGACCAGGCCCGTCGGACCCGTCTCGTGGAGCGCACTAGGTGAGTTACTATACTATATATATATATGCTTAGGATGCATGTTTTATGTTGATTAAATATGCATAAATAATTTGATTATTTCTTAAGTTTATATTAAGTATATTTTTGGTTTATTTCTGGTATATAATAAATTATATGCATGTTTTGTTAATAAAATATATTTAAAATGTTTTTAAATATATTTTTAGTTTAATTTATGATTTGACTGGATTTATTTGACGTATATATACTCGAAATATACCTGGTTTACTTTTGGTATATTTCTGGTATATATATGGGTTATATTGTTATTTCATTTACATTCATGCATCATTTATTTTTGTGAATGAATGATTTATATTATTAATGAAGGATATCGATAGAACGTGCTACCTAGTGGGCAGCACTAGGACCGAGTACGTACCGGTACGCCTATAGTATTTAGGCTATATTACTAACTTATTTGTGGATATTGATTTGATGTGATTATTGATATGTGTGAGATATGGTTTGGGTGTGATTGCTGGAGCTCGGTTGACTAAGTGTCTCGGGGCCAATCACACTGGCAGTCAGACTGCTGGAGCTCGGTTGACTTAGTGTCTCGGGGCCAGTCTACTGTCTAAATGGATTAAGTGGATATATTTGGATTAAGTGAGCCTGTATGGCTAGAGTGTTGTCTAACACTATTTTTGAGGTTGCGATATTCTAGGGTTCTATGTGATCCTTCATAAACGATGATTTTCAATAAAACATATAAAAATGATTTTTCTGCATCTGTGTGAAATTACTTGTATATATATTAGATATATATACTGTAGACTGTATGCATTATCATTTAGTGTGTATGTATATATATTATAGTAATTCACTCAGTGAGGTCTGACTCCCCTCCGTTGATAATTTTTCAGGAGAGTCAACATCTTCAGACCTCAGTAGCAGGCCTGTACGTCGGATTTCTTTCGCTCCGGCTTCTTTGTGTAAACTGCTTCTCTGAGTCTTGGATTTATTTTATCTAGACACTGCAGTAGTTGTGAATTAAAGTATTGGATTTTATGTATTTTATTTAAAGAGATGTATTATATTGAAACTGGATTTGTACTGAAAGATTTTATATATATATGCGATGAGATGAGATTTGATTTAAATCCAATGATGAGAATGTTATTGTGATATTTAAGATTTTTATTTCCGCTGCATATAATATTGTTATTGTTATTATTGCATGATTTATTTTATTTTTAGGCTTGCTACAGGTTCCGGATTCGAAAGAATTCCCGTTCCCTAGCGCCGGTCATGACCCCTGTTTTGGGTCATGACATTTCCTCAAAAATTATATAAAATCACAAAAATTATTTTATCAATATATAATAATCTAACATTGCTAAAAACATATAATTAACCAATATTTTAATAAAAATACAAATCTAACATAGAATTTCAATATTTCCATAATGCAAAAATATTCCTAAAAATTATATAATATATTAAAAAATTATTTTCTCAACATTATAATTACTAACATATTATAATAACACTAATTTAATTAAATTTATATTCAAAAAAATTAATTAACAAAAATTCAATAATTAAATATAAAATAATAAAAAATTAACCAAAATAATTTAGATCACCTAATATATATATATAGATCAACCCAAAATTAATCAAATAATTAAAATAAATTCTGAATAATTTAAACAAATAATATTTAAATTAATAAAAATCCAAAATCAACCCAAAAACTACTAAAATCGACCACCTAACAACCAAGATCTAACTTCCCTCTAACCCACAATTCACTTAACACTGAGCTCAAGGGTAGAGGAAGGGCTGCTACTGCAAGTGTCGGAGTTGCTGCTGCCTCCGACGACAGTAGGTGGTGGTGGTGGCGTTGGGAGTTACGGCAAGGAGGTTGCTGCAGCTGTTGGTCTTTGCACAAGAGGAAGAAGGGGACTGCTGCTGCTGCTGCTGGTCTTTGCACGAGAGGAAGAAGGGGACTGTTGCTGCTGCTGCTAATTCGCAACTTCAACAGCCCTCTCCAACAGTTGTCAGTGTCTGGTGGAAGGAGGAGATGTTGGTGGTCGTCCAATATGAAGGACAGGGAAACACAGTGATAGTAGCGGGTTCGGGTTGCATGAGGAAGGAAAGGTGAGTTGTTGTGTTTTGTTTCTTATTTTCTTCTTTCTTCGATTTGTGTATGTATATATATATATATATATATATAGACACACACATATATTAATATAATGCATAACAATAATATAAAATTAATAATATTATTAATAGTACTAATGAAATAATTGAATAATAATATAAACAATGTAAATTAATAAAAACAATAATGACATAATAATGTATTAAAATTAATATTATTAAAATAATACTATCCGAAATAATGAACATCAATAATGTAAATTAAATATTTAAAATAATAAATTTTTAAAATAAAATATTTACGTTGAAACTATAATTTAATCATAAAATAATAATTATTAATCACAAATAATAAAATAAATAAATATAATTTTTAAATTTATTAATACTGTTTATTTCAATTTATATTAAAAAAATTAGGGTTATTTCCATTTTCAATTTGCAGTTTAGAAGTATACTAGGTTGATTCTTTTACTAGAATACTTGAACTTCCGTTCCTAAAACAACTGAATTTTGAGACCTTCACAGCAGTTGTTGGAGCTGCGATGGGTACAAAAAGGTGGTTTGCGTCGGAGACTAGAGAAGAAGTTTGAACATAGAGGTAATTAGGGTTAGGTGGACCGACCCTAAAGTAGAGAGGATATGACATGTCAATAATTTTTTTTTTCTCACTCTCATATTCTGCGTTTGTTTGCACGCATGCTGCCAACAAGGTAGTCAAATGTTTAAAATATTAAAAAAATATATAAATTTAAATGTTTATAAAGTCATTTATGAAGTTCAAATGGCGAAAAAAAATTTCACTACAAGTTGAGGAGCTAAGCATGGGTTTGACCTAAATTCAATTCATGGTAAGGTAAATAGTAAATCTTCCGTTCACTCGCTAAAAAAAATAAATATATTTTTTATTACACACATTAATGGAGTTGTTGCAGCAATGACTGGCTGGTGTAAGTCACTAAGGTCTATGGTGAATAGAACTATGCAGCCGAGAGGATGGTGGTGAGTACTGAGTGGTCACCTCGTCTCATTGATACCCATTGCCATTCCTCCCCCAATTATCTAGTGGCACTACTACACATCCAATAATTCTTATGGAGTTTAGTAATATAAAAAATATATTCAGCTAAATAAATAATTGATGTTCATTTACCAACACTAGTACTAATATAAAAATTTATATTAGTTATATTAATATAAATTATATGTTACATTATAAAGTTAAAATTTTATTTACAAAATTGGATGCTTAGCTTAATGAAATTATTAAACTGACTTTATTATTGAGCAACACGATTCAAATTCATTCATGTAAAAATGTATCCTCATTAATATTAAAACATCAATCTGCATATATAATACTATTAATATATATTACAAATAATTATATAAAATTTTTCAATTTTTTTAAAAGGCCAAGTGGTTAATTTTTCATGAAAGCATATCATGAAATGTAAATCTAGTTTCAAGAACTTTCAGTTTGTTACATTTTATTTTATTTTATTTTTTTTTAAAAAAAAAAACATATTCAAGAACTAGGGTTGTGCGTGGGTTCTGAAGAATCCGAACCGTCTTAAAAAATCAAATAAAAAATTTTCAGAACCAAAAATATTCATTGATCATTTAATTTTCTCCAAACCAAACAATTCTAAAAATATTTATTGGAGCAGGTCCAGAGAACATGAGTTTTCCAAACCGAACCGTTTCAAATTGCACTAAACCGAAAAATCTAAATCGGAACCAATATATATATATAGATATAAAATTGATAATTAATTCTAATATGTGTTACAAGTAAAATTTAGTAGCATTTTAATAATTAATTATATTCAAATAATTTATTTTAGACAATCTATTATTAAACTTAACGTATAATATTTGACATTTTAAATATTAATTATTTAAAATAAAATAAATACACTCATTAACTAAATTTTTTTATAGATAATTTTCAATATACATATAAATTATAAAATAAATTTTATAGTAAATTTATAATCATATTATCTAATCTATCTGTATATATATATATATTCTACTACTACTGAATAACTATATATTTTACATATGAACTACAAATTTATTTGACTCATAATATAAAGTTTATAAACAATTAAGCATATTATTATTATTATTATTATTATTATTAAATAAAAGTAATTTTATAATCTTAATTTTTTTATTTTTTAAAAATACATCTTTAAACAAATTATTAATTTAATTTTTTTTTTATAAATATTCAAACAATTTAAGCATTTCTATTATTATGAACTCTATTTATACATAAAAAATAAACCTCAAATTAAAAAAAAAACTATAAAATAACCCTAGAATTAGTGGCTGGTGCATTTTGAAAAATAGAAATGTTATGAAATAAACATGTGTTTATAGCTATAGGTAGAGAGACCATGAAAAGAAATTAAACAATATGTATTTCCAAATTCTATTAGCAATCAGAATTTTCAAGTTCAATGAGAAAAAAAAAAGATATGCATTAATATTAGAGGGTCACAATATGAAATTATAATAAAAACAATACATATAAATTACAAAAAAAATCAGTAAAATTCATCATATAATATTTTTTTTAGTTTTGTTATTATAGAAATATACTTGTATACAGTCGTAATCAATCAAGGCTTGCATTAAGTAGATTTCATCAAATATAAAAACTATAAACTTTTTTTGAAAATATTTTTAAGTGATACAATTGTGAAATAAAGTTCTCATCTTTTATAAACTTAATTTAATTGTTAATATTAATTTGGATAGAAATCCATATTTTAAATACAATTATATTTAATATATCTAGACATTAATTCTAACTAAAATAGAAATCCTATAAAATAGAAGTTAACCTAATTAAAATTGTAAATAGACTTCCAATCAAATTAAAATTATATTTTAATTAATTTAATTTTACTTTTATTAGTAAATGAAACATTAATCCTAATTTAAATAGAAATCCTATAAAATAGAAGTTAATTTAATTAAAATAGAAAATAGAAATTAAAATTATATTTTAATGAATTTAATCTTACTTTTATTAATAAATGACTAAATTATCCAATTTTTATCTAATAATGATTGAAGACTCTTTCATAATTTTGTTTGTTCCCCTTTCGTGTGTGTGTGTATATATATATATATATATAATAGGGAACATATTAGATTCGAGAAATCTATAAAATTTAACAAGTCTCTTTGAGATCCTAAAATGATGCGAAAAGAATATTTTTTCTTGGATGATAAGGAGACTCTGCTCAATGTAGCCACTCCATTCATCATGATGAGGTGTGCTTGCACTTACATTGACATCTCTCTATATAAATGTTGTTGACCATTTGCATGATCAAACTTTAAATTTTGGACTTTGATAAACAATTTTTATACTAATAATTTCAATTAAGTGTGTAGGGAATTATATACCAAACATATACACTTTTGGATAAATAGTGACTTTTTGGGCAAATTGAACCTTTGAAATTGAAGAAGGCTTTTGACATCTTTAGAGCTCTTAAATGAGAAAATGAGCTTCTTAACATTTGAAGTGGATATCTTGAGCTTTCTAAATTGGGCTTAATTTTCAAAATCCAAGTTCATTTGTTTATGAAAATTTTGAGTTGAAATCCACGTATACGTTTGCCATCTCAGACTATACATCTCTTAGTATTTTAGACATATCTTGAGCTACAAAAGTCCAATTAAGGTGATTCAAAATGATATGAAAAGATAAAAAAATATCTACAACTTTCATGAAGAAAGTATAGGAAAATTAAAATTCATTCAGGAGCAAATCACGGCTTCAACTTGTGTATAGCTGTCTGACAGTATTCTGCATTTTAGATTGCATAACTCTTAGTATTTTGGACATATCCTGAGCTATAGAAGTCCAATTTAGGTGATTCAAAATGATATGGAAATATAATTCAAATATATACAGCTTTTATGAAGAAATAATGGGCAAATTCAAATTTCTTCAGGATCAAATCATGGCTTCAATTTGGGTATAGCTGTCTGACCGTAGTCTGCATTATAGATTGCACAATCTTTAGTATTTTAGACATATCTTGAGATACAGAAGTCCAATTTAGGTGATTTAAATTGATATGGAAAGCTAATTCAAATATCTACATATTGCATGAAGAAAGTATGGGGCAAATTCAAACGTCTTGAGGAGCCAATCATGGTTTCAATACATAAATAGTTGTCTGATAGCATCACTTTTAATGATTCAAAATATAGACATTGGACACATCATTGGCACCTCCAGCAACTATATTTTTTAGTATAAATACCTCTAAAATTGAATGGAAGTTAAGCAACTTATTTATCATTCATTATTTTTTAAGCATTCATTGAGCTCTCAAATTCTCTTAAACAATTCTTTTTTTGTATAACTCTTGTGAGAGCTGGGTGTGTGTTAGAAATAGAATTTCTTTTCATCTTAAATCTTGGGTTAGATTAGAAGGGAAGTGAGATTTATTTCTAAAGGAATTGGTTTAAGTGTTGTCCATTGAAATACTTGGGTTTTGATTTTTTGAGTGAGCCTTGAAAACTCATGTTGTAAGGTTATAAGAGTGAGCCATAAAACTTTTGTATAATCTCAATCTTGTGCATAAGATTGTAGGTGATTAAAAATTCTAACTTGGGGATAAGTTAGGTAGAGACGTAGGATTGTTGTTGAATCCAAACTCCTTAAATCTTTGTGTTCTTCATTCTTCCTTCTCAACTTTTATTTAATTCTTGCAAAGAATTCTTTTTAATTTCTCATTTTTATTTGATAGTCCTATTCACCCCCCCTCTAGGACTCTTTTCAAATGTCTTTTTTTTTAATTGGTTGAATTAGCTTAGGGTCAGTTTAGTTTTGAAAAATAAGTTTGTTTTCTAAAAAAAATTTCCAAGAAAATTGAATTTTACTATTTAATTGTGATATTTCTCTAATTTAAGAAATTAGAAAATAGTTTCCTAATTTTCCAAAGTATAACTAGTATTGGAAAAGTAATGAAAAGATGCCTTGTGCATCTTCATTCTCATCGTCTTTTTTCTACCTCTTCGTCTTTCTCTTCACCCTCATCATTTTTTTCTATCTCTTCTTCTTCCTCTTCACCCTCATCATTTTTTTTTGCCTAATACGCTTATGTAATTGCCATGACTTCCTTTGCTTTCAATTGCCATGGTTGAGTTTATAGCTAATAATTGTCAAATACTTCAAATATAGGTCAATGTTTATAAGAGCATCTCCAATGCTACTTTTTAAAATAAAGAGCATATTCTAAGTAATAAAGAGTATTTTAAGAAATCTTCAAATATAAAGAGCAAACAATTTTATTTAAGTCTAATGGTGCTCTTTATATTTAACTCTTCATTTTGTTTTATCTTAAAAAAAGTTAATTTTAATTTTTTCCTCCTCTTTTTTCTATCAATTTCCCTCTTTTTATTTCATTACTTTCCCTCCATTTTTTGTTTATACATTTAATCAACCTTTTGATATCCATTTCCAGGTTCTCTAGTAATAGCTCTTTCCCTTTTTCTTTTCTTTTTTTTTTTTTGATAAGGAAGAGTAAAAAAACAATAACTACAACCTCAAATGTGAGTAAAAAAGACCAAAAACATCATAAAACGTCATCATATGGTTCTTAAAATAAATGGTAAGTTGGTAACTAACCATTCCTTATGAAGAAGCTGTTTAATAGCTTTTTTCCCTTTAGTATATCATGCTTTTTACCAATTTGATAAGTACTATTCTTGATGACTCTGACTCGGATGATGAGTTGGAGATGATAGTATCTACTATGTTGCTTAATAAAAGAAGAAGGACAACACTACATTATGGCTCAGTTTATGGTCATGCATATATATGGCGTGATAGAGTGCAGGGTCACCAAAAGCTTTTTCAAGACTATTTTGGAGAAAATCCTGTGTATTCTCCAAATTTATTTTAAAGGAGATTTCGAATGTGTGAATCTCTTTTTCTCCATATTCAATCTGCTATAGAAGCTCATGATCCATATTTTATTAAAAAAAAGAGACGCTATTGGATGTCTTGGTTTGTCTTCTCTCCAAAAGATCACTGCTGCAATAAGGATGCTTGCATATGTATTTACAGCAGATTATGTTGATGAATATGTAAGAATTAGTGAAAGTATTGCAATTGAAAGTCTTAAACGATTCGTTAAAGCAATAGTTTTAATTTTTTTCAGAGAATTACAGAGATCTCCAAACAGAATTGATATTGCTAGATTATTAAAAGAAGGTGACAGTCGTGGATTTCCTGGAATATTAGGAAGCATTAATTGTATGCATTGGAAATGAAAAAATTGCCCGGTTGCTTGGAAAGGGATGTATGTTGGCCATGTTTGTGAACCAACTATAATTCTTGAAGCTATAACTTCATATGATCTTTGGATATGGCATGCATTGTTTGGAATGCCTAGATCACATAATGATATAAATGTTTTAGAGCAATTTTTTTTGTTTACAGATCTTGCAGAAGGACGTGCTCCACTAGCTAAATATTCAATCAATGGTCATGATTATACAATGAGATACTACTTTACTGATGGCATATATCCTCCATGGTCAACATTTGTGAAAAAAATTCCATTTCCATAAATCAATAAGCACAAACAATCAGCTCAAGAGTCGATGAGTAAAGATGTAGAATGAGCATTTGGGTATTACAAGCATGATTTGCCATTGTATAAGGGCCAACATGTTTTTGGCATTATCAAACTCTAAAAGACATTATGAAAGCTTGCATCATATTGAATAATATGATTGTTGAAGATGAAGGACATGTTAGAAACTTAGATTTTAATTATAATGCAGCTGATGTCATTCCAAATATATTAGTTTCGCATGAGCATACAGTAAAGCTTATGGAATTTATTCAATGTCATCAATGCATTAGGGATCGAGACATTCATTATCAACTACAATAAGACTTAATCGAGCATATATGGAAAATACATGGGATGCATTGATATCTCACAAAATTAGGTTTAACATTGTAAAAAAGTTGAGCATTGCAGCATGGATTGCAAAAAGTTTTGCTACTGTCATAATTGCAAATCTATCTATTCTGGATGCTATTTTATTTTTGTTAGAACATGTGAGATATCTCTATTAGTTAGCAGTCTGTGATATAAGGTTGATACTTACTACCATTTTTTCTTCAAAAGTATTTATGTTGATGGTTCAATTTCTACATTTTTAAAAAAAAATTTAATTATTATATTTTTTACAGTCGTTCAAGATCATTTTTTTTTTGATGTAGCTATATTGCAGCTAGTGAGAGCATGTGTAATGAACATTTTATTTGTGAGGAAATCTACTAAATTTTACTTTACATATCCATCACTATGTTCAAAGGATTTTCTTTTGTAATTTCTATTATATTCCCTCCTTAAATGGACCTTAATCATGTATTAATTTCATTACTAGCTGAATCTGTTGGCATGCATTGTAGGCAATCCATCATTGGTAGAATCACATAATTAAAGGGTAGCTAAAATTATGAAGTAAATATTTAGTTTGAGAATTGAAAACAAAGAAACAATTGCAAATTATTTAGATATATATAAAGGGTACAGTGTTGTTGTGAAACTGTTGCGTTCTTCTTATCTGTCACTACAAATTCATTGGATATATATATATATATATATATATATATATATATATATTTGTCCTGTAGGATTATTTTTGGGTTAAATTGCATTTTGCTACTACCTGCTGATGCTATGTATATTTGAATCTAGCTGCAATTTCTCTGTTCTGAATAAAGAAGCTAATAGTTCATTTTCTTTCTTGAAATATCCTTGTGAATATCAAGAACATAATGTAATTTCTCTTTACAAATTAATAAACAAAATCACATTTTTTAAAAAATAAAATAGATAAAAAAATAGTAAATTTCCAAAAAAAAGGTACAGTAAAACAAAATAATAAATAACCAAAAAAAGGTACAGTAAAACCAACATTTATATCCAATGGCTCAATTTACAATTAGGAAGTTCTTATCATCATTTAAAAAAAATGAATAAATGAAATCAGAGACAAAATGATGCATGAACGTGAAAAAAAAAAACAAAGAAAATAACATCAAGTGTCAATTGGCTGCTTAGTTGAAGGTAAATTATTTCTTTATTGTTGAATATCATAAATGTTTATACTGTCTGTAATGTTATACCATTCCCACTTTCCCATGGAGTTCATGAAGTATGTATATGGTTGTTGGTTGCTAGGCTAAACTCTCTTATATCATAGAATTACTTGCAACCTCTTGTGAACTAGGCCATGTTAAGTATTGCAATAGTGTTTTGTTGCTTCCTGGATGGACCGGAGATGAATGATCTTCAACTAGTTGACGTTACAATTTGACTTACATAATGCTTGCTGGAAAGATTATTTTGCATCTTTTATGATCAAATATAAAAGATTATAAATTGTTTAGTGCTATCAAATTGAGAGTTTTTGCAGTTGAATATATTGCCTACTCTGCTTCACCATGATCTTATATATGTATTTGATGAACAAATTCTGCTAAACTTTCAAAAAAAGAAGTCCTGTGATGAAATAATCAATATATATTTACAACACTTTTTGGAATATTTAAAAACAAATTCTATATATGTATATCCTCTTTTCTATTACTTGTTTTTGTGATATGACATATGAACTAACAAAGCATAAAGGAACCTGAAGACATGTAAACATTAAATAAACCGCACTTACCAATCTATATGCATTCTTAGTATATAAATTGCAACTCTACTAAAATTTTATAAACTTCATTTGTTGCATAAATTGCATATCCTGTAAGTATGGGCATGTTATGAGCCTTGTTTTTAAATTATAAAAATATATTTTGAGATATGCAGTATTAATAATTTTAAAATTTAATAATGTATTATTATTATTATCGTTAATTACTATTGTTAATTACGTATTTTATTTTAAGAGAATTGTTTATGTAATTTTTTTTTTTGAAGTTATTAATTAAATATTAGGGTTTATACTATTAAAGTTATTTTTGAAAAGTACTATTTTAATAATATTATTTTTAAGTACTAATATTATTTTATTAATTGACATGATTTTGAGTATTATTTAATTATTCCATAAATATTGTTTATTTTTTTTTATCATTTTTATCATTATTTTTCAAGGTTATTTTATTTATTATTGTGATAAATTATTAGGGTTTGTGTAATTATTTGTATGTGTATATATATGATTAAATATGTGTGTGTGTATTATATATTATATAGAGTGTATTTTATATATATGTTGATTAAGTTATATTTTGACCACATGTTTTTAATAATACTTTATAATATAATATTATAATATTATAATGTATATATTCATTCATACACACAAATCAACACATACACATACACATACATAAACACACACATTCATGTGCACATATACACATAAACACACAAACCCAAATGCACAAACATATACCCAAAAACACATACACACACGTAAACATATAAACACAAACACAAGCACACACTGCAAAAAAATGTAGAAGACCACAATGCACCCATCCCTCCTTCGCTCACCACCACCTCTTCCTTTTTCAGCCACCACTTCGAGCGTTTCCGATGTCTATTGATTCCTCTAGCTCCGGTGAGCTTGAATCTAGCTTTGGTTTTAGCTCTAATTCTTCATTTCTTGGGTTTTTTCTTGACTTTTAGTTAATGTCCATTTTCATTTTTATTTTTTTAAGCTTGATTTTGGTTGATTCTTGATAAATTCTTTTTAAAATATTAATCTATGCATCTTAATCTACTCATACATATTTTTAGTTTATTTTTCTGAGTTTATTTGATTTTTGGTTAATTTTTTAATATATTAATAATTAAAAATGAATTTTTGTTAATTAATTATTTTAATTATGGATTTAATTAATTTAGTGTTATTATAGTATGTTAGTAATTATAATGTTGAGAAAATAATTTTTGGATATATTATATAACTTTTAGAAACATTTATGTGTTATGGAAATATTGGAATTCTATATTAGAGTTATATTTTTGTTGAAAATATTGTTTAATTATATGTTTTAGATAATTTTAGTATAATATATGGTGATAAAATAATTTTAATGATTTTATATAATTTTTGAGGAAATTATTTGTATTATGTGATTTTTATTAGATAGGTTAGTTATGAGTTTTTGTTGAAATTGTGGTCAAATTATATGTTTTAAATGATTTTGAACTAATAATTAGTAATAAAATGATTTTACAAATTATTTACTATTTTCAACTAATTAATACTAATTTTTGAAAATATAGGTCAATTATGGATTATTTAAAAAAAAATAATCAAATACTATATTTTAACTAATTTTATGATTATATAGAGTATTAAAATGATTTTTATAAATTATTTGTAATTTTTAACCAATTAATATTAATTTTTAAAAATTATATTCAAATATATATTATTTATAATTTTGGTGTTAAATATGGGTTTTAAATCAATTTTATTATATAATTAAACTATTTACGTAGTTAATTGTGAATTTAACCATTTTAGGTTAATTATTTGAAATTTTGGTTTTTATTAATATTGTATAACATTTGAGATTTTATTAGTTAATTTGTGATAATTTTGAAATATTATGTAAATAATAAATTTATTTATTATTTTGAGCTTAAATGGGTATTTTATTATTTTTATGGTGTTAAATTGTGATTTTAAATATTATTGGCAATTTATGTTAATTTAATTGTGAAATGGGAATTTTGTTCCATTTATGAATTTTTTTGCCAAATATTATTTAAAATTAGAATTTTATGTTTTAGCTGGAAAATAAAGGTTTTTAAATATTTTAATGGATTTTTAATGATTTTTATTATTTTATTGTTTAATATTGTTGGTTTGTAATTTGTGAACCTCGGTTGGGGATTTGTTGAGTTTAGGGTCCCAACCCGAGGTGTTGTACTTTGTGATTTTAGAAGTGTATTTTCTGTGCAAGATCGACCCTACTTTTGTAGAGAGACGTCCGTTTTACAAAGGAGACTCTGCCGAATTTTCAGTAGATTTCTTATAAAATGTGACAACTGATCTGAGTTTAGTTTTGAAATTTTTATTAAGTCATGTCTTAGATCGAGTCTTTTTTTTAGAATTCTTAAAAGTATAAATTAGAAATTATTCTGATATTGATATTATTATTTATTTATTTTCTAACTGCTCCGAGATCGAGGCCTATCGAACTAGGCCTATCGAGTCTGCCTCATGGAGCGTGAATCAGTGAGTTATTATACTATATTATATGCATTGCATTTAGGATGCATGACTTAGGATTTTTTTCATTTTCATTATATGTTTTTAAAGTAATTTAATTTATAATATGATTTGGTATTTTTAATTTATTTTTAGTATATTTCGATATATATGTTTGCATATTTTCAATATACATTTAGTATATCTTCGGTATATTTAGGGTTTATTTTTTATATATGCATGTTATATAATTAGGTATATATTTTTAGGATATTTTTGATATATTTCAAAATAAATGCATGTTTTTTCTTCGATATAGACTTAACATGTTTTAGTATATTATTGGTATATATTTGGCATATTTTATGGTTGGTTTGGAATTTATTTAGCATATATATACTTGAAATATACTTAGTTTATTTTAAGTATATTTCTGGTATATATATGGTTTATTTTATTAATATGATTGTTTTATGCATTATTTATTTTTGCATATGAATGTTGAATCTTAAATGAAGGATATCAATAGAACGTGCTATCTAGTGGGCAGCACTAGAACTATGTACGTACCGGTGCGATAGATTTTAGGGTTGAATTACTAACTTATTTGAGGTGACATTTGATTGATTATTTATTGAAATTGATGTGAATGAGTAGTGTGATTGTGGGAGCTCGGTTGACCTAATATCTCGGAGCCAATCACGCTGATAGTCAGACTGCTGAAGCTCGGTTGACTTAGTGTCTCGGGGCCAGTCTACTATCCATAATGGAATAAGAGAATTAATGTAATAACCCAAATTTTTAAATTAATTTATTTTAAAATGAGATATGCAGGGTTAGTAAATTTGGAGATTTTATTAAATTATTTTCGTTATTTTGTGATTATTTAATTATTATTTTTATGTTAAGTAATTATTTTATGTAGATTTGCAGTTTAGAAGTTATTAAATTTATATTAGGGTTTATATTATTAGTGTTATTTTGAAAAGAATTATTTTAATAATATTATTTTAAGAACAAATACTATTTTATTGATTGACTTAATTTTGAGTGTTATTTTTATTATTTAATTATTCCATAATATTGTTTATTTTATCATTATTATTATTATTATTATTAAAGGTTATATGTATGTGTATTATATATATGGTGTGCATATATATATAATATTGACTAAAATAAAGTTGACCATATTATTTTAATGATACTTTATTATATAATATTATAATCTTATATATATATACACATGCATAAACCCATACATACATTCAATAAGCATAAATGCATATATTCATATACAAACAAACATAAACATATGCATACATTCAATAGACACATGCATACTTTCACAACAAACATAAAAAAACCAACCTAGAAAAAAAAAACACAGAAGCTTACCATTATCTCCCTCCTCCCCATACATTCCTATCCTTGTCCTTCACTGTACCTCCCTCTCTTTTAGACAGTAACCACCATCTTCCCTGACCTTCCTGTCATCGTCTGCTCGTCGGAAGCTCGCCGGCGTCGTTTATTTTTGAAGGAGGCCAAACCTCCATTGATTCCGGTCAATCTCCTTTTTCGGCCATCGTTCTTTATGATTCCATTGTCTTTCTCCTCCTCTAACACCAGTGAGCACTAATCCAAGTTTAGTTTAAGCTTTAATCTCTATTTGCTTGAGTTTTGTTGATTTTTTTTATTTTTGAGTACTAGGGTTTTAAAATTTTTTTTAGCACGATTTAACTTGAATCTTGCAAACTCCCTTTACAAAAAGTGATTCCTAGTAGCTTAATCTACCTTTACGAATTTTTGTTTGATTTTTGGAATTTATTTTGATTTTTGTGAATTTTTGATTATTTTATTAATTTTCGTAAATTAATTATTAAAATTATAAATTTGGTATATTTGGAGTTATTATTAATTTTTATTAATATTAGATTTGAGATTATAATTTTTGTGATTTTTATGTAATTTTTATAATTATTTTTGTATTATGTCAATATTGGATAATTAGGTTTAAGTTGGGTTTTTATTGAAATTATTATTTAAATATGTGTTTTAGTTAATATTAGTAATATATATGTTGAAAAAATAATTTTTATGCATTTATATAATTTTTGGGTAATATTAGTATATTATGTGTATTTTTGTATTATAGGGGTAAATACATAATTTTGTGATAATTATAGCTGAATAATATATTTTAGTTGATTTTAATATTATTTAAGGAACTAAAATGATTTTTATAAATTATTTACTATTTTTAACTAATTAATACTAATTTTCAAAAATTATTTTCAAATAATATATTATATATTATTTTGGTAATTAAAAGGGTTTTTAGTAATTTTTAATATGTATTTAGGCTATTTTAGTTATTGGAATGTATAAAGTGATTTTTTATTAATTAATATTGAATTATAGAGAAAATTGGATTTTTATGATATTATATTATTATTTCGGGATTTTTACGTAATTATTGAGGAAACAATTATTTTCAGTGTTTTAATGCTAAATATGTTATATTTTGATATTTGAGGATATTTATGGTATTTATTGATTTTTAATATATTTATTTTTGGTGATTTATGGTCCTCGGTTGGGGAATTGTGTAGTTCAGGATCCCAACCGTGGGTTGTGTGAATTCTGATTTAGAAGTGTGTTTTTCTTGCAGGATCGGCTTTACTTTTTAGTAGAGAGATGTCCATTTTACAGAGGAGGTTTTACCAAATTTTTGATAGAATTTTCGTAAAACGTGACATCGGGTCAATTCTAAAGTCTGTATTTTGTAATCTTAGATCGAGTTTCTATAGAGCTTAAGTTAGATTTATTTTGATTCTGTAATTATTTTATTTGTTTAGTTGCGCCGAGACTGAGGCCTAGCGGACCGGGCCTGTCAGACTAGTCTTGTGGAATGCACACCTATGAGTTGTTATTTTATATGTACATTACATTTAGGATGCATGTTTTAGCACATATTCATGTTTTAATTGAATTTATTCATAAATTATTTTATTAAATGTTTAGTATACCTTAGGTATATTTTTAAATAAATGCATGTTATTTTTATTGATTTTTACTTGCATGATTATAGTATACTACTGGTTTATTTTTTGTATATTTTATGATTAATTTGAATTCATATGACATATATATACTCAAAATATACTTAATTTATTTTAGGTATATTTATAGTATATATATGGTTTATTTTACTATTATGAATGCCATTCTACATTATTTATTTTCAAAATGTATGATTTATTTTAAATGAAGGATATCAATAGAACGTGCTACCTAGTGGATAGCACTAGGACCGAGTACGTACCGGTGCGATAGATTGTAGGGTTGAATTACTAACTTATGTGTGGAATTATGAAATGTGATGTGATTGATGGTGTGATTGTTAGAGCTCGATTGACCAAGTGTCTCAGGGCCAATCACACTAACAGTGAGATTGCTAGAGCTCGATTGACTTAGTGTCTCGAGGCCAGTCTACTGTCCAGAGTGGATTAAGTGAATTTATTTGGAATTAAATGAGCCTGTATGGCTAGAGTGATATTATTATTGATTGAGGTTGTGATTAAATAGGGTTCTATTTGATCCTTCATAAACTTATGTTTTTTAGTATTATATATAAAGTGATTTTTAGCATCTGTGTGTATATGCCTGTATATATATTTATTATATATACCGATGACTGATTACATTTGACATATAGTAAATGCATGTATATATATTATAACAATTCACTTAATGAGGTCTGACTCCCCTCAGTTGATATTTTTACAAGAGAGTCTTCTTTCTCAGACCTCAGCAGTAGACCCATTCGTCGGATTTCTTCTGCCCCGGTTCTTTTATATAAATTATCTAGTTAATTTTATATTGTACTCTAGAAAAACTGTAGTAGTTATATTTGGTATCAACAGTGTGTTGTATTTTATATTCACTGTATGTGATTTTAATTCAGAGGATTTTCTCTAAATATTGTATTAAGATATTTTATGTTATGATATGAAAGAGTTTTATTTTATTATATTGATTTGAGATTTTTAATTATGATGCATATTTTATTATTATTATTGCATGTTTTTATTTTAAGGCTTGTTACAAGTTTCGGATTCGAAAGAATTCCCATTCCCTAGCGCCAATCATGACTCCTAGTTTTGGGTCGTGACAAAGTTGGTATAAGAGCAGAGTTTGTATCAAGGCCTAAGTTGTTAGAGTTATGGCCCTAGTTTTTCTGAGTTGTGTTTTCTTTAAAACTACTGTAGTTTATTAGGTTCGAGTATGTCTTTGATAAGTATTCCTTGATTTAGTTTTTTACATTATCGTTAATTGTTTGTTTTGTCTGAATCCTTCTGTTTATCTTTTCAGAATGAGGAGACGAGTGCGTGTCGCTCCACCGGTCATTGAGGTTGAGGATGATGATTCATTTCAAGATGAGGTTTTACCTTTTGAGCAGCCAGCAAGGCGCAGAGGTCGTGGCAGAGGTAGACCTCAAGGAGCGACAGGTCACCGTAGATAGAGAGAGCTACAGGATGAGGAACCTATACAGCCTAAGTTTGAGGATGCTCCTATACCTCCAGTTGCACCATTGATTCAATCTATCTATCAGCAGGGCATGTCTAACCCTGAGGCAACGCTATTCTATGCCAGAGTTGGTCGTATAGCCTTCGATGGGACTTCTGACCTGTTAGACTTTCTGCATACGATTAAGACAAGGACTCGGACTGCTCACACCGAGTATCAGCGAATTATGATAGTGGATTTTTCAGTAGAGGGACCAGCCCTAGATTGGTTCATCTAAATGATTCAGCCTTATATGACGATGCAGTTCAGAGAGTGATTTATGAAGAGATTCTGCCCAGAGCCACTCTGTATGAGCTATAGACTTCGACTGACGAGTATTACTAGGGTGACAGATCTATTGAGGACTACACTAGAGAGTTCCTTCAACTCGGCATATATGCAAAGGATCTGATGAGGGAATAGTATTTTACAATCACTACCTATGTCACTGGTTTGGGTTCTACTTTTGCTGGTATGCCTACAGTAGGCCTTACTCTAGAGTCGGTGATAGAGTTGGCCAAGGAGATTGAGTTGAGGCTAGTCAAGCAAGGAGCTATGCCTAATTATTACCATCTAGGCACTCAGTCAGGCGAATTTCAAACTACATTGTACTCGAGTTTTCAGATTGGTTCAAGTAGTCAGTAAAGAGGCCCAGTCAAACAGAGTTAAAGACAACAACAGAGGGTACACAGGAGTAGTAGACATGGTCATGAAGGTCAACATAGATCGATCAGATTTGGATCAGGTGCTTCAGGCAGCAGCAGTGGTTGCAGTTATGGGTCAGCTGCTAGTGTTTGTTAGACGTGTGGCAGAGTCCATCAAGGACTGTGTTATATAGCACCACTGACTTATTTTCGATGCGGACAAATGGGACATAATGTCAGATCATGTCCCTATTCTGGTTATCAGCCACAGTAGATTCCATGATTTCCACATCAGTTGATTGCTAGTGCAGCGCCAGTACCTTTTCAGTTACCTCCAGCTCAGCACTAGAGTTCTACTCAGATTGTTCCTCAGCAGGGTCATGGGAGAAGTACTAAAGGAGGTGCCAGAGGTTTTAGTCAGGCTTCTACCAGTCAGTAGGGAGATCGAGGTCAAGCCAAAGTTTTCCACCTCACTCAGCAGGATGCTCAAGCATCTAATGCAGTCATGGCAAGTATTATTTCTATTTATTACCTGGATGTATAGGTTCTGTTTGATCTGAGTGCCACGCATTCGTTAGTATCTCTTGTGTTTGCTTTCAAGTCTTGTTAGTAAGCCTTGAGGATGGCTTTTCCTTTATTTGTCGCCACTCCTCTAAGTGATTCTTTGGACACCGATGTTGTTATTTCTGGTTGTCCAATTTTCATCGGAGGTAGAGAATTACCCGCTGACTTGATATTATTGAATGTGATAGAATTTGATTTTATTCTTAGAATGGATTGGTTATCTCAGCATTATGCCTTTGTGGATTATCAAAGTAAAGAGGTGATTTTTAGAATTCCTGATAAAGAAGAGTTTAAGTTTATTAATGATAAGAGTTCTGCACTTCAAAATCTCGTCTCTGCTATTACAACTAGGAAGATGCTGAGGAAGGGTTATTAGGGTTATTTGGCATTGGTTAGGGATACTTCAGTGGAGAAGTTATCACTCATAGATGTTCCTATTGCCTGTGAGTTTCTTGATGTTTTTCCTGAGGAGTTGTTAGGTTTACCACCTCACAGAGAGATTGAGTTCTGTATAGATATGGTTCCAGGCACTACCCCTATTTTGATGCCACCCTACAGAATGGCTCTTGCAGAGTTGAAAGAGTTAAAGGAGTAGTTACAGGAATTGCTGGATAAGGGTTTTATCAAACCTAGTGTTTCTCCTTGGGGTGCACCAGTCCTATTTATGAGGAAGAAGGATGGTACCCTAAGACTGTGCATAGACTACAGAGAGCTGAACAAGGTGACAGTGAAGAACAAATATCCTCTCCTGAGGATAGATGACTTGTTTGATAAGCTTCAGGGTGCACAGTTCTTTTCTAAGATTGATTTGAGATCGATTTATCATTAATTATAGATCAGAGAAGCCAATATTCCTAAAATGGCATTTCGCACTTGATATGGCCATTATGAGTTTCTAGTTATATCATTTGGCTTGACTAATGCACCGGTATTGCTTATGAATTTGATGAATAGGGTATTCAGACCATTTATGGATCAGTTTATAGTAGTCTTCATTGATGATATACTGGTGTATTTAAAGAGTATGGAGGAGCACGTGTATCATTTGAGGACTGTACTGCAGACATTGAGAGAACATTAGCTTTATGCTAAATTCTTGAAGTGTGATTTCTGGTTGGAGAGTGTTGCTTTTCTTAGACACGTGGTGTCTAAAGAGGGTTTCCAAGTTGATCCACAGAAGATTGAGGCAGTGTCTGAGTGGCCTAGACCGACTTCAGTTATTGAGATTCAGAGTTTTTTGGGTATTATAGGAGGTTTGTACAGGATTTTTCCAGAATTATAGCTCCTATAACTTGCTTGACTCAAAAGAATGTGAATTTTGAGTGGTCAGATGCTTGTGAGAACAACTTCCAGTTGCTGAAGGAGAAGTTAACCACACCTCCAGTTTTGGCTTTGCCTAATGGAGTAGACAAATTCACAGTATATTATGATGCCTCTAGAGTTGTCTTAGGTTGTGTATTGATGAAGAATGATAGGGTGATAGCTTATGCTTTGAGGCAGTTGAAGAAGCATAAACAGAATTATCCTACCCATGACCTAAAGATGGCTGTAGTGATCTTTGCTCTCAAGATCTGGAGACATTATCTGTATTGTAATATCCCGTGTTTTTAAATATTTTTATACTACATCGGGATATGCAGTGTTAATAATTTTTGTATATATTTATGAAATTTTATGAGTTTGTTATTTAATTAAAACTAATTTTAATTGTTTATTATTATTTTAAGTCATTTACGTAAAATTTTTCCGGGACTTACATTTTTGGGGAAATTTTCACGTAAATATTTTATTATTAATTATTTTAAATAGATTTATGGACTTGCATGAACTCATACGTATTTTTAAATTACTAAATAAAGCCTATATGTGTAATTATTTATTTAATTAGGATTTAATTTATTACCCTAATATTTTATTATTTGTTTATTAATTTTATTGTTATTTAATTATTTTTATTTATTATTAAATTTTAAAATATTAAATATTAAGTGTGTGGTGTATATTTAATGTGTGTAATTTAATATTATTTTATTATATAGTATAAAGTATATATATATACACATTATAAGTCAAAAAAATGAAAATTTGGAAAATTACACAATTGCCCCCGATTTCTTCCTTCTTCCCCGATCACCTTCTCCACGCAAATCCGGCCATTTTCATCCCGTTTCCTTGCTGTTGGTGTGCCGTCCGGCATGCCACCACCTTCCTCAGCCTTCCTCGCCGCCTGTTGCAACCGTTTCCGGTGTCTAGAGATCGATTTTGGCCGGAGAAGCCGAATTCTTCTTCACCGTCGATCACGACGTTTTTGGCCACCATTTTTGACACCGCCAGTCTCTTTCTTCTCCTTGAGCTCCGGTGAGTGTAATTCTAGCTTTGGTTTGAGCTTAAATGGTCTTCATTTGCTTAGGTTTCAAATTTTCGATTTCGGCAATATTAGGGTTCTTGAATTTTTTGGACTTCAATTTGATTGATTCATGAAAAGTCTCTTAACAAATTTTGTTCCCCTTAGCTTAATCTACATTTATGAATTTTTGTAGAATTTTTGGAGATTATTTTGATTTTTGGGTATTTTTGAATATTTTAATATTATTTTCTAATTTTCGGAAATTAATTAAATAAATTATGAAATTGTGTTTTATGATAAATATGGGTGTTAAAATTAATTATAGGAATTTATTTGGAATTTTTATGAATTTCTATGTATTTATTTTGAATTTAATTAGTTTAGGTAATTTTGAGAAAATTAGGTTAATTGTGTTTTTAATTGAATTTAATTGGTTAATTGAGTTTAATTATTGATATTATTGATAAATATGTTGATAAAATTAATTTTGGATAATTATACTATTTTTGGTGAATTTTTGAAGTAATTTTAGTATATTTATATATATAGGGGTATTTTGATAATTTTACACAAAATTGGCTAAAAATGTAATTTAATTGGTTTTAATAATTATTTAAGGTATAAAAATGATTTATAAAAATGATTTAGTATTTTTAATTAATTAAAACTATTTTTCGTGAATTATTTTCAATTATATATATAATATACGATTTTACTAATAAAATGAGTTTTTATCGATTTTTACTGTGTTTAAAGGTTAATTATGTAATTTTTACTTATAAAATGTATTTCTGTAATTTAAGGGTATTTTTGGTATTCTGAAATTTATTCTGTGATTGTGGACCCCGGTCGGTAGACTGTAGTTTGGAGTCCGACCGAGGGGTTGTGGATGAGTTGTTGAGCTTATTTTTCGAAGTATGTTTCTTTGTAGGGCCGGCTCTACTCTTTGAGTAGAGAGATGTCCATTTTACAGGGGAGGTTCTGTCGAATTTTCGGTAGAATTCTCATAAAACGTGATGTCCGGTCGAACCCTAATTTCGATTCTGTGTTTAATATTCTAGATCGAGTTCTAGGATTTTCTGTTAGGTTTATTCTAATTTATGTTGTTATTATTTGTTTAGTTGCGCCGAGATCGAGGCCTAGTGGACTAGGCCCGTCGGATCCATCTCGTGGAGCGCACTAAGTGTGAGTTGCTATATTATATATATATGTTTAGGGTGTATGATTTAGAAAAAAAAATATGTTTTATTTTGATTATTTATGCATGAATAATTCAATTATTACCTAAGTTTATTTTTAGTTTATTTTGGTTTATTTCTTGTATATTTTGAATTATATGCATGTTTTATTAATAAATTATACTTAAAATGTTTTTAAATATATTTCTGACTTAATTTGTAATTTAATTGAATTTATTTGACGTATATATACTCGAAATATACCTGGTTTATTTTTGGTATATTTCCAGTATATATATGTGGTTTATATTGTTATATTATTTAAATTCATGCATCATTTAATTGTGAATGAATATTTTATATTTATTAATGAAGGATATCAATAGAACGTGCTACCTAGTGGGCAGCACTAGGACCGAGTACGTACCGGTACGCTTATAGCATTTAGGCTATATTACTAACCTATTTATGGATATTGACTGGATATGATTATTTGATATGTGAGATATGGTTTGGAGGTGTGATTGCTGGAGCTCAGTTGACCTAGTGTCTCGGGGCCAATCACACTGACAGTCAGACTGCTAGAGCTCGGTCGACTTAGTGTCTCGGGGCCAGTCTACTGTCTAAATAGATTAAGTGGATATATTTGGAATAAGTGAGCCTGTATGGCTAGAGTGTTGTCTAACACTGTTTGAGGTTGCAATATTCTAGGGTTCTATGTGATCCTTCATAAACGATGATTTTCAGTAAAATATATAAAAATGATTTTACAGCATCTGTGTGTATTTGTCTATATATATACATATTAGATATATACTGTTGATTGTATGCATTATCATTTAGTGTGCATGTATATATATTATAGTAATTCACTCAGTGAGGTCTGACTCCCCTCCGTTGACTAATTTTTCAGGAGAGTCATCATCTTCATACCTCAGTAGCAGGCCTGTGCGCCGAATTTCTTCCGCTCCGGCTTCTTTGTGTAAACTGCTTCTCTGAGTCTTAGGTTTTATTTTATCTAGACACTGCAGTAGTCATTAAATATTTAAAGAGATGTTGTATTATATTTGAACTGGATTTGTATTAAAAAGAGTTTATATATATGTAAGGATGAGGATTTGATTTAAATCCAGTTGGTGGAAATGTTATTATGTGATATTTATGATTTTTATTTCCGCTGCATTATATATTGTTATTACTATTGCATGTTTTGTTTTATTTTATTTTTAGGCTTGCTACGGGTTCCGAATTCGAAAGAATTCCCATTCCCTAGCGTCGGTCATGGTCCCTATTTTGGGTCGTGACATGTATGGGGTGACTTGTGAGATTTTTATTGAGCACAAGAGCCTTAAGTACATTTTCCAGCAGAGAGATCTAAATCTGAGGCAGAGGAGATGGTTGGAACTGTTAAAAGATTATGACTGTGAGATTCTTTATCATCTAGGCAAGGCTAATGTGGTAGCAGATGCCTTGAGAAGGAAGTCCTCATGTAGTCTTGCTCATATTAATGTAGAGAGGAGACCATTGATCTAAGAGTTGCATGAGTTAATGGATCAAGGTCTGATGATGAAGGTGAGTAGATCAGGTGGACTACTAGCTTAGTTCAAGGCGCGATCTGTGTTGAGAGGAGGATTAAGGCAGCTCAAAGCTAAGATCCTATTTTGAAAGAGCTTGCAGAGAATTTCAAGCAAGAAAGTTCACTGATTTCACATTTGATGATGATGGTGTTTTATGGATCAGTGGTAGATTGTGTGTTCCTGATGTGGATAATTTGAGAGAAGAAATCCTTGAGGAAGCACATTCTACTGCTTACAGTGTACATCTAGGTGTCTAAGATGTACCACAGTATCAAAGACTTGTACTGGTGGGATGGACTGAAGAAGGATGTAGCTAATTATGTTGCTAAGTGTCTGACGTGTCAGCAGGTGAAAGCTAAACATCAGAAGCCTTCTGGGAAGCTTCAGCCTCTTCCTGTTCCTGAGTGGAAGTGGGAAAGGATTGCTATGGATTTTGTGGTTGTCACGACCCAAAACAGGAGTCATGACCGGCGCTAGGGAACGGGAATTCTTTCGAATCCGGAACCCGTAGCAAGCCTAAAAATAAAATAAATATGCAATAATAACCATAAAAATATAATATGCAGCGGAAAATAAAAATCATAAATATTACAATATCATCCATATCAACTGGATTCAATTCAAAACTCATCACATCGCATATATAATCTCATAAATGTATAATCTTTATACAAATCCAGTTTTACTATAATACATCTCTTTAAAACAAAAACTTTATTTCACAACTACTGAAAATCACAACTACTGCAGTGTCTAGATAAAATAAATAAGACTCAAGTATATAATTTACATAAAGAAGCCGGGGCGGAAGAAATCCGGCGTATCGACCTGCTACTGAGGTCTGAGGAAGTTGACTCTCCTGAAAAATAGTCAACGGAGGGGAGTCAGACCTCACTGAGTGAATTACTATAATATATATACATACACTCTAAGTGATAATGCATACAGTCAACAGTATATGAGTAATATGTATATATACAGGCAAATTCATACAGATGCAGAAAAATCATTTTTATATATACTTTGTCTGAAAATCAACTTTTATGAAGGATCACATAGAACCCTAGAATATCGCAACCTCAGAAAATAGTGTTAAACAACACTCTAGCCATACAGGCTCACTGATTCCAAATATATCCACCTAATCCATTTAGACAGTAGACTGGCCCCGAGACACTAAGTCAACCGAGCTCCAGCAGTCTGACTGCCAGTGTGATTGGCCCCGAGACACTTGGTCAACCGAGCTCCAGCAATCACACCCACAAACCACATCTCACATATCAATAATCATAATCAAATCAATATCCACAAATAGTTAGTAATAAAGCCTAAATACTATAGGCGTACCGGTACGTACTCGGTCCTAGTGCTGCCCATTAGGTAGCACGTTCTATTGATATCCTTCATTAATAAATAATAAAACATTCATTCACAAATATAAATGATGCATGGATATAAATGAAATAGCAATATAAACCATATATATACCGAAAATATACCAACATAAACCAGGTATATTTTGAGTATATATATGTCAAATAAATCCAATCAAATCATGAATTAAACTAAAAATATATTTAAAAACATTTTAAATATATTTTATTAATAAAACATGTATATAATTTATTATATACCAAAAATATATCAAAAATATACTTGAATATAAATCATATTATTTATGCATATTTAGTCAAAATAAAACATGCATTTTCTAAATCATGCATCCTAAGCATATATATATAATATAGTAACTCACCTAATGCGCTCCACGAGACGGGTCCGACGGGCCTGGTCCACTAACCCTCGGTCTCGGCGCAACTAAACAAGAAATAATTAATCGACATCAGAATAACCCTAACAGAAATCCTAGAATTCAATCTAGAGTATTCAACACAGAATCGAAAATTAGGGTTCGACTGGATATCACGTTTTACGAGAATTCTACCGGAAATCCGACAGAACCTCCCCTGTAAAACGGACATCTCTCTACTCAAAAGAGTAGAGCCGACCCTGCAAAGAAAATACACTTCAAAAATAAACACCACAATCAATCACAACCCCTCGGTCGGACTCCAGACTACAATCTGTCGACCGGGGTCCACAAACACAGAATATATATTCAAATATACCAAAAATATCCTTAAATCATAAAAATACATTTCATACGTAGAAATTACATAATAAATCTTGAAACACTGTAAAAATCGATTAAAACTCATTTTATTAGAAAAACCGTATATTATATATATAATTGAAAATAATTCCCGGAAAATAGTTTTAATTAGTTAAAAATACTAAATATTTTGTAGAAATCATTTTTATACCTTAAATAAATATTAAAACCAATTAAATTACATTTTTAGACAATTTAGGGTAAAATTACCAAAATACCCCTATATATATATATACCTAAATTACTTCAAAAATTCACCAAAAATCATACAATTATCCAAAATTAATTTTCTCAACATATTTATCAATAATATCAATAATTAAACTCAATTAACCAATTAAATTCAATTTAAAACACAATTAACTTAATTTTCCAAAATCACCTAAACTTCAATAATTAAAAATAAATACTTAGAAATTCATAAAAATTCCAAATAAATTTCTATAATTCATTTCAACACCTAATTCAACCATAAACTCCAATTTCATAATTTAAATAATTAATTTCCGAAAATTAGAAAATAATATTAAAATATTCAAAAATACCCAAAAATCCAAACAACCTCCAAAAATTCTGTAAAAATTCATACATGAAGATTAAGCTACCAGGAACAACATTTGTGAAGGAATTTTCCATGAATCATCCAAATCGAAGCTCAAAAAAATCGAAAACCCAAAGAGGCCGAAATTTTCAAATCAAAACCTAAGCAATTCTAGACCATTTTAGCTCAAACCAAAGCTAGAATAACACTCACCGGAGCTCAAGGAGAAGATAGAGACCGGCGGTGTCGAAAACGGTGGCCGGAGGAGGGAGAAACGGCGGTGAGAAAATGGTGGTGGTCGGCGCCCGCGGGAGAAGAAGAAGAAGAAGAAGAAAAAGAAAAAGAAAGAAAAAGGAAAGAGAAAGAAAAAGAAAAAGAAAGAAAAAGGAAAAGAAAAAAAAGAAAAAAAAATAAATTAAAATAATTAAATATTAATAAATAATTAATAATAAAATAATAAATTTTAATAATTTAATAATAAATAAAATAATCAAATAATAATAAATAATTAATAAAATATTAGGGTAATAATAAACCCTAATTAAATAAATATACACACACAGGCTTTATTTAATAATTTAAAAATATGTATGAGTTCATGCAAACCCGTAAATACATTTAAAATAATTAATAATACATTGTTTACGTGAAAATTTCCCCGAAAATGAAAGTCCCGGGAAAATTTTACGTAAAATACTGAAAATAATAGACAGTAATTAAAATAGGTTTAAAATACATATCAACTCATAAAAATATCGTACAATGCATAAAAATTATTGACACTGTATATCCCGGTACAGTGTAAAAATATTTAAAAAAAACACGGGATATTACAGTGGTTGGCTTACCTCGTTCCAAGGATTGATACGATTCCATCTAGGTGATTGTGGACAGGTTGACCAAGTCTGCACATTTCTTACCAGTGAAAGCCACTTATTATGTAGCTAGATTGGCGAAGCTGTATGTGAAGCATATTGCATGCCTTCATGGAGTACCTGTGTCCATTGTGTCAGACAGAAGTTCAGTGTTTACTTCTCATTTTTTGTAGAAGTTACAGGAAGTGATGGGCATCGGGTTGGATTTCAGTCCTGCTTTTCATCCTCAAACAGATAGTTAGTCTGAGAGAATGATCTAGACACTGGAAGATATATTAAGGATGAGTGTTTTGCATCTGGGTGGTAGCTGGGATGATCATTTGCCACTTGTGGAGTTCTCTTATAATAATAGCTACCATAATAGTATTATAATGACAACATATGAGGCTTTGTATGGAAGGAAGTGTAGATCCCCTTTGAGTTAGGATGAGATTGGGGAAAGAGGATTCACTGGACCTGAGATGGTTCAGGATGCTACAGAGAATGTTACTATAATTAAGAGGAGATTAGAGACCACAGTTAGCAGGCAGAAGAGCTATACGGATCCTAGATGCAGAGATATAGAGTTCCAGGTAGGAGACTATATGTTTCTGAAGGTGTCTCCGATAAAGGGTGTGATGAGATTTGGCAGGAAGGGTAAGCTAGAACCGAGATATATGAGACCGTTTGAGATTTTAAAAAGAGTTGGCACTGTTGCATATTGATTGGCTTTGCCTCCAAGTTTATCTCAAGTGCATCCAGTGTTTCATATCTCAATGCTGAGAAAGTATATTCAAACCCTTCGCATGTGTTGTAACCCAATAGCGTGGAAGTGAGTGAAGATTTGACGTTCATGGAAGAACCTATTACAATTGTGGACTATCAAGTTTGACAGTTATGTTCGAAGCAGATTCCGATGGTCAAGGTGTTGTGGTGCAGCAACAACATAGAAGAGCATACTTAGGAGACCGAAGCTGAGATGTGAGCTTCTTACCCGTATCTCTTTCCTCCTTGATTTTTTTTATAATTATTCTTTTCTTGAATTCGGAGATAAATTCTTGTAAGGAGGGGAGACTGTAATTGTCACGACCCAAAACAGGGGCCATGACCGGTGCTAGGGAACGGGAATTCTTTCGAATTCGGAACCCGTAGCAAGCCTTTAAAATAAAATAAAAGCATGCAAAATAATAAAATAAATAAAACATTATGTAGCGAAATTAAATCTCATAAGTAAAGTAGTAATCCATCAACTCATTTAATAATATAAATCCATCTCATATAACATAAAATCCTTCAATACAAATTTTTGGTTCAAACTTTTGAAATTTAAATCTTATACATATATAATACATACAGCTCACTGAAACAACTACTGCAGTGTCTAGAATAAAAAATAAAACTCAGGTAAGTAGTTTACACAATAAGGCCAGGGCAGAAGAAATCCGGCGTAAAGGTGTGCTATTGAGGTCTGAGGACGAAGACTCTCCTGAAAAAAATGTCAACAGAGGGGAGTCAAACCTCACTGAGTGAATTGTTATAATATATATATATATATATATATGCATAACTAGATGAAAAATGCAAACACACAATAGTATATATAATAAATATATATATAAGCAAATACACACAGATGCAGCAAAAATCATTACATATATATAACACTAGAAAATATTCGTTTATGAAGGATCAAATAGAACCCTAAATGATCATAACCTCAAATAGTGTTAGACAACACTCTAGCCATACATGCTCACTTATTCTAAATAAATTCACTTGTTCCATTTGGACAGTAGACTGGCCCCAAGACACTAAGTCAACCGAGCTCCAGCAGTCTGACTATCAGTGTGATTAGCCCCGAGACACTGGGTCAACCGAGCTCCAGCAATCACACTCTCAAATCACATCTCACATCAATCAAATCAATCAACAAATCATAATCCACCAATAGGTTAGTAATTTAACCTAAATTCTATCGTCTTACTGGTACGTACTCGGTCCTAGTACTGCCCACTTGGTAGCACATTTTATTGATATCCTTCATTAAAATAAACTCATACATTCATAAAATAAATGATGCATGATATTAATGTAAATGGCAAAATAAACCATATATATACTAGAAATATACCAAAAATAGACCAAGTATATTTTAAGTATATATATGTCAAATAAATTCAGTTCAATTAATAAATAAACCATATATATACTTTAAAAACAACTTAAGTATACAGCAAAGGTAAAACATGCATTAAATTCAAAATATACCAAAAATATACCTAAAATATACTTAAGCGTTTATTAAACCATTTATGCATAATTCATACAATTAGAACATACATTTCTAAAAACATGCAACCTAAATACACGTATATATAAAATAAAAACTCACAGTTGTGCGCTCCACGAGACGGATCCGACGGACCTGGTCCATTAGGCCTCGGTCTCAGCACAACTAAACAATCAAATCACAACACGAAATCAAAATGAATCTAACTTAATTTCTAGAGACTCAGTCTAGAATATTGGACACAGACTAGAAATAAGAATTTGACTAAATGTCACGTTTTATGAGAATTCTACCAAAAATTTGATAGAACCTCCCCTGTAAAACGGATATCTCTCTACTCAGAAAGTAGAGCCAGTCCTGCAAAAAAACACACTTCAAGATAGATAGTCACACAACCCCTCGATCGGACTCCCAAACTACGATTCTACCGACCGAAGTTCACAATTCACGAGACATACACAAAATACATAAAAATTCCAAAAATACTCTTTATATACCAAACTATAGCAATTTAGGGATTTAAACACTAAAAATAATTATTTTACCGATAATTACTTAAAAATTCTAATATTAATATAATATTATAAAAAAATCAACAATTCTCAATAAATTCATAAATATTAACCGAAATTCATTTAATAAATCCAAATTACATAATTAACCCAAAAACATATTAAAAATCATTAAAAACTCATTTATTTATAAAAATAGTATATTATATAATTTGAAATTAAATTTCAAAAAAGAGTTTTAATTAGTTAAAAATACTAAATAATTTGTAAAAATCATTTTTATACCTCAAATAATTAATAAAACCAATTAAACTTAATATTCAACTAATATTCTACCAAATTACCAAAATACCCCTAGTATATAAAAATTCACATAATATACTATAATTACTCAAAAATTCACTAAAAGTTATATAATTGCTCTAAAATTATTTTCTCAACATATAATTTAATAAAATCAATAATTATACTCAATTAACCAATTAATTTTAACAAAATACACATTTAACCTAAATTTCCAAAATTCACATAAACTAAATAAAATTATATTAATTACACAAAAATTACAAGAATTATAAATTAATTTCAACCTCTATAAACACTAAAAATCACAATTTTACAAATTATTTAATTAATTTACGAAAATTAGAAAATATTAATAAAATAATAAAAAATTCACAAAAGTCAAAATAAATTCCAAAAATTCTACAAAAATTTCAGGATGTAGATTGAGCTAGTAGAAGCAACTTTTGTGAAAGAATTTAGCTTGAATCATTAAGATCGAGGTTCAAAAAATCATGAAACAAAAGAGGCCGAAATTGAAACCAAGCTGAAATCCTTACCAAATCAAGTTTTCAAGCATCCAGGAGCTCATAATCGGCTTCTATGGAGTTCTAGGAGCAAAACCACACCTGAATCATAAAAAACGGTGGTCGGATGAAGGAGAATGGAAACAATGGTGATTCTCGGGTTTCCAGCCAAACCATGGCTAAATGACACTGGAAATGGGTGGAAGAGGTGGCGGAGTAGCTGAGGAAGGTGGCGGAGTAGCTGAGGAAGGTGGCAGCATACCGGCAGGCACACTAAACAGAGGGGAATGGCGTTTCACAGTGAATGGAGGGGGGTGAGGGCGTTGGGAGCTTGAGGTTAAGGATGATGGCAGAAAATGTAATTTTGGTAAGTTTACATATATATATATATATATATATATATATATATATATATATATATATATATATATATGAAATAAAAATTTAACACTTAATATTAAAATATACTAATATTATATTTAAAATAATCCCACACCACATATTAATAAACTTATACACATATACATATATATCACCTATAATAATAAAAACTATAATATATACATAATTTAATCATTAAACCCTAACTAATGATATATATATATATATATATATATATATATATATATATATATATATATATATATATATATATATATATGCATGTATATGTATATATATTAATATGAAAAATATAATCATGCATGAAATCATGCAATTTGATAAAACGAACTAATGTAAATAAATAAATAATTATTTAGGTAATATTTTCCCAAAAATATAGATTTTGGGAAATTTTACATAGAAAACTTAAAATAATTTAAAATAACATTAATTATTAACAAAATAATTAAATAATCAAAATATATATATATATATATATATATATATATATATATATATATATATATATATATATATTGAAATTATTAATATTGTATATCTCGACAAAATATAAAAATGCTTAAAAACTTGGGTTATTACAGTCTTCCCCCCTTACAAGAATTCATTCCCGAATTCCAGAAAAAGAAGAAATACAAAATCAAGAAGGGAAGAGATACGGGTAAGAAGCTCACATCTCAGCTTCAGTCTCCCACGTATGCTCCTCTACCCTATTGCTGCGCCACAAAACCTTGACCATCGGAATCTGCTTCGAACGCAACTGTCGAACTTGATAATCAATGATTGCAACAGGTTCTTCCACGAATGTCAGGTCTTCATTCACTTCCACGATGTCGGGCTACAACACGTGTGAAGAGTCTAAAACATACCTCCTCAGCATCAAGATATGAAACACCAGATGCACTTAAGACATACTCGGAGGTAAAGCCAACCGATATGCAATAGTGCCAACTCTCTTCAAAATCTCGAATGGTCCAATATATCTCGGTGCTAACTTGCCCTTCCTTCTAAATCTCATTACACCCTTCATCGGAGACACCTTCAGAAAAACAAAGTCTCCAACTTGGAACTCCACATCTCTATGCCTAGGATTCGTATAGCTCTTTTACCTGCTAACTGTGGTCTCTAATCTGCCCTTGATCACAGCGACTTTCTCTGCAGCATCCTGAACCATCTCAGGTCCAGTCAAAGCTCTCTCACCAATCTCATCCCAACTCAGGGGGGATCTACATTTCCTTTCATACAAAGCCTAGTATAGTGCCATTCCAATATTTCTATGGTAGTTGTTATTATATGCAAACTCTATGAGTGGCAAATGATCATCCCAACTACCTCCTAAGTACAAAACACACATCCTCAACATATCTTCCAGTGTCTGGATCATCCTCTCAGACTGACCATCTGTCTGAGGATGAAAAGCAGTACTGAAATCTAACCTAGTGCCCATTGCTTCCTATAACTTCTGCTAAAAATGTGAGGTAAACATTGAACCTCTGTCTGACACAATGGACACAGGTACTCCATGAAGGCACACGATATGCTTCACATATAGCTTCGCCAATCTAGCTACAAAATAAGTGGCTTTCACAAGCAAGAAATTTGCAGACTTGGTCAACCTGTCCATAATCACCTAGATGGAATCGTATCCATCCTTAGAATGAGGTAAACCAACCATAAAATCCATAGCTATTCTTTCCCACTTCTATTCAGGAATAGGAAGAGGCTGAAGCTTAACAGAAGGCTATTGATGTTTAGCTTTTACTTGCTGACACGTTAAACACATAGCAATATAATCAGTGACATCCTTCTTTAGTTGTCCCACCAATATAAATCTCTAATACTATGGTACATCTTAGTGACACCTAGATGTACATTGTTAGCTGTAGAATGTGCTTCCTCCAGGATCTCTTCTCTCAAATTATCCATAGCAGGAACACACAATCTACCACTGATCCACAAAACACCATCATCATTGAGTGTGAAATCAGTGAACTTCCCTGTTCGGACATTCTCTGTAAGCTCTTCTAGAATAGGATCTCGGCTCTAAGCTGCCTTAATCCTATCTCTCAGTACAAATCGCACCTTAAATTGAGCTAACAGTCCACCTTATCTACTAATCTTCATCATCAGACCTTGATCCACCAATAGATGCAACTCTTGGATCAACGGTCTCCTCTCTACACTGATATAAGCAAGACTGCCTGAGGACTTCCTACTCAAGGAATCTGCTACCACATTAGTCTTGCCCGGATGATATAAAATCTCACAGTCATAATATTTCAACAGTTCTAACCATCTCCTTTGCCTCCGATTCAGATCTCTCTACTGGAAAATATACTTAAGGCTCTTATGATCAGTAAAAATCTCATAAGTCACCCCGTACAGATAATGTCTCCAAATCTTGAGAGCAAAGATCACTATAGCCATCTCAAAGTCATGTGTAGGATAGTTCTGCTCATGCTTCTTCAACTACCTCGAAGCACAGGCTATCACCCTACCATTCTGCATCAACACACAACCTAGGCCAACTCTAGAGGGATCACAATAAACTATGAACTTATCCATACCATTAGGCAAAGCTAACATTGGGGCTATGGTCAACTTCTCCTTCAATAATTGAAAACTATTCTTATAAGCTTCTGACCATTTAAATCTTACATTCTTCTGAGTTAAGCAAGTTATAGGAGCTATAATTCTAGAAAAATCCTATATAAACCTCCTATAGTACTCGGCTAAACCCAGAAAACTCTGAATCTCCGTAATTGAAGTCAGTCTAGGCCACTCAGATACTGCCTCAATCTTCTGTGGATCCACCTGGATACCTTCTTTAGACACTACGTGTCCAAGAAAAGCAACACTCTCCATCCAGAAATCACACTTTAAGAATTTAGCATAAAGCTGATGTTCTCTCAGTGTCTGTAGTACAGTCCTCAAGTGATATACATGCTCTTCCATACTTCTCGAATACACCAATATATCATCGATGAAGACTACCATAAACTGATCCACATATGGTCTAAATACCCTGTTCATCAAATCCATAAAAGCTGCTGGTGCATTAGTCAAGCCAAAAGACATCACCAGAAACTCATAATGGCCATATCGAGTGCAGAATGCCATTTTAGGAACATCGGCTTCGCTGATCCGCAACTGATGATAACCTGACCTCATATCAATCTTAAAAAAGAACTATGCACCCTGTAGCTGATCAAACAAGTCATCTATCCTCGGGAGAGGATACTTGTTCTTCACTATCACCTTGTTCAGCTCTCTATAGTCAATGCACAATCTCATGTTACCATCCTTCTTTTTCATAAACAGGACTAGTGCACCCCAAGGAGAAACACTGGGTCTAATGAAACCCTTATCTAACAACTCTTGCAATTGCTTCTTCAACTCTTTCAACTCTGTAGGAGCCATTCTGTAGGGTGGCATAGAGATAGGGGTAGTGCCTGGAACCATATCTATACATAACTCAATCTCTCTGTGAGGTGGTAAACCTGGCAACTCCTTAGGAAAAACATCAAGAAACTCACAGGCAACAGGAACATCTGTGAGTGACAACTTCTCCACTAAAGTGTCCCTGACAACCCTTCCTCAGTAACTTCCTAGCTGTAATAGCAGAAATGAGATTCAGAGGTATAGAACTCTTATCACCCACAAACTTAATTTCTTCTTCACCAGAAATTATGAAAGTCACCTCTTTACTCCGACAATCCACCACGGCATAGTGTTGAGATAACCAATCCATACCCCAAAATAACATCAAACTCCATCATAATCAACATAATCAAATCAGCAGATAATTCTCTACCTCCAATAAGAACTGGACAACCAGAAAGAATAATATCGGTGTCCAAAGAATCACTTAGAAGAGTGGTGACAGATAAAGGAAAAGCCATCCTCAAAGGTTGCCAATAAGACTTAGAAGCAAAAATAGGAGAAACGAACGAATGTGTGGCACCCGGATCAAACAGAACCCATGCATCCAGGTAACAGACATAAATAATACCTACCATGACTGCATTAGATGCCTGAGCATCCTGCTGAGTATGATGGAAGACTCTGGCTTGTCCTCGACCTTTCTGCTAGCTAGTAGAAACCTGACCAATACCTCTGGCACCTCCTCTGGTACCCCTACCACGACCCTACTGGGGAACAATTTGGGTAGAACTCTGATGCTGGGCATGAGGCAACTGAAAAGGAACGGGTGTAGCACTAGTAATCGACTGCTGAGGAAATTATGAAATCTGCGGCTGCTGATACTCGAAATAGGGACACGATCTAGCAAAATGTCCCATCTGCCCGCATCTGAAACACGTCAGTGATTTCATGTAACACAGTCCCTGATGGACTCTGTCGCAGGTCTGACATACACTAGAGTAAGGCCCGTTGTAGATTTCATGTAACACAGTCCCTGATGGACTCAACTCAATCTCCTTGGCCAACTCAATCACTGACTCTAGAGTAAGGCTCGTTGTAGGCATACTAGCAAATGCATAACCTAATCTAGTGACATATATGGTGATTACAAAGTACTGGTCTCACATCAAATCCTCTGCATATCTACCAAGCCGGAGGAACTCTCAAGTATACTCCTCAACAGATCTGTCACCATGAGAAATACTAGTCAACCAGAGTTGATAACTCATGCGAAGTGGCTCTGGACAGAATCTCCTCATGAATCGCTCTCTGAACTGAGCCCAAGTCATCGTCATCATATACGGCCGGATCATCTGAATAAACCAATCCAGGGCTGGTCCCTCAATAGAAAGCTCGACTATCATAATCCGTTGGTACTCGGTGTGAGCAGTCTAAGTCCTCGTCTCGATCGCATGCAGAAAATCTAAAGGGTCGGAAGTCCCATCAAAGGCGATCCTGCCAACTCTAGCATAGAATAGAGCTGCCTTAGGGTCAAACATACCCTACTGATATGCAGGCTAAATAGGCTGAACTACTGGATGTACAGGAACATCCTCGTACTCTGGCTCTACAGGCTCATCATCCTATAACTCTCTCTGCCTACACATTTCACACAAATGCCAAACTTTGCTTATATAAATATAATAGATGCAAAAAACATTTATTTTAATACATGAAGGATCAAATAGAACCCTATTAATTGCAACCTCAATCAATCATATCATCACTCTAGCCATATAGGCTCACTTAAATCCAAATAGATCACTTATTCCATTCTGGACAGTAGACTAGCCCCGAGACACTAAGTCAACCGAGCTCTAGCAATCTGACTGTCAGTGTGATTGGCCCTGAGACACTTGGTCAACCGAGCTCCAACAATCACACTCTCAATCACATCATATCTCAATCAAATCATAATCACTATAATTAATTCCTCACTCATTCCTAAATCTATCACACCGGTACGTACACGGTCCTAGTGCTACCCACTAGGAAGCACGTTCTATTGATATCCTTCATTTAAAATAAATCATTCATATGGATAAATAAATAATGCAAAATAATAATTATAATGATAAAATAAACCATATATATACTAGAAATATACCTAAAATAAACTAAGTATATTTCGAGTGTATATATGTCAGATAAATTCAAATCAATTATAATATATATCGAAAATAAAACCATATTGTCACGACCCAAAACAGGGGCCATGACCGGCGCTAGGGAACGGGAATTCTTTCGAATCCAGAACCCGTAGCAAGCCTAAAAAAAAATAAACATGCAATAATAATAACAATATATAATGCAGCGAAAATAAAAATCATAAATATCATAATAACAATCCACCACGGGATTTAAATTAAATACTCATCTCATATATATAAATCTTTTAATACAAATCCAGTTCAAATATATATAATACAACATCTCTTTAAATATTTAACAACTACTGCAGTGTCTAGATAAAATAAAAATCAAGACTTAGAGAAGCAGTTTACATAAAGAAGCCGAGGCGGAAGAAATCCGACATACAGGCCTGCTACTGAGGTCTGAAGAAGATGACTCTCCTGAAAAATTAGTCAACGGAGGGGAGTCAGACCTCACTGAGTGAATTACTATAATATATATACATGCATACTAAATGATAATGCATACAGCCAACAGTATATATCTAATATGTATATATACAGGCAAATACACACAGATGCAATAAAATCATTTTATATATATTTCATTGAAAATCATCGTTTATGAAGGATCAAATAGAACCCTATGATATCGAAACCTCAAACAGTGTTAGACAACACTCTAGCCATACAGGCTCACTTAATCCAAATATATCCACTTAATCCATTTAGACAGTAGACTGGCCCCGAGACACTAAGTCAACCGAGCTCCAGCAGTCTGACTGCCAGTATGATTGGCCCCGAGACACTTGGTCAACCGAGCTCCAGCAATCACACTCTCAAATCATATCTCACACATCAGATCATCAAATTCAATCAATATCCACAAATGGTTAGTAATATAGCCTAAATACTATAGGTGTACCGATACGTACTCGGTCCTAGTGCTGCCCACTAGGTAGCACGTTCTATCGATATCCTTCATTAATAAATGTAAAACATCCATTTACAAATAAATGATACATGAATTTAAATAAAATAACAATATAAACCATATATATACTGAAAATATACCAAAAGTAAACCAGGTGTATTTCGAGTATATATATGTCAAATGAATCCAATCAAATTATAAATTAAGCTAGAAATATATTTAAAAATATTTTAAATATAATTTATTAACAAAACATGCATATAATTTAATATATACCAAAAATAAACCAAAATAAACTAAATATAAACTTAAGAAATAATCAAATTATTTATGCATATTTAATCAAAATAAAACATGCATTTCTAAATCATGTATCCTAAGCATATATATATAAAATAGCAACTCACACTTAGTGCACTCCTCGAGATGGATCCGACGGGCCTGGTCCACTAGGCCTCGATCTCGGTGCAACTAAACAAATAATAACGACAAAAATCAGAATAAACCTAACATAAAATCCTAGAAACTCGATCTAGAATATTAGATACAGAATTGAAATTAGGGTTCGATCGGACATCACGTCTTACGAGAATTCTATCGAAAATTCGGTAGAACCTCCCCTGTAAAACGGACATCTCTCTACTCAAAGAGTAGAGCCGACCCTGCAAAGAAACACACTTCAAAAAACAAGCTCAAAACAAATCCACAACCCCTCGGTCGGACTCCAAACTACAGTCTACCGACCGGGGTCCATAAACACAGAATAATTTCAAAAATACCAATAATACCCTTATAACATAGAAATTCATTTTATAAGTAAAAATTACATAATTAACCTTTAAACACAGTAAAAATCGATAAAAACTCATTTTATTAGCAAAATCGTATATTATATATATAATTGAAAATAATTCACAAAAAATAGTTCTAATTAGTTAAAAATACTAAATAATTTTTAGAAATCATTTTATACCTTAAATAACTATTAAAACCAATTAAATTACATTTTTAGCCAATTTTGTGTAAAATTACCAAAATACCCCTATATATATAAATATACTAAAATTACTTCAAAAATTCACCAAAAATTATATAATTATCCAAAATTAATTTTTTCAACATATTTATCAATAATATTAATAATTAAACTCAATTATCCAATTAATTTCAATTAAAAACACAATTAACCCTATTTTCCAAAAATTCCATAAACTCAAATAATTCAAAATAAATACATAGAAATTCATAAAAATTCCAAATAAATTCCTATAATTCATTTTAACACCTATATTTATTATAAAACACAATTTCATAATTTATTTAATTAATTTCCGAAAATTAGAAAATAATATTAAAATATTCAAAAATACCCAAAAATCAAAATAATCTCAAAAAATTCCACAAAAATTCATACATGTATATTAAGCTACTAGGATCAACATTTTTTAAGGGAGTTTTCATGAATCAATCAATTAGAAGCTCAAAAAAATCAAAAACCCTAATATGGCCGAAATTGAAAATTCAAAACCTAAGCAAATCAAGACCATTTAAGCTCAAAGCAAAGCTAGAATTACACTCACCGGAGATCAAGGAGAAGAAAGATATCGGCGGTGTTGAAAATGGTGGCCGGAATCGTCGTGATCGACGGTGGCTCGACTTTCGGCTTCTCCGGCCAAAAATGGCTTCCAGGCGCCGGAATCAGCTGCTACAGGCGGCGAAAGAGGCTGGGAAAGGTGGTGGCACACCGGACGGCACACCAATGGTGAGAAATTGGCAGTTGCAGGCGGTGGTTGGTGATCGGACGCAATCGGGGAAGAAGGAGGAGAAATCAGGGCTAAATGGTAATTTTCCAAAAGTTTTGGTTTTTAACTTATAATATATATATATATATATATACTTTGTACTATATATTAAAATAATATTAAATTACACACATTAAATATACACCACACACATATAATTTAATAGTTTAATAATTTATAATAAATAAAAATAATTAAATAACAATAAAACTAATAAATAATTAATAAAATATTAGAGTAATATTAAACCCTAATTAAATAAATATATACACACATAGGCTTTATTTAGTATTTTAAAAATACGTATGAGTTCATGCAAGTCCGAAAATATATTTAAAATAATTAATAATAAATTATTTACGTGAAAATTTCCCCGAAAATAAAAGTTTCGAGAAAATTTTACGTAAAACACTGTAAATAAGACACAATAATTAAAATAGATTTTAAACACATATCAACTCGTAAAAATATTATAATAAATATACAAAAATTATTAACACTGCATATCCCGGTACAGTGTTAAAATGTTTAAAAATACGGGATATTACAGTCTTCCCCCCTTACAAGAATTCGTCCCCAAATTCCAGAAAGAAAAGATTACAGGATCAGGAAGGAAAGAGATACGGGTAAGAAGCTCGCATCTCAGCTTCAGTCTCCCACGTATGCTCCTTGACTCTGTTGCTACGCCACAGAACCTTGACCATCGGAATCTGCTTCGATCGCAACTGTCGAACTTGAAAATCAACGATCACCACAGGTTCTTCCACAAACGTCAAATCTTCACTCACTTCTACACTGTCAGGCTGCAACACATGTGAAGGGTTTAAGATATACTTCCTCAACATCGAGATATGAAATATTGGATGCACTTGCGACATACTCGGAGGCAAATCCAACCGATATGCAACAGTGCCAACTCTCTCCAAAATCTCAAACAGTCTGATATATCTCGGTGCTAACTTACCCTTCCTGCCAAATCTCATAACACCCTTCATCGGAGATACCTTCAGAAAAACAAAATCTCCGACCTGAAACTCCACATATCTGCTGTAATATCCCGTGTTTTTAAATATTTTTACACTGTATCGGGATATGCAGTGTTAATAATTTTGTGTATATTATGATATTTTCATGAGTTGATATGTATTTAAAACCTATTTTAATTATTGTGTATTATTTACAGTGCTCTACGTAAAATTTTCCCAGGACTTGCATTTTCGGGAAAAATTTCACGTAAATAATTTATTATTAATTATTTTGGATATATTTTTGGACTTGCATGAACTCATACGTATTTTTAAAATACTAAATAAAGCCTATGTGTGTAAATATTTATTTAATTAGGGTTTAATTAATATTACCCTAATTTTTTATTATTTGTTTATTAATTTATTATTATTTAATTATTTTATTTATTATTAAATTATTAAAATATTAAATTATATGTGTGGATGTGAAATTTTTCAAATATTTTATTAAAATTTTTATTTTTTTCTTTTTTCTTTTTCTTTTTCTTTTTCTTTTCTTTTCTTTTTCTTTCTTTTTCTTTTTTTTCTTCTTCTTCTTCCTTTCCCTCCCGCGCCCGACCACCCTTCCCCTCACCGCTGCAAATCCCGACCACCTACCATTGGTGAGCCTCCCGGCTTGCCACCGCCGTTCCCAGCCGTCCCCCGGCGCCGGCGAGCTATTTTTCTTCTTTTGGCTGAAATCCTTCTCCTCGCCGTCGACGATGATTCCGGCCACCATTTTTGACACCGCCGGTCTCTTTCTTCTCCTTGATCTCTGATGAGTGTGATTCTAGCTTTGGTTTGAGCTAAAATGGTCTAGATTTGCTTAGGTTTTGAATTTTCCAATTCGGCCATATTAGGGTTTTTAATTTTTTTGAGCTTCGAATTGATTGATTAATGAAAACTCCCTTCAAAAATGTTGAACCTAGTAGCTTAATCTAAATGTATGAATTTTTGTGGAATTTTTGGAGATTTTTTGGATTTTTGGGCATTTTTGAATATTTTAATATTATTTTCTAATTTTCGGAAATTAATTATTTAAATTATGAAATTGGGTTTTATGGTTAAATTAGGTGTTTAAATGAATTATAGGAATTTATTTGGAATTTTTATGAATTTCTAAGTATTTATTTTGAATTATTGAAGTTTATGTAAATTTGGGAAATTAGGGTTAATTATGTTTTTAATTGAATTTAATTGGATAATTGAATTTAATTATTGATATTATTGATAAATATGTTGAGAAAATTAATTTTGGATAATTGTATAATTTTTGGTGAATTTTTGAAGTAATTATAGTATATTTATATATATAGGGGTATTTTGGTAATTTTACCCTAAATTGGCTAAAAATGTAATTTAATTGGTTTTAATAGTTATTTAAGGTATAAAAATGATTTCTACAAATTATTTAGTATTTTTAACTAATTAAAACTATTTTTTGTGAATTATTTTCAATTATCTATATAATATACAGTTTTACTAATAAAATGAGTTTTTATTGGTTTTTACTGTGTTTTAAGGTTAATTATGTAATTTCTACCTATAAGGGTATTTTTGGTATTTTCAGAATTGTTCTGTGTTTGTGGACCCCGGTCGGTAGATTGTAGTTTGGAGTCCGACCGAGGGGTTGTGGTTGAGTGTTGAGCTTGTTTTTCGAAGTGTATTTCCTTACAGGGTCGGCTCTACTCTTTTGAGTAGAGAGATATCCATTTTACAGGGGAGGTTCTATCGAATTTTTGGTAGAATTCTCGTAAAACATGATATCCGGTCGAACCCTAATATCGATTCTATGTTTAATACTCTAGATTGAATTCTAGGATTTCTGTTAGGTTTATTCTGATGTCTATTATTTATTGCTTGTTTAGTTGCGCCAAGATCGAGGGCTAGTGGACCAAGCCCGTCGGACCCGTCTCGTGGAGCGCACTAGGGTGAGTTACTATACTATATATATATGCTTAGGATGCATGATTTAGAAATGCATGTTTTATGTTGATTAAATATGCATAAATAATTTGATTATTTCTTAAGTTTATATTTAGTTTATTTTGGTTTATTTTTGGTATATATTAAATTATATGCATGTTTTATTAATAAATTATATTTAAAATATTTTTAAATATATTTCTAGCTTAATTTGTAAATTGATTGGATTTGTTTGATGTATATATACTCGAGATATACCTGGTTTACTTTTGGTATATTTCTAGTGTATATATGGTTTATGTTGATATTTTATTGAACTTCATGCATCATTTATTTTTGTGAATGAATGTTTTATGTTTATTAATGAAGGATATCAATAGAACGTGCTACCTAGTGGGCAGCACTAGGAACGAGTACGTACCGGTATGCCTATAGTATTTAGGCTATATTACTAACCTATTTATGGATATTGATTGATTATGATTATTGATGTGTGAGATGTGATTGGGTGTGATTACTGGAGCTCGGTTGACCAAGTGTCTCGGGGCCAATCACACTGGCAGTCAGACTGCTGGAGCTCGGTTGACTTAGTGTCTCGGGGCCAGTCTACTGTCTAAATCGATTAAGTGGATATATTTGGATTCAGTGAGCCTGTATGGCTAGAGTGTTGTCTAACACTATTTTCGAGGTTACGATATTCTAGGGTTCTATATGATCCTTCATAAAAGATGATTTTCAATAAAATATATATAGAATGATTTTATTGCATCTGTGTGTATTTGCATGTATATATATTAGATATATATATACTGTTGATTGTATGCATTGTCATTTAGTGTGTATGTATATATATTATAGTAATTCACTCAGTGAGGTCTGACTCCCCTCCGTTGATAATTTTTCAGGAGAGTCAACATCTTCAGACCTCAGTAGCAGGCCTATACACCGGATTTCTTCCGCCCCGGCTTCTTTGTGTAAACTGCTTACTTAAGTCTTATTTTTATAATCTAGACACTACAGTAGTTGTAAATTAATTGGGGGATTTTATGTATTATATTTATGTGAGATATTATATTATGTGAACTAGATTTGTATTTAAAGATTTACATATATGAGATGAGATTTGATTTAAATCCAGTTAATGAAAATAATATTGTGATATTTATGATTTTTATTTCCGCTGCAATATATATTGCTACTATTATTGCATGTTTTATTTTATTTTTAGGCTTGCTACGGGTTCCGGATTCGAAAGAATTCCCGTTCCCTAGCGCCGGTCATGGCCCCTGTTTTGGGTCGTGACAAAGTTAGTATCAAAGCAGAGTTCTGTGTCAGGGCTTAGTTTTGTGAGTTGTGGCCCTAGTTTTAAAGTTGTGTTTTCTGTTGAACTACTGCAGTGTATTAGGTTCGAGTATGTCTTGATAAGTATTCCTTACTTAGTTTCAGCGTTATTCCTCTATTGTCTATTTTATCTGAATCTTTCCGTTTGTCTTTTCAGAATGAGGAAGCGAGCGCGTGTCGCTCCACCGGTCGTTGAGGACGAGGATGATGAGTCTTTTCAGGATGAGGTTTTACCTCCTGAGCAGCCAGTTAGACGTAGAGGTCGTGGCAGAGGTAGACCTCGAGGAGCGGTAAGTCACCGTAGGCAGAGAGAGTTACAGGACGAGGAGCCTGTTGAGCCTAAGTTTGATGTTCCTATTCCTCCAGTCGTTCAGCCTGTTCAGCCTGCCTATCAGCAGGGTATGTCTGACCCTGAGGCAGCTTTGTTCTATGCCCGAGTTGGTAGGATTGCATTTGATGGTACTTCCGATCCATTAGATTTTCTGCACGCGATTGAGACTAGGACTCGAACTACTCATACCGAGTACCAGCAGATCATGATCATTGAGTTGTCTATCGAGGGACCAACCTTAGATTGGTTTATTCAGATGATCCAGCCTTATATGATGACGATGACATGGGCTCAGTTCCGAGAGCGATTTATGAGGAGATTTTGTCCAGAGCCTCTTCGTTTGAGCTATCATCTTCGTTTGACCAGTATTTCTCATGGAGATCGATCTGTAGAGGAGTATACCCGAGAGTTTCTTTGTCTGGGTAGATATGCTGAGGATCTGATACGAGATCAGTATTTTACGATCACTACGTATGTTACTAGTTTGGGTTCTGCTTTTGCTGGTATGCCTACAGCAGGTCTTACTCTGGAGTCTATGATTGAGTTGGCTAAGGAGATTGAGCTGAGACTAGTTAGGCAAGGAGCGATGCCTGATTATTACCAGCTAGGAGTTCAATCGAGTGGATTGCAGGCTACTCCGTACTCCAGTTTTCATGTTGGTTCGAGTAGTCAGCAGCGAGGTCCGACTCAGCAGAGTCAGAGATAGCAGCAGCGAGTGCATCGGAGCAGTAGACATGGCCGTGGAGGTCAGCGTAGATCGTTCAGATTTGGATCAGGTGCTTCGAGCAGCAACAGTGGTCACAGTTCTAGATCAGCTGCCAGCGTTTGTCAGACTTGTGGTAGAGTCCATCAGGGACCGTGTTATCTGGCACCACTGACATGCTTCAGATGCAGGAAGATAGGGCATTTTGCCAGATCGTGTCCTTATTCCGGGTATCAGCAGCAGCAGATTCTGCGATTCCCATAGCAGTCGATTGCTAGTGCTGCACCCGTGCCATTTCAGTTACCACCAGCCCAGCATCAGAGTTCCACTCAGTTTGTTCCACAGCAGAGTCGTGGTAGAGGTACCAGAGGAGGTGCCAGAGGTATTGGCCAGGCTTCTACCAGTCAGCAGGGAGGTCGAGGTCAGGCCAGAGTCTTTCATCTCACTCAGTAGGATGCTCAGGCATCTAATTCAGTTGTGGCAGGTATTGTTTCTGTTTGTTACCTGGATGCATGGGTTTTGTTTGACCCGGGTGCCACGCATTCATTTGTTTCTCCTGTTTTTGCTTCCAAATCTTGTTGGCAAGCTTCGAGGATGGCTTTTCCTTTGTCTATTGCCACTCCTCTGAGCGATTCCTTGGACACTGATATTGTTCTTTCTGGTTGTCCAGTTCTCATGGGAGATAGAGAATTACCCGCTGATTTGATTTTGTTGGATGTGATGGAGTTTGATGTTATTTTGGGAATGGATTAGTTATCTCAGCACTATGCCATGGTAGATTGCAGGAATAAAGAGGTGACTTTCAGAATTCCTGGCGAAGAAGATTTGAAGTTTGTGGGTGATAGGAGTTCAGCACCTCAAAATCTTATTTCTGCCATTATGGCTAGGAAGTTGTTGAGGAAAGAATGTCAGGGATATTTGGCATTGGTTAGGGATACTTCAGTGGAGAAGTTGTCACTCACAGATGTTCTTGTTGCTTGTGAGTTTCCTGATATTTTTCCCGAGGAGTTGCCAGGTTTACCACCTCATAGAGAGATTGAATTCTGTATAGATGTGGTTCCAGGTACTACTCCTATATCTATGCCACCCTGCAGAATGGCTCCTACAGAGTTGAAAGAGTTGAAGGAGCAGTTGCAAGAGTTATTGGATAAGGGTTTTATCAGACCCAGTGTTTCTCCTTGGGGTGCACCAGTCCTGTTTGTGAAGAAGAATGATGGTACCCTGAGACTATGCATTGACTACAGAGATGTAATATCCCGTGTTTTTAAAAATATTTTTACACTGTACCGGGATATGCAGTGTCAATAATTTGTATATATATTATGATATTTTTATGAGTTGATATGTATTTTAAACCTATTTTAATTATTGTATATTATTTTCAGTATTTTACGTAAAATTTTCCTGAGATTTGCATTTTCGGGGAAATTTTCACGTAAACAATGTATTATTAATTATTTTAAATGTATTTACGGACTTGCATGAACTCATACATATTTTTAAATTATTAAATAAAGACTGTGTGTGTATATTTATTTAATTAGGGTTTATTATTACCCTAATATTTTATTAAGTATTTAATTGTTTTATTGTTATTTAATTAATTTTATTTAGTATAAATTATTAAAATATTAATATTTTATGTGTGTGGTGTATATTTGATGTGTGTAATTTAATATTATTTTAATATATAGTATAAAGTATATATATATACATATATTTGTCAAAATTACAAAAGAATTGGAAAATTACATATTTGCCCCCGAGTCCTCTTCTTCTTCTCCGATTCTCCCTTCTCCATTTCCGGTCGCTGCCGTGCCATTCCTTCACCGTGGGTGTGCCGTCCGGTGTGCCACCATCTTCCCCGACCAATTTCGCCGCCTGAGGAGGCCGTTTCCGACGTCGGGAGATCGATTTTGGCCGGAGAAGCCGAAAATCGATCCTCCGTCGATCACGCCGATTTCGGCCACCGTTTTCGACACCGCCAGTATCTTTCTTCTCCTTGAGCTCCGGTGAGTGTGATTCTAGCTTTGGTTTGAGCTAAAATGGTCTAGAATTGCTTAGTTTTCGATTTGTCAATTTCGGCCTATTAGGGTTTTTGATTTTTTTGAGTTTATTTCTAAGTATTTATTTTGAATTATTAAAGTTTATGTGATTTTGAGAAAATTAGGTTAAATGTGTTTTAATTTGAAATTAATTGGTTAATTGAGTTTAATTATTAATATTATTGATAAATATGTTGAGAAAATTAATTTTGGATAATTGTATGATTTTTGGTGAATTTTTGAAGTAATTTAAGTATATTTATATATATAGGGGTATTTTGGTAATTTTACCCTAAATTGTCTAAAAATGTAATTTAATTGGTTTTAATAGTTATTTAAGGTATAAAAATGATTTCTACAAATTATTTGATATTTTTAACTAATTAAAACTATTTTTCGTGAATTATTTTCAATTATATATATAATATATGGTTTTTCTAATAAAATGAGTTTTAATCGGTTTTTATAGTGTTTCAAGGTTAATTATGTAATTTTTACCTATGAGATGTATTACTATGTTGTGAGGATATTTTTATTATATCTGGAATTATTCTGTGTTTGTGGACCCCGGTCGACAGATTGTAGTCTGGAGTCCGACCGAGGGGTTGTGGATTTTTGTTGAGCTTGTATTTCGAAGTGTGTTTCTTTGCAGGGTCGGCTCTACTCTTTTGAGTAGAGAGATGTCCGTTTTATAGGGGAGGTTCTGCCGAATTTTTGGTAGAATTCTCGTAAAACGTGATGTCCAGTCGAACCCTAATTCTGTTTTCGTATTTTAATACTCTAGATTGAATTCTAGGATTTCTATTAGGGTTTACTCTGATATCGGTTATTTATTTCTTGTTTAGTTGCGCCGAGACCGAGGGCTAGTGGACCAGGCCCGTCGGACCTGTCTCGTGGAGCGCATTAGGTGAGTTACTATACTATATATATATGCTTAGGCTGCATGATTTAGAAATGCATGTTTTATGTTGATTAAATATGCATAAATAATTTGATTATTTCTTAAGTTTATATTAAGTATATTTTTGGTATATAATAAATTATATGCATATTTTGTGAATAAAATATATTTAAAATGTTTTTAAATATATTTCCAGCTTAAGTTATAATTTGATTGAATTCATTTGATATATATATACTTGAAATATACCTGGTTTACTTTTGGTATATTTTCGGTATATATATGGTTTATATTGTTGTTTTATTTAAATTCATGCATCATTTAATTGTGAATGAATGTTTTATATTATTTATTAATGAAGGATATCAATAGAACGTGCTACCTAGTGGGCAGCACTAGGACCGAGTACGTACCGGTACGCCTATAGCTTTAGGCTATATTACTAACTTATTTGTGGATATTGATTTGATTATGATTATTGATATGTGGGAGATATAGTTTGGAGGTGTGATTGCTGGAGCTCGGTTGACCAAGTGTCTCGGGGCCAATCACACTGGCAGTCAGACTGCTGGAGCTCGGTTGACTTAGTGTCTCGGGGCCAGTCTACTGTCCAAATGGATTAAGTGGATATATTTGGAATAAGTGAGCCTGTATGGCTTGAGTGTTGTTTAACACTATTTTCTGAGGTTGCGATATTCTAGGGTTCTATGTGATCCTTCATAAACTGGGATTTTTCAGTAAAATATATAAAAATGATTTTATTGCATCTGTGTGTAATTGCCTGTATATATACATATTATATATACTGTTGATTATATGCATTATCACTTAGTGTGTATGTATATATATTATAGTAATTCACTCAGTGAGGTCTGACTCCCCTCCGTTGACTATTTTTCAGGAGAGTCAACTTCCTCAGACCTCAATAGCAGGTCGATACGCCGGATTTCTTCCGCCCTGGCTTCTTTATGTAAATTGTCTACTTGAGTCTTATTTATTTTATCTAGACACTGCAGTAGTTGTGAATTAAAGTATTGGATTTCATGTATTTTATTTTAAAGAGATGTATTATATTGAACTGGATTTGTATTAAAGATTATATATATCTATGTGATGAGATTTTGAATTAAATCCAGTTGGTATGGATGATATTATGATATTATGATTTTATTTTCCGCTGCATATTATACTGTTACTGTTATTATGGCATGCTTTATTTTATTTTTAGGCTTGCTACGGGTTCCGGATTCGAAAGAATTCCCGTTCCCTAGCGCCGGTCATGGCCCCTGTTTTGGGTCGTGACAAAGTTGGTATCAGAGCGGAGTTCTGTGTCAGGGCTTAGTTATGTGAGTTGTGGCCCTAGTTTTAAAGTTGTGTTTTCTGTTGGACTACTGCAGTGTATTAGGTTCGAGTATGTCTTGATAAGTATTCCTTGTTGTAGTTTTCAGCGTTATTCCTCCGTTGTCTGTTTTGTCTGAATCTTTTCGTTTGTCTTTTCAGAATGAGGAGGCGAGCGCGTGTCGCTCCACCGGTCGTTGAGGCCGAGGATGATGAGTCTTTTCAGGATGAGGTTTTACCTCCTAAGCCGCCAGTTAGACGTAGAGGTCGTGGCAGAGGTAGACCTCGAGGAGCGGCAGGTGACCGTAGGCAGAGGGAGTTACAGGACGAGGAGCCTGTTGAGCCTGAATTTGATGTTCTTGTTCCTCCAGTTGTTCAGCCTGTTCAGCCTGCCTATCAGCAGGGTATGTCTGACCCTGAGGCAGCTTTGTTCTATGCCCGAGTTGGCAGGATTGCTTTTGATGGGACTTCTGATCCTTTAGATTTTCTGCATGCGATTGAGACTAGGACTCGGACTGCTCATACCGAGTACCAGAGGATCATGATCGTTGAGTTGTCTGTCAAGGGACCAGCTCTAGATTGGTTCATTCAGATGATCCAGCCTTATATGATGACGATGACATGGGCTCAGTTTCGAGAGCGATTCATGAGGAGATTTTGTCCAGAGCCTCTTCGTTTGAGTTATCGTCTCCGTTTGACTAGTATTTCTCGTGGAGATCGATCTGTAGAGGAGTATACCCGAGAGTTTCTTCGTCTGGGTAGATATGCTGAGGATCTGATGCGAGATCAGTATTTCGCGGTTACTACGTATGTTACTGGTTTGGGTTCAGCTTTTGCTGGTATGCCTACAGCAGGTCTTACTCTGGAGTCTGTGATTGAGCTGGCTAAGGAGATTGAGCTGAGATTAGTTAGGCAGGGAGCGATGCCTGATTATTACCAGCTGGGAGTTCAGTCGAGTGGATCGCAGGCTACTCCGTATTTGAGTTTTCATGTTGGTTCGAGTAGTCAGCAGCGAGGTTTGACTCAGCAGAGTCAGAGACAGCAGCAGCGAGTGCATTGGAGCAGTAGACATGGCCGTGGAGGTCAGCGTAGATCGTTCAGATTTGGGTCAGGTGCTTCGAGCAGTAGCAGTGGTCGTAGTTCTGGATCAGCGGCCAGTGTTTGTCAGACTTGTGGTAGAGTCCATCAGGGACCGTGTTATCTGACACCACTGACATGTTTTAGATGCGGGCAGACAGGACATTTTGCCAGATCGTGTCCTTATTCCGGGTATCAGCAGCAGATTCCGCGATTCCCACAGCAGTCGATTGCTAGTGCAGCACCCGTGCCATTTCAGTTGCCACCAGCCCAGCATCAGAGTTCCACTCAGTTTGTTCCTCAGCAGAGTTGTGGTAGAGGTACTAGAGGAGGTGCCAGAGGTGTCGGCCAGGCTTCTACCAGTCAGCAGGGAGGTCGAGGTCAGGCCAGAGTTTTTCATCTGACTCAGCAGGATGCTCAGGCATCTAATGCAGTCGTGGCAGGTATTCTTTCTGTTTGTTACCTAGATGCATGGGTTTTGTTTGATCCGGGTGCCACGCATTCGTTTGTTTCTCCTGTTTTTGCTTCTAAATCTTGTTGGCAAGCTTCGAGGATGGCTTTTCCTTTGTCTGTTGCCACTCCTCTGAGCGATTCCTTGGACACCGATATTGTTCTTTCTGGTTGTCCAGTTCTCGTGGGAGATAGAGAATTACCCGCTGATTTGATTTTATTGGATGTGATGGAGTTTGATGTTATTTTGGGAATGGATTGGTTATCTCAGCACTATGCCGTGGTAGATTGCAGGAATAAGGAGGTGACTTTTAGAATTCCTGGTGAAGAAGATTTTAAGTTTGTTGGTGATAGGAGTTCAGCTCCTCAGAATCTTATTTCTGCTATTACAGCTAGGAAGTTGTTGAGGAAAGGTTGTCAGGGGTTTTTGGCATTGGTCAGGGATACGTCAGTGGAGAAGTTGTCACTCACAGATGTTCCGGTTGCTTGTGAGTTTCCTGATGTTTTTCCCGAGGAGCTACCAGGTTTACCACCTCACAGAGAGATTGAGTTCTGTATAGATGTGGTTCCAGGTACTACTCCTATATCTATGCCACCTTATCGTATGGCTCCTGCAGAGTTGAGAGAGTTGAAGGAGCAGTTGCAAGAGTTGTTGGATAAGGATTTTATTAGACCTAGTGTTTCTCCTTGGGGTGCACCAGTCTTGTTTGTGAAGAAGAAGGATGGTACCCTGAGACTGTGCATTGACTACAGAGAGCTGAATAAGGTGACAATGAAGAACAAGTATCCTCTCCCGAGGATAGATGATTTGTTTGATCAGCTCCAGGGTGCACAATTCTTTTCTAAGGTCGACTTGAGGTCAGGTTATCATCAACTGCGGATCAGTGAATCTGATATTCCTAAGACAGCGTTCCGCACTAGATATGGCCATTATGAGTTTCTGGTGATGTCTTTTGGTTTGACTAATGCACCAGCAGCTTTTATGGACCTGATGAACAGAGTATTCAGATAGTATGTGGATCAGTTTGTGGTAGTCTTCATTGATGATATACTAGTATATTCGAAGAGTATGGAAGAGCATGTATATCACTTGAGGATTGTACTACAGACACTGAGAGATCATCAGCTTTATGCTAAATTCTCGAAGTGTGATTTCTGGATGGAGAGTGTTTCTTTTCTTGGACACGTAGTGTCTAAAGAAGGTATTCAAGTTGATCCACAGAAGGTTAAGGCAGTATCTGAGTGGCCTAGACCTACTTCTGTTACAGAGATTCGGAGTTTTCTGGGTTTAGCCGGGTATTATAGGCAGTTTGTGCAGGATTTTTCCAGGATAGCAGCCCCTATGACTCGCTTGACTCAGAAGAACGTTAGATTCGAGTGGTCAGAAGCTTGTGAGAATAGTTTTCAGTTATTGAAGGAGAAGTTGACCACAGCGCCAGTATTAGCTTTGCCTAATAGTGTGGATAAGTTCACAATTTACTGTGATGCCTCTAGAATTGGTCTTGGTTGTGTGTTGATGCAGAATGGAAGGGTGATAGCCTATGCTTCGAGGCAGTTGAAGAAGCATGAGCATAACTATCCTACACATGATCTTGAGATGGCTGCAGTAATCTTTGCTTTGAAGATTTGGAGACATTATTTGTACGGGGTGACTTGTGAGATATTTACTGATCACAAGAGCCTTAAGTACATTTTCCAGCAGCGAGATTTGAATTTGAGGCAGAGAAGATGGTTGGAACTATTGAAGGATTATGATTGCGAGATTCTTTACCATCCGGGTAAAGCTAATATGGTAGCAGATGCCTTGAGTAGGAAGTCCTCAGGTAGTCTTGCTCACATTGGTGTTGAGAGGAGACCATTGATCCAGGAGTTGCATTTGTTAGTGGATCAAGGTCTGATGATGAAGATTAGTAGATCAGGTGGACTATTAGCTCAGTTTAAAGTACGATCTGTACTAAGGGATAGGATTAAAGCAGCTCAGAGCCGAGATCCTATTCTGGAAGAGCTTGCAGAGAATGTCAGAGCAGGGAAGTTCACTGATTTCACACTCGATGATGATGGTGTGTTGTGGATCAGTGGTAGATTGTGTGTTCCTGATGTGGATGATTTGAGAGAAGAGATCTTAGAGGAAGCACATTCTACAGCCTACAGCGTTCATCCGGGTGTTACTAAGATGTACCACAGTATCAGAGATCTATACTGGTGGGATGGATTGAGGAAGGATGTTGCTGATTATGTTGCTAAGTGCTTGACGTGTCAGCAAGTGAAAGCCGAACATCAGAAGCCTTCTGGGAAGCTTCAGCCTCTTCCTATTCCCGAGTGGAAGTGGGAAAGGATAGCTATGGATTTTGTGGTCGGTTTACCTCGTTCGAAGGATGGATACGATTCCATCTGGGTGATTGTAGACAGGTTGACGAAGTCTGCACATTTCTTGCCTGTGAAAGCCACATATTCAGTTGCTAGATTAGCGAAGTTGTATGTGAAGCATATTGTGTGCCTACATGGAGTACCTGTGTCCATTGTGTCAGATAGAGGTTCGGTGTTTACTTCTCGTTTTTGGCAGAAGTTGCAGGAAGCGATGGGCACTAGGTTGGATTTCAGTACTGCTTTTCATCCTCAGACAGATGGTCAGTCTGAGAGGACGATCCAGACACTGGAAGATATGTTGAGGATGTGTGTCTTGGATTTGGGAGGTAGCTGGGATGATCATTTGTCGCTTATTGAGTTTGCATATAATAACAGCTACCATAGCAGTATTGGCATGGCACCATATGAGGCGTTATATGGAAGGAAGTGTAGATCCCCGTTGAGTTGGGATGAGATTGGTGAGAGAGCTTTGACTGGACCAGAGATGGTTCAGGATGCTGCAGAGAAAGTCGCCGTGATCAAGCACAGATTAGAGACCGCAGTTAGCAGACAGAAGAGTTATGCGGATCCTAGGCGCAGAGATGTGGAGTTTCAGGTTGGAGATTTTGTTTTTCTGAAAGTATCTCCGATGAAGGGTGTGATGAGATTTGGTAGGAAGGGTAAGTTAGCACCGAGATACATTGGACCGTTTGAGATTCTGGAGAGAGTTGGCACTGTTGCATATCGGTTGGATTTGCCTCCGAGTATGTCACAGGTGCATCCAGTATTTCATATCTCGATGTTGAGGAAGTATATCTCAGATCCTTCACACGTGTTGCAGCCTGACAGTGTGGAAATGAGTGAAGATTTGACGTTTGTAGAAGAACCTGTGGCGATCGTTGATTTTCAAATTCGACAGTTAAGATCGAAGCAGATTCCGATGGTCAAGGTTCTATGGCGTAGCGACAGAGTTGAAGAGCATACGTGGGAGACTGAAGCTAAGATGCGAGCTTCTTACCCGTATCTATTTCCTTCTTGATCTTTTCTTTTTAGAATTCGGGGATGAATTCCTGTAAGGGGGGAAGACTGTAATATCCCGTGTTTTTAAAAATATTTTTACACTGTACCGGGATATGCAGTGTCAATAATTTGTATATATATTATGATATTTTTATGAGTTGATATGTATTTTAAACCTATTTTAATTATTGTATATTATTTTCAGTATTTTACGTAAAATTTTCCCGAGATTTGCATTTTCGGGGAAATTTTCACGTAAACAATGTATTATTAATTATTTTAAATGTATTTACGGACTTGCATGAACTCATACATATTTTTAAATTATTAAATAAAGACTGTGTGTGTATATTTATTTAATTAGGGTTTATTATTACCCTAATATTTTATTAAGTATTTAATTATTTTATTGTTATTTAATTAATTTTATTTAGTATAAATTATTAAAATATTAATATTTTATGTGTGTGGTGTATATTTGATGTGTGTAATTTAATATTATTTTAATATATAGTATAAAGTATATATATATACATATATTTGTCAAAATTACAAAAGAATTGGAAAATTACATATTTGCCCCCGAGTCCTCTTCTTCTTCTCCGATTCTCCCTTCTCCATTTCCGGTCGCTACCGTGCCGTTCCTTCACCGTGGGTGTGCCGTCCGGTGTGCCACCATCTTCCCCGACCAATTTCGCCGCCTGAGGAGGCCGTTTCCGGCGTCGGGAGATCGATTTTGGCCGGAGAAGCCGAAAATCGATCCACCGTCGATCACGCCGATTCCGGCCACCGTTTTCGACACCGCCGGTCTCTTTCTTCTCCTTGAGCTCCGGTGAGTGTGATTCTAGCTTTGGTTTGAGCTAAAATGGTCTAGAATTGCTTAGTTTTCGATTTGTCAATTTCGGCCTATTAGGGTTTTTGATTTTTTTGAGCTTCGAATTGGATGATTCATGGAAACTTCCTTCACAAATGTTGTTCCTAGTAGCTTAATATTCATGTATGAATTTTTGTAGAATTTTTGGAGATTTTTTGGATTTTTGGGTATTTTTGAATATTTTAATATTATTTTCTAATTTTCGGAAATTAATTATTTAAATTATGAAATTGGAGTTTATGGTTAAATTGGGTGTTGAAATGAATTATAGGAATTTATTTGGAATTTTTATGAATTTCTAAGTATTTATTTTGAATTATTAAAGTTTATGTGATTTTGAGAAAATTAGGTTAAATGTGTTTTAATTTGAAATTAATTGGTTAATTGAGTTTAATTATTAATATTATTGATAAATATGTTGAGAAAATTAATTTTGGATAATTGTATGATTTTTGGTGAATTTTTGAAGTAATTTAAGTATATTTATATATATAGGGGTATTTTGGTAATTTTACCCTAAATTGTCTAAAAATGTAATTTAATTGGTTTTAATAGTTATTTAAGGTATAAAAATGATTTCTACAAATTATTTGATATTTTTAACTAATTAAAACTATTTTTCGTGAATTATTTTCAATTATATATATAATATACGGTTTTTCTAATAAAATGAGTTTTAATCGGTTTTTATAGTGTTTCAAGGTTAATTATGTAATTTTTACCTATGAGATGTATTACTATGTTGTGAGGATATTTTTATTATATCTGGAATTATTCTGCGTTTGTGGACCTCGGTCGACAGATTGTAGTCTGGAGTCCGACCGAGGGGTTGTGGATTTTTGTTGAGCTTGTATTTCGAAGTGTGTTTCTTTGCAGGGTCGGCTCTACTCTTTTGAGTAGAGAGATGTCCGTTTTACAGGGGAGGTTCTGCCGAATTTTTGGTAGAATTCTCGTAAAACGTGATGTCCAGTCGAACCCTAATTCTGTTTTCGTATTTTAATACTCTAGATTGAATTCTAGGATTTCTATTAGGGTTTACTCTGATATCGGTTATTTATTTCTTGTTTAGTTGCGCCGAGACCGAGGGCTAGTGGACCAGGCCCGTCGGACCTGTCTCGTGGAGCGCATTAAGTGAGTTACTATACTATATATATATGCTTAGGCTGCATGATTTAGAAATGCATGTTTTATGTTGATTAAATATGCATAAATAATTTGATTATTTCTTAAGTTTATATTAAGTATATTTTTGGTATATAATAAATTATATGCATATTTTGTGAATAAAATATATTTAAAATGTTTTTAAATATATTTCCAGCTTAAGTTATAATTTGATTGAATTCATTTGATATATATATACTTGAAATATACTTGGTTTACTTTTGGTATATTTCCGGTATATATATGGTTTATATTGTTGTTTTATTTAAATTCATGCATCATTTAATTGTGAATGAATGTTTTATATTATTTATTAATGAAGGATATCAATAGAACGTGCTACCTAGTGGGCAGCACTAGGACCGAGTACGTACCGGTACGCCTATAGCTTTAGGCTATATTACTAACTTATTTGTGGATATTGATTTGATTATGATTATTGATATGTGGGAGATATAGTTTGGAGGTGTGATTGCTGGAGCTCGGTTGACCAAGTGTCTCGGGGCCAATCACACTGGCAGTCAGACTGCTGGAGCTCGGTTGACTTAGTGTCTCGGGGCCAGTCTACTGTCCAAATGGATTAAGTGGATATATTTGGAATAAGTGAGCCTGTATGGCTTGAGTGTTGTTTAACACTATTTTCTGAGGTTGCGATATTCTAGGGTTCTATGTGATCCTTCATAAACTGGGATTTTTCAGTAAAATATATAAAAATGATTTTATTGCATCTGTGTGTAATTGCCTGTATATATACATATTATATATACTGTTGATTGTATGCATTATCACTTAGTGTGTATGTATATATATTATAGTAATTCACTCAGTGAGGTCTGACTCCCCTCCGTTGACTATTTTTCAGGAGAGTCAACTTCCTCAGACCTCAGTAGCAGGTCGATACGCCGGATTTCTTCCGCCCCGGCTTCTTTATGTAAATTGTCTACTTGAGTCTTATTTATTTTATCTAGACACTGCAGTAGTTGTGAATTAAAGTATTGGATTTCATGTATTTTATTTTAAAGAGATGTATTATATTGAACTGGATTTGTATTAAAGATTATATATATCTATGTGATGAGATTTTGAATTAAATCCAGTTGGTATGGATGATATTATGATTTTATTTTCCGCTGCATATTATACTGTTACTGTTATTATGGCATGCTTTATTTTATTTTTAGGCTTGCTACGGGTTCCGGATTCGAAAGAATTCCCGTTCCCTAGCGCCGGTCATGGCCCCTGTTTTGGGTCGTGACAAAGTTGGTATCAGAGCGGAGTTCTGTGTCAGGGCTTAGTTATGTGAGTTATGGCCCTAGTTTTAAAGTTGTGTTTTCTGTTGGACTACTGCAGCGTATTAGGTTCGAGTATGTCTTGATAAGTATTCCTTGTTGTAGTTTTCAGTGTTATTCCTCCGTTGTCTGTTTTGTCTGAATCTTTTCGTTTGTCTTTTCAGAATGAGGAGGCGAGCGCGTGTCGCTCCACCGGTCGTTGAGGCCGAGGATGATGAGTCTTTTCAGGATGAGGTTTTACCTTCTGAGCTGCCAGTTAGACGTAGAGGTCGTGGCAGAGGTAGACCTCGAGGAGCGGCAGGTGACCGTAGGCAGAGGGAGTTACAGGACGAGGAGCCTGTTGAGCCTGAATTTGATGTTCTTGTTCCTCCAGTTGTTCAGCCTATTCAGCCTGCCTATCAGCAGGGTATGTCTGACCCTGAGGCAGCTTTGTTCTATGCCCGAGTTGGCAGGATTGCTTTTGATGGGACTTCTGATCCTTTAGATTTTCTGCATGCGATTGAGACTAGGACTCGGACTGCTCATACCGAGTACCAGAGGATCATGATCGTTGAGTTGTCTATCGAGGGACCAGCTCTAGATTGGTTCATTCAGATGATCCAGCCTTATATGATGACGATGACATGGGCTCAGTTTCGAGAGCGATTCATGAGGAGATTTTGTCCAGAGCCTCTTCGTTTGAGTTATTGTCTCCGTTTGACTAGTATTTCTCGTGGAGATCGATCTGTAGAGGAGTATACCCGAGAGTTTCTTCGTCTGGGTAGATATGCTGAGGATCTGATGCGAGATCAGTATTTCGCGGTTACTACGTATGTTACTGGTTTGGGTTCAGCTTTTGCTGGTATGCCTACAGCAGGTCTTACTCTGGAGTCTGTGATTGAGCTGGCTAAGGAGATTGAGCTGAGATTATTTAGGCAGGGAGCGATGCCTGATTATTACTAGCTGGGAGTTCAGTCGAGTGGATCGCAGGCTACTCAGTATTTGAGTTTTCATGTTGGTTCGAGTAGTCAGCAGCGAGGTTCGACTCAGCAGAGTCAGAGACAGCAGCAGCGAGTGCATCGGAGCAGTAGACATGGCCGTGGAGGTCAGCGTAGATCGTTCAGATTTGGGTCAGGTGCTTCGAGCAGTAGCAGTGGTCGTAGTTCTGGATCAGCGGCCAGTGTTTGTCAGATTTGTGGTAGAGTCCATCAGGGATCGTGTTATCTGACACCACTGATATGTTTCAGATACGGGCAGACAGGACATTTTGCCAGATCGTGTCCTTATTCCGGGTATCAGCAGCAGCAGATTCCGCGATTCCCACAGCAGTCGATTGCTAGTGCAGCACCCGTGCCATTTCAGTTGCCACCAGCCCAGCATCAGAGTTCCACTCAGTTTGTTCCTCAGCAGAGTCGTGGTAGAGGTACTAGAGGAGGTGCCAGAGGTGTCGGCCAGGCTTCTACCAGTCAGCAGGGAGGTCGAGGTCAGGCCAGAGTTTTTCATCTGACTCAGCAGGATGCTCAGGCATCTAATGCAGTCGTGGCAGGTATTCTTTCTGTTTGTTACCTAGATGCATGGGTTTTGTTTGATCCGGGTGCCACGCATTCGTTTGTTTCTCCTGTTTTTGCTTCTAAATCTTGTTGGCAAGCTTCGAGGATGGCTTTTCCTTTGTCTGTTGCCACTCCTCTGAGCGATTCCTTGGACACCGATATTGTTCTTTCTGGTTGTCCAGTTCTCGTGGGAGATAGAGAATTACCCGCTGATTTGATTTTATTGGATGTGATGGAGTTTGATGTTATTTTGGGAATGGATTGGTTATCTCAGCACTATGCCGTGGTAGATTGCAGGAATAAGGAGGTGACTTTTTGAATTCCTGGTGAAGAAGATTTTAAGTTTGTTGGTGATAGGAGTTCAGCACCTCAGAATCTTATTTCTGCTATTACAGCTAGGAAGTTGTTGAGGAAAGGTTGTCAGGGGTTTTTGGCATTGGTCAGGGATACGTCAGTGGAGAAGTTATCACTCACAGATGTTCCGGTTGCTTGTGAGTTTCCTGATGTTTTTCCCGAGGAGCTACCAGGTTTACCACCTCACAGAGAGATTGAGTTCTGTATAGATGTGGTTCCAGGTACTACTCCTATATCTATGCCACCTTATCGTATGGCTCCTACAGAGTTGAGAGAGTTGAAGGAGCAGTTGCAAGAGTTATTGGATAAGGATTTAATTAGACCTAGTGTTTCTCCTTAGGGTGCACCAGTCTTGTTTGTGAAGAAGAAGGATGGTACCCTGAGACTGTGCATTGACTACAGAGAGCTGAATAAGGTGACAGTGAAGAACAAGTATCCTCTCCCGAGGATAGATGATTTGTTTGATCAGCTCCAGGGTGCACAATTCTTTTCTAAGGTCGACTTGAGGTCAGGTTATCATCAGCTGCGGATCAGTGAATCTGATATTCCTAAGACAGCGTTCCGCACTAGATATGGCCATTATGGGTTTCTGGTGATGTCTTTTGGTTTGACTAATGCACCAGCAGCTTTTATGGACCTGATGAACAGAGTATTCAGACCGTATGTGGATCAGTTTGTGGTAGTCTTCATTGATGATATACTAGTATATTCGAAGAGTATGGAAGAGCATGTATATCACTTGAGGATTGTACTACAGACACTGAGAGATCATCAGCTTTATGCTAAATTCTCGAAGTGTGATTTCTGGATGGAGAGTGTTTCTTTTCTTGGACACGTAGTGTCTAAAGAAGGTATTCAGGTTGATCCACAGAAGGTTAAGGCAGTATCTGAGTGGCCTAGACCTACTTCTGTTACAGAGATTCGGAGTTTTCTGGGTTTAGCCGGGTATTATAGGCGGTTTGTGCAGGATTTTTCCAGGATAGCAGCCCCTATGACTCGCTTGACTCAGAAGAACGTTAGATTCGAGTGGTCAGAAGCTTGTGAGAATAGTTTTCAGTTATTGAAGGAGAAGTTGACCACAGCGCCAGTATTAGCTTTGCCTAATAGTGTGGATAAGTTCACAATTTACTGTGATGCCTCTAGAATTGGTCTTGGTTGTGTGTTGATGCAGAATGGAAGGGTGATAGCCTATGCTTCGAGGCAGTTGAAGAAGCATGAGCATAACTATCCTACACATGATCTTGAGATGGCTGCAGTAATCTTTGCTTTGAAGATTTGGAGACATTATTTGTACGGGGTGACTTGTGAGATATTTACTGATCACAAGAGCCTTAAGTACATTTTCCAGCAGCGAGATTTGAATTTGAGGCAGAGAAGATGGTTGGAACTATTGAAGGATTATGATTGCGAGATTCTTTACCATCCGGGTAAAGCTAATATGGTAGCAGATGCCTTGAGTAGGAAGTCCTCAGGTAGTCTTGCTCACATTGGTATTGAGAGGAGACCATTGATCCAGGAGTTGCATTTGTTAGTGGATCAAGGTCTGATGATGAAGATTAGTAGATCAGGTGGACTATTAGCTCAGTTTAAAGTACGATCTGTACTAAGGGATAGGATTAAAGCAGCTCAGAGCCGAGATCCTATTCTGGAAGAGCTTGCAGAGAATGTCAGAGCAGGGAAGTTCACTGATTTCACACTCGATGATGATGGTGTGTTGTGGATCAGTGGTAGATTGTGTGTTCCTGATGTGGATGATTTGAGAGAAGAGATCTTAGAGGAAGCACATTCTACAGCCTACAGCGTTCATCCGGGTGTTACTAAGATGTACCACAGTATCAGAGATCTATACTGGTGGGATGGATTGAGGAAGGATGTTGTTGATTATGTTGCTAAGTGCTTGACGTGGCAGCAAGTGAAAGCCGAACATCAGAAGCCTTCTGGGAAGCTTCAGCCTCTTCCTATTCCCGAGTGGAAGTGGGAAAGGATAGCTATGGATTTTGTGGTCGGTTTACCTCATTCGAAGGATGGATACGATTCCATCTGGGTGATTGTAGACAGGTTGACGAAGTCTGCACATTTCTTGCCTGTGAAAGCCACATATTCAGTTGCTAGATTAGCGAAGTTGTATGTGAAGCATATTGTGTGCCTACATGGAGTACCTGTGTCCATTGTGTCAGATAGAGGTTCGGTGTTTACTTCTCGTTTTTGGCAGAAGTTGCAGGAAGCGATGGGCACTAGGTTGGATTTCAGTACTGCTTTTCATCCTCAGACAGATGGTCAGTCTGAGAGGACGATCCAGACACTGGAAGATATGTTGAGGATGTGTGTCTTGGATTTGGGAGGTAGCTGGGATGATCATTTGTCGCTTATTGAGTTTGCATATAATAACAGCTACCATAGCAGTATTGGCATGGCACCATATGAGGCGTTATATGGAAGGAAGTGTAGATCCCCGTTGAGTTGGGATGAGATTGGTGAGAGAGCTTTGACTGGACCAGAGATGGTTCAGGATGCTGCAGAGAAAGTCGTCGTGATCAAGCGCAGATTAGAGACCGCAGTTAGCAGACAGAAGAGTTATGCGGATCCTAGGCGCAGAGATGTGGAGTTTCAGGTTGGAGATTTTATTTTTCTGAAAGTATCTCCGATGAAGGGTGTGATGAGATTTGGTAGGAAGGGTAAGTTAGCACCGAGATACATTGGACCGTTTGAGATTCTGGAGAGAGTTGGCACTGTTGAATATCGGTTGGATTTGCCTCCGAGTATGTCACAGGTGCATCCAGTATTTCATATCTCGATGTTGAGGAAGTATATCTCAGATCCTTCACACGTGTTGCAGCCTGACAGTGTGGAAGTGAGTGAAGATTTGACGTTTGTAGAAGAACCTGTGGCGATCGTTGATTTTCAAATTCGACAGTTAAGATCGAAGCAGATTCCGATGGTCAAGGTTCTATGGCGTAGCGACAGAGTTGAAGAGCATACGTGGGAGACTGAAGCTGAGATGCGAGCTTCTTACCCGTATCTATTTCCTTCTTGATCTTTTCTTTTTAGAATTCGGGGACGAATTCCTGTAAGGGGGGAAGACTGTAATATCCCGTGTTTTTAAAAATATTTTTACACTGTACCGGGATATGCAGTGTCAATAATTTGTATATATATTATGATATTTTTATGAGTTGATATGTATTTTAAACCTATTTTAATTATTGTATATTATTTTCAGTATTTTACGTAAAATTTTCCTTGGATTTGCATTTTCGGAGAAATTTTCACGTAAACAATGTATTATTAATTATTTTAAATGTATTTACGGACTTGCATGAACTCATACATATTTTTAAATTATTAAATAAAGACTGTGTGTGTATATTTATTTAATTAGGGTTTATTATTACCCTAATATTTTATTAAGTATTTAATTATTTTATTGTTATTTAATTAATTTTATTTAGTATAAATTATTAAAATATTAATATTTTATGTGTGTGGTGTATATTTGATGTGTGTAATTTAATATTATTTTAATATATAGTATAAAGTATATATATATACATATATTTGTCAAAATTACAAAAGAATTGGAAAATTACATATTTGCCCCCGAGTCCTCTTCTTCTTCTCCGATTCTCCCTTCTCCATTTTCGATCGCTGCCGTGCCGTTCCTTCACCGTGGGTGTGCCGTCCGGTGTGCCACCATCTTCCCCGACCAATTTCGCCGCCTGAGGAGGCCGTTTCCGGCGTCGAGAGATCGATTTTGGCCGGAGAAGCCGAAAATCGATCCACCGTCGATCACGCCGATTCCGGCCACCATTTTCGACACCGCCGGTCTCTTTCTTCTCCTTGAGCTCCGGTGAGTGTGATTCTAGCTTTGGTTTGAGCTAAAATGGTCTAGAATTGCTTAGTTTTCGATTTGTCAATTTCGGCCTATTAGGGTTTTTGATTTTTTTGAGCTTCGAATTGGATGATTCATGGAAACTTCCTTCACAAATGTTGTTCCTAGTAGCATAATCTTCATGTATGAATTTTTGTAGAATTTTTGGAGATTTTTTGGATTTTTGGGTATTTTTGAATATTTTAATATTATTTTCTAATTTTCGGAAATTAATTATTTAAATTATGAAATTGGAGTTTATGGTTAAATTGGGTGTTGAAATGAATTATAGGAATTTATTTGGAATTTTTATGAATTTCTAAGTATTTATTTTGAATTATTAAAGTTTATGTGATTTTGAGAAAATTAGGTTAAATGTGTTTTAATTTGAAATTAATTGGTTAATTGAGTTTAATTATTAATATTATTGATAAATATGTTGAGAAAATTAATTTTGGATAATTGTATGATTTTTGGTGAATTTTTGAAGTAATTTAAGTATATTTATATATATAGGGGTATTTTGGTAATTTTACCCTAAATTGTCTAAAAATGTAATTTAATTGGTTTTAATAGTTATTTAAGGTATAAAAATGATTTCTACAAATTATTTGATATTTTTAACTAATTAAAACTATTTTTCGTGAATTATTTTCAATTATATATATAATATACGGTTTTTCTAATAAAATGAGTTTTAATCGGTTTTTATAGTGTTTCAAGGTTAATTATGTAATTTTTACCTATGAGATGTATTACTATGTTGTGAGGATATTTTTATTATATCTGGAATTATTCTGTGTTTGTGGATCCCGGTCGACAGATTGTAGTCTGGAGTCCGACCGAGGGGTTGTGGATTTTTGTTGAGCTTGTATTTCGAAGTGTGTTTCTTTGCAGGGTCGGCTCTACTCTTTTGAGTAGAGAGATGTTCATTTTACAGGGGAGGTTCTGCCGAATTTTTGGTAGAATTCTCATAAAACGTGATGTCCAGTCGAACCCTAATTCTGTTTTCATATTTTAATACTCTAGATTGAATTCTAGGATTTCTATTAGGGTTTACTCTGATATCGGTTATTTATTTCTTGTTTAGTTGCACCGAGACCGAGGGCTAGTGGACCAGGCCCGTCGGACCTGTCTCGTGGAGCGCATTAAGTGAGTTACTATACTATATATATATGCTTAGGCTGCATGATTTAGAAATGCATGTTTTATGTTGATTAAATATGCATAAATAATTTGATTATTTCTTAAGTTTATATTAAGTATATTTTTGGTGTATAATAAATTATATGCATATTTTGTGAATAAAATATATTTAAAATGTTTTTAAATATATTTCCAGCTTAAGTTATAATTTGATTGAATTCATTTGATATATATATACTTGAAATATACTTGGTTTACTTTTGGTATATTTCCGGTATATATATGGTTTATATTGTTGTTTTATTTAAATTCATGCATCATTTAATTGTGAATGAATGTTTTATATTATTTATTAATGAAGGATATCAATAGAACGTGCTACCTAGTGGGCAGCACTAGGATCGAGTACGTACCGGTACGCCTATAGCTTTAGGCTATATTACTAACTTATTTGTGGATATTGATTTGATTATGATTATTGATATGTGGGAGATATAGTTTGGAGGTGTGATTGTTGGAGCTCGGTTGACCAAGTGTCTCGGGGCCAATCACACTGGCAGTCAGACTGCTGGAGCTCGGTTGACTTAGTGTCTCGGGGCCAGTCTACTGTCCAAATGGATTAAGTGGATATATTTGGAATAAGTGAGCCTGTATGGCTTGAGTGTTGTTTAACACTATTTTCTGAGGTTGCGATATTCTAGGGTTCTATGTGATCCTTCATAAACTGGGATTTTTCAGTAAAATATATAAAAATGATTTTATTGCATCTGTGTGTAATTGCCTGTATATATACATATTATATATACTGTTGATTGTATGCATTATCACTTAGTGTGTATGTATATATATTATAGTAATTCACTCAGTGAGGTCTGACTCCCCTCCGTTGACTATTTTTCAGGAGAGTCAACTTCCTCAGACCTCAGTAGCAGGTCGATACGCCGGATTTCTTCCGCCCCGGCTTCTTTATGTAAATTGTCTACTTGAGTCTTATTTATTTTATCTAGACACTGCAGTAGTTGTGAATTAAAGTATTGGATTTCATGTATTTTATTTTAAAGAGATGTATTATATTGAACTGGATTTGTATTAAAGATTATATATATCTATGTGATGAGATTTTGAATTAAATCCAGTTGGTATGGATGATATTATGATATTATGATTTTATTTTCCGCTGCATATTATACTGTTACTGTTATTATGGCATGCTTTATTTTATTTTTAGGCTTGCTACGGGTTCCGGATTCGAAAGAATTCCCGTTCCCTAGCGCCGGTCATGGCCCCTGTTTTGTGTCGTGACAAGAGAGCTGAATAAGGTAACAGTGAAGAACAAGTATCCTCTCCCGAGGATAGATGACTTGTTTGATCAGCTACAGGGTGCACAGTTCTTTTCTAAGGTTGATTTGAGGTCGGGTTATCATCAGTTGCGGATTAGTGAAGCTGATATTCCTAAGACAGCGTTCCGCACACGATATGGTCATTATGAGTTTCTGGTGATGTCTTTTGGTTTGACTAATGGACCAACAGCTTTTATGGACCTGATGAAAAGGGTATTCAGACCATATGTGGATCAGCTTGTAGTAGTCTTCATTGATGATATACTAGTATATTCGAGGAGTATGGAGGAGCATGTATATCATTTGAGAATTGTACTACAGACACTGAGAGATCATCAGCTTTATGCTAAATTCTCGAAGTGTGATTTCTGGATGGAGAGTGTTTCTTTTCTTAGACACGTAGTGTCTAAAAAAGGTATTCAGGTTAATCCACAGAAGGTTGAAGCAGTGTCTGAGTGGCATAGACCTACTTATGTTATAGAGATTTGAAGTTTTCTGGGTTTAGTCGGGTATTATAGGCGGTTTGTGCAGGATTTTTCCAGGATAGCAGCCCCTATGACTCGCTTGACTCAGAAGAATGTTAGATTCGAGTGGTCAGAAGCTTATGAGAATAGTTTTCAGTTGTTGAAGGAGAAGTTGACCACCGTCCCAGTGTTAGCTTTGCCTAATAGTGTCGATAAGTTCACAGTTTACTGTGATGCTTCTAGAATTGGTCTTGGTTGTGTGTTGATGCAGAATGGAAGGGTGATAGCCTATGCTTCAAGGCAGTTGAAGAAGCATGAGCAGAACTATCCCACATATGACCTTGAGATGGCTGTAGTGATCTTTGCTTTGAAGATTTGGAGACATTATTTGTACGGGGTGACTTGTGAGATATTTATTGATCACAAGAGCCTTAAGTACATTTTCCAGCAGCGAGATCTGAATTTGAGGCAAAGGAGATGGTTGGAACTATTGAAGGATTATGATTGCGAGATCTTATATCATCCGGGTAAAGCTAATGTGGTAGCAGATGCCTTGAGTAGGAAGTCCTCAGGTAGTCTTGCTCACATCGGTGTTGAGAGGAGACCATTGATCCAGGAATTTCATCTGTTGGTGGATCAAGGTCTGATGATGAAGATTAGTATATCAAGTGGACTGCTAGCTCAATTTAAAGTGCGATCTTTACTGAGGGATAGGATTAAAGCAGCTCAGAGCCGAGATCCTATTCTAGAAGAGCTTGCAGAGAATGTTCGAGCAGGGAAGTTCACTGATTTCACACTTGATGATGATGGTGTGTTGTGGATCAGTGGTAGATTATGTGTTCCTGATGTGGATGACTTGAGAGAAGAGATCCTAGAGGAAGCACATTCTACAGCCTACAGCGTACATCCAGGTGTCACTAAGATGTACCACAGTATCAGAGATCTATATTGGTGGGATGGATTGAAGAAGGATGTCACTGATTATGTTGCGAAGTGCTTGACGTGTCAGCAGTGAAAGCCGAACATCAGAAGCCTTCTGGGAAGCTTCAACCTCTTCCTATTCTCAAGTGGAAGTGGGAAAGGATAGCTATGGATTTTATGGTCGGTTTACCTCGTTCGAAGGATGGATACGACTCCATCTGGGTAATCGTAGACAGGTCGACGAAGTCTGCACATTTCTTACCTGTGAAAGCCACTTATTCAGTTGCTAGATTGGCGAAGTTGTATGTGAAGCATATCGTATGCCTTCATGGAGTACCTGTGTCCATTGTGTCAGACAGAGGTTCGGTGTTTACTTCTCGTTTTTGGCAGAAGTTGCAGGAAGCGATGGGCACTAGGTTGGACTTCAGTACTACTTTTCATCCTCAGACAGATGGTCAGTCTGAGAGGACGATCCAGACACTGGAAGGAGGATGTGTGTCCTGGATTTGGGAGGTAGCTGGGATGATCATTTGTCACTTATTGAGTTTGCATATAATAACAACTACCATAGCAGTATTGGCATGGCACCGTATGAGGCGTTGTATGGAAGGAAGTGTAGATCCCCTTTGAGTTAGGATGAGATTGGTGAGAGAGCTTTGACTGGACCTGAGATGGTTCAGGATGCTGTAGAGAAAGTCGCCATGATTAAGCGCAGATTAGAGACTGCAGTTAGTAGACAGAAGAGTTATGCGGATCCTAGGCGCAGAGATGTGGAGTTTTAGGTTGGAGATTTTGTTTTTCTGAAGGTATCTCCGATGAAGGGTGTGATGAGATTTGGCAGGAAGGGTAAGTTAGCACCGAGATATATTGGACCATTTGAGATTCTAGAGAGAGTTGGCACTGTTGCATATCGGTTGGATTTGCCTCCGAGTATGTCACAGGTGCATCCAGTATTTCATATCTCGATGTTAAGGAAGTATATCTCAGACCCTTCACACGTGTTGCAGCCCGACAGTGTAGAAGTGAGCGAAGATTTGACGTTTGTGGAAGAACCTGTGGCAATCGTTGATTTTCAAGTTCAACAGTTACGATCGAAGCAGATTCCAATGGTCAAGGTTCTGTGGCGTAGCGACAGAGTCGAGGAGCATACATGGGAGACTGAAGCTGAGATGCGAGCTTCTTACCCGTATCTCTTTCCTTCTTGATCCTGTTTTCTGGAATTCGGGGACGAATTCTTGTAAGGCGGGAAGACTGTAATATCCCGTGTTTTTAAATATTTTTACACTGTACCGGGATATGCAATGTTAATAATTTTGTGTATATTATGATATTTTCATGAGTTGATATGTATTTAAAACCTATTTTAATTATTGTGTATTATTTACAGTGCTCTACGTAAAATTTTCTCGGGACTTGCATTTTCGGGGAAATTTTCACGTGAATAATTTATTATTAATTATTTTGGATATATTTTCGGACTTGCATGAACTTATACGTATTTTTAAAATACTAAATAAAGCCTATGTGTGTAAATATTTATTTAATTAGGGTTTAATTAATATTACCCTAATATTTTATTATTTGTTTATTAATTTATTATTAATTTATTATTTTATTTATTATTAAATTATTAAATTATATGTGTGGATGTGAAATTTTTCTAATATTTTATTAAAATTTTTATTTTTTTTCTTTTTCTTTTTCTTTTTCTTTTCTTTTCTTTTTTTTTTATTTTTCTTTTTTTTTTTTCTTCTTCTTCCTTTCCCTCCCGCGCCCGACCACCCTTCCCCTCACCGCTGCAAATCCCGAACACCTACCGTCGGTGTGCCTCTCGGCTTGCCACCGCTGTTCCCAGCCGTCCCCCACCGCCAGTAGCCTCCTTCCCCGGCGCTGGCGAGCTATTTTTCTTCTTTTGGCCGAAATCCTTCTCCTCGCCGTCGACGACTATTCCGGCCACCATTTTTGACACCGCTGGTCTCTTTCTTCCCCTTGAGCTCCGGTGAGTGTGATTCTAGCTTTGGTTTAATTTTTTTGGCTTAAATGGTCTAGATTTGCTTAGGTTTCGAATTTTCCAATTCGACCATATCAGGTTTTGTAATATCCCGTGTTTTTTAAAATATTTTTACACTGTACCGGGATATACGGTGTCAATAATTTTTGTATATATATTACGATATTTTTATGAGTTGTTATGTATTTTAAACCTATTTTAATTACTGTCTATTATTTTCAGTGTTTTACGTAAAATTTTCCCGGGACTTGTATTTTCGGGGAAATTTTCACGTAAACAATGTATTATTAATTATTTTAAATGTATTTACGGACTTGCATGAACTCATACATATTTTTAAATTATTAAATGAAGCCTGTGTGTGTATAATTATTTAATTAGGGTTTATTATTACCCTAATATTTTATTAAGTATTTAATTGTTTTATTGTTATTTAATTAATTTTATTTAGTATAAATTATTAAAATATTAAATTTTATGTGTGTGGTGTATATTTGATGTGTGTAATTTAATATTATTTTAATATATAGTATAAAGTATATATATATACATATATTTGTCAAAAATCAAAAAGTTTGGAAAATTACCATTTTGCCCCCCCGAGTCTCCTTCTTCCTCCCGATTCTCCCTTCTCCATTTCCGATCGCTGTCGTGCTGTTCCTTCACCATGGGTGTGCCGTCCGGTGTGCCACCGTCTTCCCCGACCAATTTCGCCGCCTGAGGAGGCCGTTTCCGACGTCTGGAGATCGATTTTGGCCAGAGAAGCCGAAAATCGATCCATCGTCGATCACGTCAATTTCGGCCACCGTTTTCGACACCGTCGGTCTCTTTCTTCTCCTTGAGCTCCGGTGAGTGTGATTCTAGCTTTGGTTTGAGCTGAAATGGTCTAGAATTGCTTAGGTTTCGATTTTGTCAATTTCGGCCTAGTAGGGTTTTCGATTTTTTTAAGCTTTGAATTGATTTATTCATGAAAAATTCCTTCACAAATGTTGTTCCTAGTAGCTTAATCTACATGTATAAATTTTTGTATAATTTTTGGAGATTTTTTGGATTTTTGGGTATTTTTGAATATTTTAATGTTATTTTCTAATTTTCGGAAATTAATTATTTAAATTATGAAATTGGAGTTTATGGTTGAATTAGGTGTTGAAATGAATTATAGGAATTTATTTGGAATTTTTATGAATTTCTAAGTATTTATTTTGAATTATTAAAGTTTATGGAATTTTGGAAAAATTAGGTTAAATGTGTTTTAAATTGAATTTAATTGGTTAATTGAGTTTAATTATTAATATTATTGATAAATATGTTGAGAAAATTAATTTTGGATAATTGTATGATTTTTGGTGAATTTTTGAAGTAATTTAAGTATATTTATATATATAGGGGTATTTTGGTAATTTTACCCTAAATTGTCTAAAAATGTAATTTAATTGGTTTTAATATTTATTTAAGGTATAAAAATGATTTCTACAAAATATTTGGTATTTTTAACTAATTAAAACTATTTTTCGGGAATTATTTTCAATTATATATATAATATACGATTTTTCTAATAAAATGAGTTTTAATCGGTTTTTATAGTGTTTCAAGGTCAATTATGTAATTTTTACTTATAAAATGTATTTCTGTGATTTAAGGATATTTTTGGTATATCTGGAATCATTCTGTGTTTGTGGACCCCGGTCGGTGGACTGTAGTTTGGAGTCCGACCGTGGGATTTTGATTGTGTTGAGCTTGAATTTCAAAGTGTATTTTCTTTGCAGGGTCGGCTCTACTCTTTTGAGTAGAGAGATGTCCGTTTTACAGGGGAGGTTCTGTCGAATTTTTGATAGAATTCTCGTAAAACGTGATGTCCAGTCGAACCCTAATTTTCGATTCTGTGTTTAATACTCTAGATTGAATTCTAGGATTTCTATTAGGGTTACTCTGATATCGGTTATTTATTTCTTGTTTAGTTGCGCCGAGACCGAGGGCTAGTGGACCAGGCCCGTCGGACCTGTCTCGTGGAGCGCATTAGGTGAGTTACTATACTATATATATATGCTTAGGATGCATGATTTAGAAATGCATGTTTTATGTTGATTAAATATGCATAGATAATTTGAGTATTTCTTAAGTTTATATTAAGTATATTTTTGATTTATTTCTGGTATATAATAAATTATATACATGTTTTGTTAATAAAATATATTTAAAATGTTTTTAAATATATTTTTAGTTTAATTTATGATTTGACTGGATTTATTTGATATATATATACTCGAAATATACCTGGTTTACTTTTGGTATATTTCCGGTATATATATGGTTTATATTGTTATTTCATTTATATTCATGCATCATTTATTTTTGTGAATGAATGTTTTATATTTAAGAATGAAGGATATCAATAGAACGTGCTACCTAGTGGGCAGCACTAGGACCGAGTACGTACCGGTACGCTTATAGCTTTAGGCTATAATACTAACTTATTTGTGGATATTGATTTGATTATGATTATTGATATGTGTGAGATGTGGTTTGGGTGTGATTGCTGGAGCTCGGTTGACCAAGTGTCTCGGGGCCAATCACACTGGCAGTTAGACTGCTGGAGCTCGGTTGACTTAGTGTCTCGGGGCCAGTCTACTGTCCAAATGGATTAAGTGGATATATTTGGAATAAGTGAGCCTGTGTGGCTAGAGTGTTGTTTAACACTATTTTCTGAGGTTGCGATATTCTAGGGTTTTATGTGATCCTTCATAAATTGGGATTTTTCAGTAAAATATATAAAAATGATTTTTCTGCATCTGTATGAATTTGCCTGTATATATACATATTATATATATATTGTTGACTGTATGCATTATCACTTAGTGTGTATGTATATATATTATAGTAATTCACTCCGTGAGGTCTGACTCCCCTCCGTTGACTATTTTTCAGGAGAGTCAACTTCCTCAGACCTCAGTAGCAGGTCGATACGCCGGATTTCTTCCGCCCCGGCTTCTTTATGTAAATTGTCTACTTGAGTCTTATTTATTTTATCTAGACACTGCAGTAGTTGTGAATTAAAGTATTGGATTTCATGTATTTTATTTTAAAGAGATGTATTATATTGAACTGGATTTGTATTAAAGATTATATATATCTATGTGATGAGATTTTGAATTAAATCCAGTTGGTATGGATGATATTATGATATTATGATTTTATTTTCCGCTGCATATTATACTGTTACTGTTATTATGGCATGCTTTATTTTATTTTTAGGCTTGCTACGGGTTCCGGATTCGAAAGAATTCCCGTTCCCTAGCGCCGGTCATGGCCCCTGTTTTGGGTCGTGACAGGTTTTTTAATTTTTTTGAGCTTCCAATTGATTGATTCATGAAAACCCCCTTCACAAATGTTGATCCTGGTAGCTTAATCTACATGTATGAATTTTTGTGGAATTTTTGGATTTTTGGGTATTTTTGAATATTTTAATATTATTTTCTAATTTTCGGAAATTAATTATTTAAATTATGAAATTGGGTTTTATGGTTAAATTAGGTGTTTAAATGAATTATAGGAATTTATTTGGAATTTTTATGAATTTCTAAGTATTTATTTTGAATTATTGAAGTTTATGTAAATTTGGGAAATTAGGGTTAATTATGTTTTTAATTGAATTTAATTGGATAATTGAGTTTAATTATTGATATTATTGATAAATATGTTGAGAAAATCAATTTTGGATAATTTTATAATTTTTGGTGAATTTTTGAAGTAATTATAGTATATTTATATATATAGGGGTATTTTGGTAATTTTACCCTAAATTGGCTAAAAATGTAATTTAATTGGTTTTAATAGTTATTTAAGGTATAAAAATGATTTCTACAAATTATTTAGTATTTTTAACTAATTAAAACTATTTTTCGTGAATTATTTTCAATTATATATATAATATACGGTTTTACTAATAAAATGAGTTTTTATTGGTTTTTACTGTGTTTTAAGGTTAATTATGTAATTTCTACCTATAAAATATATTTCTATGATATAAGGGTATTTTTGGTATTTTCGAAATTATTATGTGTTTGTGGACCCTAGTCGGTAGATTGTAGTCTGGAGTCCGACCGAGGAGTTGTGGTTGAGTGTTGAGCTTGTTTTTTTGAAGTGTATTTCCTTGCAAGGTCGGCTCTACTCTTTTGAGTAGAGAGATGTCCGTTTTACAGGGGAGGTTCTGCCGGATTTTTGGTAGAATTCTCGTAAAACGTTATATCCGGTCGAACCCTGATATCGATTCTATGTTTAATACTCTAGATTGAATTCTAGGATTTCTGTTAGGTTTATTCTGATGTCTATTATTTATTGCTTGTTTAGTTGCGCCGAGACCAAGGGCTAGTGGACTAGGCCCGTCGGACCCATCTCGTGGAGCGCACTGGGGTGAGTTACTATACTATATATATATGCTTAGGTTGCATGATTTAGAAATGCATGTTTTATGTTGATTAAATATGCATAAATAATTTGATTATTTCTTAAGTTTATATTTAGTTTATTTTGGTTTATTTTTGGTATATATTAAATTATATGCATGTTTTATTAATAAATTATATTTAAAATGTTTTTAAATATATTTCTAGCTTAATTTGTAATTTGATTGGATTTGTTTGACGTATATATACTCGAGATATACCTGGTTTACTTTTGGTATATTTCTAGTGTATATATGGTTTATGTTGATATTTTATTGAACTTCATGCATCATTTATTTTTGTGAATGAATGTTTTATGTTTATTAATGAAGGATATCAATAGAACGTGCTACCTAATGGGCAGCACTATGACCGAGTACGTACCGGTACGCCTATAGTATTTAGGCTATATTACTAACCTATTTATAGATATTGATTGATTATGATTATTGATGTGTGAGATGTGATTGGGTGTGATTGCTGGAGCTCGGTTGACCAAGTGTCTCGGGGCCAATCACACTGGCAGTCAGACTGCTAGAGCTCGATTGACTTAGTGTCTCGGGGCCAGTCTACTGTCTAAATGGATTAAGTGGATATATTTGGATTCAGTGAGCCTGTATGGCTAGAGTGTTGTCTAACACTATTTTCGAGATTACGATATTCTAGGGTTCTATGTGATCCTTCATAAAAGATGATTTTCAATAAAATATATATAAAATGATTTTATTGCATCTATGTGTATTTGCATTTATATATATTAGATATATATATATATATATATATATTGTTGATTGTATGCATTGTCATTTAGTGTGTATGTATATATATTATAGTAATTCACTCAGTGAGGTCTGACTCTCCTCCGTTGATAATTTTTCAGGAGAGTCAACATCTTCAGACCTCAGTAGCAGGCCTATACGTCGGATTTCGTCCGCCCCGGCTTCTTTGTGTAAACTGCTTACTTGAGTCTTATTTTTATAATCTAGACACTGCAGTAGTTGTAAATTAATTGGGGGATTTTATGTATTATATTTATGTGAGATATTATATTATGTGAACTGGATTTGTATTTAAAGATTTACATATATGAGATGAGATTTGATTTAAATCCAGTTGATGAAAATAATATTGTGATATTTATGATTTTTATTTCTGCTGCATTATATATTGCTACTATTATTGCATGTTTTATTTTATTTTTAGGCTTGCTACGGGTTCCAAATTCGAAAGAATTCCCGTTCCCTAGCGCCGATCATGGCCCCTGTTTTGGGTCGTGACAAAGTTGGTATCAGAGCGGAGTTCTGTGTCAGGGCTTAGTTTTGTGAGTTGTGGCCCTAGTTTTAAAGTTGTGTTTTCTGTTGAACTACTGCAGTGTATTAGGTTCGAGTATGTCTTGATAAGTATTCCTTGCTTAGTTTCAGCGTTATTCCTCCGTTGTCTGTTTTATCTGAATCTTTCCATTTATCTTTTCAGAATGAGGAGGCGAGCGCGTGTCGCTCCACCGGTCGTTGAGGCCGAGGATGATGAGTCTTTTCAGGACGAGGTTTTACCTCCTGAGCAGCCAGTTAGACGTAGAGGTTGTGGCAGAGGTAGACCTCGAGGAGCGGCAGGTCACCGTAGGCTGAGAGAGTTACAGGACGAGGAGCCTGTTGAGCCTGAGTTTGATGTTCCTATTCCTCCAGTCGTTCAGCCTGTTCAGCCTGCCTATCAGCAGGGTATGTCTGACCCTGAGGCAGCTTTGTTCTATGCCCGAGTTGGCAGGATTGCGTTTGATGGTACTTTCGATCCATTATATTTTCTACACGCGATTGAGACTAGGACTCGGACTGCTCATACCGAGTACCAGCGGATCATGATCGTTGAGTTATCTGTCGAGGGACCAGCCTTAGATTGGTTTATTCAGATGATCCAGCCTTATATGATGACGATGACGTGGGCTCAGTTCCGAGAGCGATTTATGAGGAGATTCTGTCTAGAGCCTCTTCATTTGAGCTATCGTCTTCGTTTGACCAGTATTTCTCATGGAGATCGATCTGTAGAGGAGTATACCCGAGAGTTTCTTCGTCTGGGTAGATATGCTGAGGATCTGATGCGAGATCAGTATTTTGCGGCCACTACGTACGTTACTGGTTTGGGTTCTGCTTTTACTGGTATGCCTACAGCAGGTCTTACTCTGGAGTCTGTGATTGAGTTGGCTAAGGATATTGAGCTGAGACTAGTTAGGCAAGGAGCGATGCCTGATTATTACTAGCTAGGAGTTCAGTCGAGTGGATTGCAGGCTACTCCGTACTCTAGTTTTCATATTGGTTCGAGTAGTCAGCAGCGTGGTCCGACTCAGCAGAGTCAGAGACAGCAGCAGCGAGTGCATCGGAGCAGTAGACATGGCCGTGGAGGTCAGCGTAGATCGTTCAAATTTGGATCAAGTGCTTCGAGCAACAGCAGTGGTCGTAGTTCTGGATTAGCTGCCAGTGTTTGTCAGACTTATAGTAGAGTCCATCAGGGACCGTGTTATCTGGCACCACTGACATGCTTCAGATGTGGGCAGATAGGGCATTTTGCCAGATCGTGTCCTTATTTCGGGTATCAGCAGCAGCAGATTCTGTGATTCCCACAGCAGTCGACTGCTAGTGCTGCACCCGTGCCATTTCAGTTACCACCAGCCCAGCATCAGAGTTCCACTCAGTTTGTTCCATAGCAGAGTCATGGTAGAGGTACCAAAGGAGGTGCCAGAGGTGTTGGCCAGGCTTCTACCCGTCAGCAGGGAGGTCGAGGTCAGGCCAGAGTCTTTCATCTCACTCAGCAGGATGCTCAGGCATCTAATGCAGTCGTGACAGGTATTGTTTCTATTTGTTACCTGGATGCATGGGTTTTGTTTGACCCGGGGTGCCACGCATTCGTTTGTTTCTCCTGTTTTTGCTTCCAAATCTTGTTGGCAAGCTTCGAGGATGGCTTTTCCTTTGTCTGTTACCACTCCTCTGAGCGATTCCTTGGACACTGATATTGTTCCTTCTGGTTGTCCAGTTCTCGTGGGAGATAGAGAATTACCCACTGATTTGATTTTATTGGATGTGATGGAGTTTGATGTTATTTTGGGAATGGATTAGTTATCTCAGCACTATGCCATGGTAGATTGCAGGAATAAAGAGGTGACTTTCAGAATTCCTGATGAAAAAGATTTTAAGTTTGTGGATGATAGGAGTTCAGCACCTCAGAATCTTATTTCTGCCATTATGGCTAGGAAGTTATTGAGGAAAGAATGTCAGGGATATTTGGCATTGGTTAGGGATACTTCAGTGGAGAAGTTGTCACTCACAGATGTTCCTGTTGCTTTTGAGTTTCCTGATGTTTTTCCCAAGGAGTTACCAGGTTTACCACCTCATAGAGAGATTGAATTTTGTATAGATGTGGTTCTAGGTACTACTCCTATATCTATGCCACCCTACAGAATGGCTCCTACAGAGTTGAAAGAGTTGAAGGAGCAGTTGCAAGAGTTGTTGGATAAGGGTTTTATCAGACCCAGTGTTTCTCCTTGGGGTGCACCAGTCCTGTTTGTAAAGAAGAAGGATGGTACCCTGAGACTATGCATTGACTACAGAGAGCTGAATAAGGTAACAGTGAAGAACAAGTATCCTCTCCCGAGGATAGATGACTTGTTTGATCAGCTACAGGGTGCACAGTTCTTTTCTAAGGTTGATTTGAGGTCGGGTTATCATCAGTTGTGGATTAGTGAAGCTGATACTCCTAAGACAGCGTTCCACACACGATATGGTCATTATAAGTTTCTGGTGATGTCTTTTGGTTTGACTAATGTACCAGCAACTTTTATGGACCTGATGAACAGGGTATTCAGACCATATGTGGATCAGTTTGTAGTAGTCTTCATTGATGATATACTAGTATATTCGAGGAGTATGGAGGAGCATTATATCATTTGAGGATTGTACTACAGACACTGAGAGATCATCAGCTTTATGCTAAATTCTCGAAGTGTGATTTCTGGATGGAGAGTGTTTCTTTTCTTGGACACATAGTGTCTAAAAAAGGTATTCAGGTTGATCCACAGAAGGTTGAAGCAGTGTCTGAGTGGCCTAGACCTACTTCTGTTACAGAGATTCGAAGTTTTCTGGGTTTAGCCGGGTATTATAGGCAGTTTGTGCAGGATTTTTCCAAGATAGCAGCCCCTATGACTCGCTTGACTCAGAAGAATGTTAGATTCGAGTGGTCAGAAGCTTATGAGAATAGTTTTCAGTTGTTGAAGGAGAAGTTGACCACCGCCCCAGTGTTAGCTTTGCCTAATAGTATGGATAAGTTCACAGTTTACTGTGATGCCTCTAGAATTAGTCTTGGTTGTGTGTTGATGCAGAATGGAAGGGTGATAGCCTATGCTTCGAGGCAGTTGAAGAAGCATGAGCAGAACTATCCCATATATGACCTTGAGATGGCTGCAGTGATCTTTGCTTTGAAGATTTGGAGACATTATTTGTACGGGGTGACTTGTGAGATATTTACTGATCACAAGAGCCTTAAGTACATTTTCCAGCAGCGAGATTTGAATTTGAGGCAGAGGAGATGGTTGGAACTATTGAAGGATTATGATTGCGAGATCTTATATCATCCGGGTAAAGCTAATGTGGTAGCAGATGCCTTGAGTAGGAAGTCCTCAGGTAGTCTTGCTCACATCGGTGTTGAGAGGAGACCATTGATCCAGGAATTTCATCTGTTGGTGGATCAAGGTCTGATGATGAAGATTAGTAGATCAGGTGGACTGCTAGCTCAATTTAAAGTGTGATCTGTACTGAAGGATAGGATTAAAGCAGCTCAGAGCCGAGATCCTATTCTAGAAGAGCTTACAGAGAATGTTTGAGCATGGAAGTTCACTGATTTCACACTTGATGATGATGGTGTGTTGTGGATCAATGGTAGATTATGTGTTCCTGATGTGGATGACTTAAGAGAAGAGATCCTAGAGAAAGCACATTCTACAGCCTACAGCGTACATCCAGGTGTCACTAAGATGTACCACAGTATCAGAGATCTATACTGGTGGGATGGATTGAAGAAGGATGTCGCTGATTATATTGCGAAGTGCTTGACGTGTCAGCAAGTGAAAGCCGAACATCAGAAGCCTTCTGGGAAGCTTCAACCTCTTCCTATTCCCGAGTGGAAGTGGGAAAGGATAGCTATGGATTTTGTGGTTGGTTTACCTCGTTCGAAGGATGGATACGACTCCATCTAGGTAATCGTAGATAGGTTGACGAAGTCTGCACATTTCTTACCTGTGAAAGCCACTTATTCAGTTGCTAGATTGGCGAAGTTGTATGTGAAGCATATCGTATGCCTTCATGGAGTACCTGTGTCCATTGTGTCAGACAGAGGTTCGGTGTTTACTTCTCGTTTTTGGCAGAAGTTGCAGGAAGCGATGGGCACTAGGTTGGACTTCAGTACTGCTTTTCATCCTCAGACAGATGGTCAGTCTGAGAGGACGATCCAGACACCGGAAGATATGTTGAGGATGTGTGTCCTGGATTTGGGAGGTAGCTGGGATGATCATTTGTCACTTGTTGAGTTTGCATATAATAACAGCTACCATAGCAGTATTGGCATGGCACCGTATGAGGTGTTGTATGGAAGGAAGTGTAGATCCCCTTTGAGTTGGGATGAGATTGGTGAGAGAGCTTTGACTAGACCTGAGATGGTTCAGGATGCTGCAGAGAAAGTCGTCGTGATTAAGCACAGATTAGAGACCGCAGTTAGTAGACAAAAGAGTTATGCGAATCCTAGGCGCAGAGATGTGGAGTTTTAGGTTGGAGATTTTATTTTTCTGAAGGTATCTCCGATGAAGGGTGTGATGAGATTTGGCAGGAAGGGTAAGTTAGCACCGAGATATATTGGACCGTTTGAGATTCTAGAGAGAGTTGGCACTGTTGCATATCGGTTGGATTTGCCTCCGAGTATGTCACAGGTGCATCCAGTATTTCATATCTCGATGTTGAGGAAGTATATCTCAGACCCTTCACACGTGTTGCAGCCCGACAGTGTAGAAGTGAGCGAAGATTTGACGTTTGTGGAAGAACCTGTGGCAATCGTTGATTTTCAAGTTCGACAGTTGCGATCGAAGCAGATTCCGATGGTCAAGGTTCTGTGGCGTAGCGACAGAGTCGAGGAGCATACGTGGGAGACTGAAGCTGAGATGCGAGCTTTTTACCCGTATCTCTTTCCTTCTTGATCCTGTTTTCTGGAATTCGGGGACGAATTCTTGTAAGGGGGGAAGACTGTAATATCCCGTGTTTTTAAATATTTTTACACTGTATCGGGATATGCAGTGTTAATAATTTTGTGTATATTATGATATTTTCATGAGTTGATATGTATTTAAAACCTATTTTAATTATTATGTATTATTTACAGTGCTCTACATAAAATTTTCCCGGGACTTGCATTTTCGGGGAAATTTTCACGTAAATAATTTATTATTAATTATTTTGGATATATTTTCGGACTTTCATGAACTCATACGTATTTTTAAAATACTAAATAAAGCCTATGTGTGTAAATATTTATTTAATTAGGGTTTAATTAATATTATCCTAATATTTTATTATTTGTTTATTAATTTATTGTTATTTAATTATTTTATTTATTATTAAATTATTAAAATATTAAATTATATGTGTGGATGTGAAATTTTTCAAATATTTTATTAAAATTTTTATTTTTTTCTTTTTCTTTTTCTTTTTCTTTTTCTTTTCTTTTCTTTTTCTTTCTTTTTTTTTTTTCTTCTTCTTCCTTTCCCTCCCGCGCCCGACCACCCTTCCCCTCACCGCTGCAAATCCCGAACACCTACCGTCGGTGTGCCTCCCAGCTTGCCACCGCCGTTCCCAGTCGTCCCCCACCGCCAGCAGCCTCCTTCCCCGGCGCCGGCGAGCTATTTTTCTTCTTTTGGCGGAAATCCTTCTCCTCACCGTCGACGACGATTTCGGCCACCATTTTTGACACCACCAGTCTCTTTCTTCTCCTTGAGCTCCGGTGAGTGTGATTCTAGCTTTGATTTGAGCTTAAATGGTCTAGATTTGCTTAGGTTTTGAATTTTCCAATTCGGCCATATTAGGATTTTTAATTTTTTTGAGCTTCGAATTGATTGATTCATGAAAACTCCCTTCACAAATGTTGATCCTAGTAGCTTAATCTATATGTATGAATTTTTGTGGAATTTTTGGATTTTTGGGTATTTTTGAATATTTTAATATTATTTTCTAATTTTCGGAAATTAATTATTTAAATTATGAAATTGGGTTTTATGGTTAAATTAGGTGTTTAAATGAATTATAGGAATTTATTTGGAATTTTTATGAATTTCTAAGTATTTATTTTGAATTATTGAAGTTTATGTAAATTTGGGAAATTAGGGTTAATTATGTTTTTAATTGAATTTAATTGGATAATTGAGTTTAATTATTGATATTATTGATAAATATGTTGATAAAATCAATTTTGGATAATTGTATAATTTTTGGTGAATTTTTGAAGTAATTATAGTATATTTATATATATAGGGGTATTTTGGTAATTTTACCCTAAATTGGCTAAAAATATAATTTAATTGGTTTTAATAGTTATTTAAGGTATAAAAATGATTTCTACAAATTATTTAGTATTTTTAACTAATTAAAACTATTTTTCGTGAATTATTTTCAATTATATATATAATATACGATTTTACTAATAAAATGAGTTTTTATTGGTTTTTACTGTGTTTTAAGGTTAATTATGTAATTTCTACCTATAAAATGTATTTCTATGATATAAGGGTATTTTTGGTATTTTTGAAATTGTTCTGTGTTTGTGGACCCCGGTCGGTAGATTGTAGTCTGGAGTCCAACTGAGGGGTTGTGGTTGAGTGTTGAGCTTGTTTTTTGAAGTGTATTTCCTTGCAGGGTCGGCTCTACTCTTTTGAGTAGAGAGATGTCCGTTTTACAGGGGAGGTTCTGTCGGATTTTCGGTAGAATTCTCGTAAAACGTAATATCCGGTCGAACCCTGATATCGATTCTATGTTTAATACTCTAGATCGAATTCTAGGATTTCTGTTAGGTTTATTCTGATGTCTATTATTTATTGCTTATTTAGTTGCACCGAGACCTAGGGCTAGTGGACCAGGCCCGTCGGACCCGTCTCGTGGAGCGCACTAGGGTGAGTTACTATACTATATATATATGCTTAGGATGCATGATTTAGAAATGCATGTTTTATGTTGATTAAATATGCATAAATAATTTGATTATTTCTTAAGTTTATATTTAGTTTATTTTGGTTTATTTTTGGTATATATTAAATTATATGCATGTTTTATTAATAAATTATATTTAAAATATTTTTAAATATATTTCTAGCTTAATTTGTAATTTGATTGGATTTGTTTGACGTATATATACTCGAGATATACTTGGTTTACTTTTGGTATATTTCTAGTGTATATATGGTTTATGTTGATATTTTATTGAACTTCATGCATCATTTATTTTTGTGAATGAATGTTTTATGTTTATTAATGAAGGATATCAATAGAACATGCTACCTAGTGGGCAGCACTAGGACCGAGTACGTACCGGTACGCCTATAGTATTTAGGCTATATTACTAACCTATTTATAGATATTGATTGATTATGATTATTGATGTGTGAGATGTGATTGGGTGTGATTGCTGGAGCTCGGTTGACCAAGTGTCTCGGGGCCAATCACACTGGCAGTCAGACTGCTGGAGCTCGGTTGACTTAGTGTCTCGGGGCCAGTCTACTGTCTAAATGGATTAAGTGGATATATTTGGATTCAGTGAGCCTGTATGGCTAGAGTGTTGTCTAACACTGTTTTCGAGGTTGCGATATTCTAGTTTTCTATGTGATCCTTCATAAAAGATGATTTTTAATAAAATATATATAGAATGATTTTATTGCATCTGTGTGTATTTTCCTGTATATATATTAGATATATATATACTGTTGATTGTATGCATTGTCATTTAGTGTGTATGTATATATATTATAGTAATTCACTCAGTGAGGTCTGACTCCCCTCCGTTGACAATTTTTCAAGAGAGTCAACATCTTCAGACCTCAGTAGCAGGCCTATACGCCGAATTTTGTCCGCCCCGGCTTCTTTGTGTAAACTGCTTACTTGAGTCTTATTTTTATAATCTAGACACTGCAGTAGTTGTAAATTAATTGGGGGATTTTATGTATTATATTTATGTGAGATATTATATTATGTGAACTGGATTTGTATTTAAAGATTTACATATATGAGATGAGATTTGATTTAAATCCAGTTGATGAAAATAATATTGTGATATTTATGATTTTTATTTCCACTGCATTATATATTGCTACTATTATTGCATGTTTTATTTTATTTTTAGGCTTGATACCGGTTTCGGATTCGAAAGAATTCCTGTTCCCCAGTGCCGGTCATGGCCCCTGTTTTGGGTCGTGACATCTGTGCCTAGGATCCGCATAACTCTTCTACCTGCTAACTGCGGTCTCTAATCTGCGCTTAATCATGGCGACTTTCTCTGCAGCATCCTTAACCATCTCAGGTCCAGTCAAAGCTCTCTCACTAATCTCATCCCAACTCAAAGGGGATCTACACTTCCTTCCATACAACGCCTCGTATAGTGCCATGCCAATACTGCTATGGTAGCTATTATTATATGCAAACTCAACGAGTGGCAAATGATCATCCCAGCTACCTCCCAAATCCAGGACACACATCCTCAACATATCTTCCAATGTCTGGATCATCCTCTCAGATTGACCATCTGTCTGAGGATGAAAAGCAGTACTGAAATCCAACCTAGTGCCCATCGCTTCCTGCAACTTCTGCCAAAAATGAGAAGTAAACACCGAACCTCTATCTGACACAATGGACACAGGTACTCCATGAAGGCACACAATATGCTTCACATACAACTTCGCCAATCTAGCTACAGAATAAGTGGCTTTCACAGGCAAGAAATGTGCAGACTTTGTCAACCTGTCTACAATCACCCAGATGGAATCATATCCATCCTTCGAGCGATGTAAACCTATCACAAAATCCGTAGCTATCCTTTCCCACTTCCACTCGGGAATAGGAAGAGGCTGAAGCTTCCCAGAAGGCTTATGATGTTCGGCTTTCACTTGCTGACACGTCAAACACTTAGCCACATAATCAAAGACATCCTTCTTCAATCCGTCCCACCAGTATAAATCTCTGATGCTGTGGTACATCTTAGTAACACCTGGATGTACGCTATAAGCTGTAGAATGTGCTTCCTCTAGGATCTCTTCTCTCAAATCATCCACATCAGGAACACATAATCTACCACTGATCCACAACACACCATCATTATTGAGTGTGAAATCAGTGAACTTCCCTGCTCTGACATTCTCTGCAAGCTCTTCTAGAATAGGATCTCGACTCTGAGCTGCTTTAATCCTATCCCTCAATACAAATCGCACTTTAAATTATGCTAGTAGTCCACCTGATCTACTAATCTTTATCATCAAACCTTGATCCACCATCAGATGCAACTCCTGGATCAACGGTCTCCTCTCAACATTGATGTGAGCAAGACTGCCTGAGGACTTTCTACTCAAGGCATCTGCTACCACATTAGCTTTACCCGGATGATAGAATATCTCACAGTCATAATCCTTCAATAATTCCAACCATCTCCTCTGCCTCAGATTCAGATCTTTCTGCTGAAAAATGTACTTAAGGCTCTTGTGATTAGTAAATATCTCATAAGTCACCCCGTACAGATAATGTCTCCTAATCTTCAAAGCAAAGATCACTGCAGCCATTTCAAGATCATGTGTGGGATAGTTCTGCTCATGCTTCTTCAATTGCCTCAAAGCATAGGCTATCACCCTTCCATTCTGCATCAACACACAACCAAGGCCAATTCTAGAGGCATCACAATAAACTGTGAACTTATCCACACTATTAGGCAAAGCTAACACTGGCGCTATGGTCAACTTATCCTTCAACAACTGAAAACTATTCTCACAAGCTTCTGACCACTCGAACCTAACATTCTTCTGAGTCAAGCGAGTCATAGGGGATGCAATTCTGGAAAAATCCTGCATAAACCGCCTATAATACCCGGCTAAACCCAGAAAACTCCGAATCTCTGTAATAAAAGTCGGTCTAGGCCACTCATACACTGCTTCAATCTTCTGTGGATCAACTTGAATACCTTCTTTAGACACTATGTGTCCAAGAAAAGAAACACTCTCCATCCAGAAATCACACTTCGAGAATTTAGCATAAAGCTGATGATCTCTCAGTGTATGTAGTACAATCCTCAAGTGATATACATGTTCCTCCATACTCCTTGAATAAACCAGTATATCATCAATGAAGACTACCACAAACTGATCCACATATGGTCTGAATACCCTGTTCATCAGGTCCATAGAAGCTACTGGTGCATTAGTCAAACCAAAAGACATCACCAGAAACTCATAATGGCCATATCGCATGCGGAATGCTATTTTAGGAACATCGGCTTCACTAATCCGTAGCTGATGATAACCCAACCTTAAGTCAACCTTAGAAAAGAACTGTGCACCCTGTAGTTGATCAAACAAGTCATCTATCCTCGGAAGAGGATACTAGTTCTTCACTGTCACCTTGTTCAGCTCTCTATAGTCAATGTATAGTCTCAGGGTACCATCCTTCTTCTTCACAAACAGGACTGGTGTACCCCAAGGGGAAACACTAGGTCTGATGAAACCTTTATCCAATAACTCTTGCAACTGCTCCTTCAACTCTTTCAACTCTACAGGAGCCATTCTGTAGGGTGGCATAGATATAGGAGTAGTACCTGGAACCATATCTATACAGAACTCAATCTCTCTGTGAGGTGGTAAACTTGGCAACTCCTCAGGAAAAACATCAGGAAACTCACAAGCAATATGAACATCTGTGAGTGACAACTTCTCCACTAAAGTATCCCTGACCAATGACAAATACCCCTGACAACCTTTCCTCAATAACTTCCTAGTCGTAATAGTAGAAATAAGATTCTGAGGTGCTGAACTCCTATCACCCACAAACTTAAAGTCTTCTTCATCAGGAATTCTGAATGTCACCTCTTTATTCCTGCAATCTACCACGGCATAGTGCTGAGATAACCAATCCGTTCTCAAAATAACATCAAACTCCATCACATCCAACAGAATCAAATCAGCGGGTAATTCTCTATCTCCCACGAGAACTGGAAAACCAGAAAGAATAATATCGATGTCCAAGGAATTGCTCAGAGGTGTGGCAACAGACAAAGGAAAAGCCATCCTCGAAGCTTGCCAACAAGATTTAGAAGCAAAAATGGGAGAAACAAACGAATGCGTGGCACCCGAATCAAACAAAACCCAAGCATCCAGGTAACAAATAGAAAAAATACCTGCCACGACTGCATTAGATGCCTGAGCATCCTGTTGAGTGAGATGAAAGACTCTGGCCTGACCTCGACCTCCCTGCTGACTGGTAGAAGCCTGGCCAATACCTCTGGCACCTCTTCCAGTACCTCTACCATGACTCTGCTGTGGAACAAACTGAGTGGAACTCTGATACTGAGCTAGTGGTAACTGAAATGGAACCGGTGCAGCACTAGCAATCAACTGCTGTGGGAATCACGGAATCTGCGGCTACTGATATCCAGAGTAAGGACACGATCTAGAAAAATGTCCTGTCTGCCCGCATCTGAAGCATGTCAGTGGTGTCAGGTAACACGGTCCCTGATGGACTTTACCATAAGTCTGGCAAACACTGGCCGCTAATCCAGAACTACGACCACTGCTACTGCTCGAAGCACCTGATCCAAATCTGAACGATCTACGCTGACCTCCATGGCCATGTCTACTACTCCGATGCACTTGCTACTACTGTCTCTGACTCTGCTGAGTCGGACCTCGCTGCTGACTACTCAAACCAACATGAAAACTAGGGTACAGAGTAGCCTGCAATCCACTCGACTGAACTCCCAACTGGTAGTAATCAGGCATCACTTCCTGCCTAACTAGCCTCAACTCAATCTCCTTAGCCAACTCAATCACAGACTCCAAAGTAAGGCCTGCTAAAGGCATACCAACAAAAGCTGAACCCAAACTAGTAACGTAGGTAGTGACCGCAAAATACTGATCTCGCATCAGATCCTCTGATATCTATCCAGCTGAAGAAACTCTCGGGTATACTCCTCTACTGATTGATCTCCACGAGAAATACTGGTCAGTCAAAGACGATAGCTCATACGAAGCGGCTCTGGACAGAATCTCCTCAAAAATTGCTCTCGGAACTGAGCTCAGGTCATCGTCATCATATAAGGTTGTATCATCTGAATGAACCAATCTAAGGCTGGTCCCTCGACAGACAACTCGACGATCATGATCCGCTGGTACTCGGTGTGAGCAGTCCGAGTCCTAATCTCAATCGCGTGTAGAAAGTCTAACAGATCGGAAGTCCCATCAAACGCAATCCTGCCAACTCGGGTATAGAACAAAGCTGCCTCAGGGTCAGACATACCCTGCTAATAGGCAGGCTGAACAACTGGAGGAACAGGAACATCAAACTCAGGCTCAACAGGCTCCTCATCCTGTAACTCTCTCTGCCTACGATGACCTGCCGCTCCTCGAGGTCTACCTCTGCCACGACCTCTACGTCTAACTGGCTACTCAGGAGGTAAAACCTCATCCTGAAAAGACTCATCATCCTCGGCCTCAACGACCGGTGGAGCGACACACGCTCGCCTCCTCATTCTGAAAAGACAAACGAAAAGATTCAGACAAAATAGACAACGGAGGAATAACGCTGAAAACTAAAGCAAGGAATACTTATCAAGACATACTCAAACCTAATTCACTGCAGTAGTTCAACAGAAAACACAACTCTGAAAACTAGGGCCACGACTCACATAACTAAGCCCTGACACATAACCTCGCTTTGATACCAACTTTGTCACAACCCAAAACAGGGGCCATAACCGGCGCTAGGGAACGGGAATTCTTTCGAATCCGGAACCCGTAGCAAGCCTAAAAAAAATAAACATGCAATAATAATAACAATATATAATGCAGCGAAAATAAAAATCATAAATATCATAATAACAATCCACCACGGGATTTAAATTAAATACTCATCTCATATATATAAATCTTTTAATACAAATCCAGTTCAAATATATATAATACAACATCTCTTTAAATATTTAATGACTACTGCAGTGTCTAGATAAAATAAAACTCAAGACTCAGAGAAGCAATTTACATAAAGAAGCCGGGGCAGAAGAAATCTGGCGTACAGGCCTGCTACTGAGGTCTGAAGAAGATGACTCTCCTGAAAAATTAGTCAACGGAGGGGAATCAGACCTCACTAAGTGAATTACTATAATATATATACATGCATACTAAATGACAATGCATACAGCCAACAATATATATCTAATATGTATATATACAGACAAATACACACAGATGCAATAAAATCATTTTATATATATTTCATTGAAAATCATCGTTTATGAAGGATCAAATAGAAACCTATGATATCGAAACCTCAAACAGTGTTAGACAACACTCTAGCCATACAGGCTCGCTTAATCCAAATATATCCACTTAATCCATTTAGACAGTAGACTGGCCCCGAGACACTAAGTCAACCGAGCTCCAGCAGTCTGACTGTCAGTATGATTGGCCCTGAGACACTTGGTCAACCGAACTCCAGCAATCACACTCCCAACTCATATCTCACACATCAGATCATCAAATTCAATCAATATCCACAAATGGTTAGTAACATAGCCTAAATACTATAGGCATACCGGTACGTACTCGGTCCTAGTGCTGCCCACTAGGTAGCACGTTCTATCGATATCCTTCATTAATAAATGTAAAACATCCATTCATAAATAAATGATGCATGAATTTAAATAAAATAACAATATAAACCATATATATACCGAAAATATACCAAAAGTAAACCAGGTGTATTTCGAGTATATATATGTCAAATGAATCCAATCAAATTATAAATTAAGCTAGAAATATATTTAAAAACATTTTAAATATAATTTATTAACAAAACATGCATATAATTTAATATATACCAAAAATAAACCAAAATAAACTAAAAATAAACTTAAGTAAAAATCAAATTATTTATGCATATTTAATCAAAATAAAACATGCATTTCTAAATCATGTATCCTAAGCATATATATATAAAATAGCAACTCACACTTAGTGCGCTCCTCGAGATGGATCCGACAGGCCTGGTCCACTAGGCCTCGGTCTCGGCATAACTAAACAAACAATAACGATAGAAATCAGAATAAACCTAATAGAAAATCCTAGAAACTCGATCTAGAATATTAGACACAGAATTGAAATTAGGGTTCGACCGGACATCACGTTTTACGAGAATTCTATCAAAAATTCGGCAGAACCTCCCCTGTAAAACGGACATCTCTCTACTCAAAGAGCCGACCCTGTAAAGAAACACACTTTGAAAAACAAGCTCAAAACAAATCCACAACCCCTCGGTCGGACTCCAAACTACTGTCTACCGACCAAGGTCCACAAACACAGAATAATTTCAGAAATACCAATAATACCCTTATAACATAGAAATTCATTTTATAAGTAAAAATTACATAATTAACCTTTAAACACAGTAAAAACCGATAAAAACTCATTTTATTAGCAAAATCGTATATTATATATATAATTGAAAATAATTCACGAAAAATAGTTTTAATTAGTTAAAAATACTAAATAATTTTTAGAAATCATTTTTATACCTTAAATAACTATTAAAACCAATTAAATTACATTTTTAGCCAATTTTGTGTAAAATTACCAAAATACCCCTATATATATAAATATACTAAAATTACTTCAAAAATTCACCAAAAATTATATAATTATCCAAAATTAATTTTTTCAACATATTTATCAATAATATTAATAATTAAACTCAATTATCCAATTAATTTCAATTAAAAACACAATTAACCCTATTTTCCAAAAATTCCATAAACTCAAATAATTCAAAATAAATACATAGAAATTCATAAAAATTCCAAATAAATTCCTATAATTCATTTTAACACCTATATTTATCATAAAACACAATTTCATAATTAATTTAATTAATTTCCGAAAATTAGAAAATAATATTAAAATATTTAAAAATACCCAAAAATCAAAATAATCTCCAAAAATTCCACAAAAATTCATACATGTATATTAAGCTACTAGGATAAAAATTTGTGAAGGGAGTTTTCATGAATCAATCAATTCTAAGCTCAAAAAAAACAAAATCCCTAATATAGCCGAAATTGAAAATTCGAAACCTAAGCAAATCAAGACCATTTAAGCTCAAACCAAAGCTAGAATTACACTCACCGGAGATCAAGGAGAAGAAAGAGACTAGCGGTGTTGAAAATCGTGGCTGAAATCGTCGTGATCGACGGTGGCTCGACTTTCGGCTTCTCCGGCCAAAAATGCCTTCCAGGCATCGGAATCAGCTGCTACAGGTGGCGAAAGAGGCTGGGGAAGGTGGTGGCACACCGGAAGGCACACCAATGGCTAGAAATCGGCAGTTTCAGGCGGTGGTTGGTGATCGGACGCAATCGGGGAAGAAGGAGGAGAAATCGGGGCTAAATGGTAATTTTCCAAAAGTTTTGGTTTTTAACTTATAATATATATATATATATATATACTTTATACTATATATTAAAATAATATTAAATTACACGCATTAAATATACACCACACACATATAATTTAATATTTTAATAATTTATACTAAATAAAAATAATTAAATAACAATAAAACTAATAAATAATTAATAAAATATTAGGGTAATATTAAACCCTAATTAAATAAATATATACACACATAGGCTTTATTTAGTATTTTAAAAATACGTATGAGTTCATGCAAGTCCGAAAATATATTTAAAATAATTAATAATAAATTATTTACGTGAAAATTTCCCCGGAAATAAAAGTCTCGAGAAAATTTTACGTAAAATACTGTAAATAAGACACAATAATTAAAATAGGTTTTAAACACATATCAACTCGTAAAAACAATATAATATATATACAAAAATTATTAACACTGCATATCTCGGTACAGTGTTAAAATGTTTAAAAATACGGGATATTACACATATATATACCGGAAATATACCTAAAATAAACTAAGTATATTTCAAGTATATATATGTAAAATAAATCTAAACAAATCATGAAATATACTAAAAAAAAATAAACCAATGGTATATTATAAACATGCTAAGTTTAAATCAACAACTAAACATGCATTTATTTAAGAATATACCTAAAATATACTAAAAATATAACTAAAGTATATTAATCATTTAAATAAACAATTATAAAAAAACTTACATTTAAAACATGTATATGTACTAAAATATACTAAAAATAAACCTAATTATACCAAATCATATTATAATTTAAATCACTGTTAAAAGCATATAATGAAAATGAAAAATCCTAAATCATGCATTTTATATGCAATGCATATATATACAGTATAATAACTCACAAATTTGCGCTCCACGAGACAGACTCGGTGGGCTTAGTCTGTTAGGCCTCGGTCTTAACGCAGCTAGAAAAATAAAATAACATCAACAATTAGAATAAACTTCTAATTCTATGCTTCTAGGATTACTATAGAAAGACTCAATCAAAAATTCAAAACTAGACTCGGACCGATTGTCACGTTTTATGAGAAATCTATCGAAATTTCAGCAGAGTCTCCTCTGTAAAATGGACATTTCCCTACAAAAGTAGGGCCGATCTTGCATAGAAAATACACTTCTAAAATCTTAAAGCAACACACCTCGGGTTGGGACCCCAAACGTCACAAATCCCCAACCGAGGTTCACAATACACAAACAAACAATACTAAACAATAAAATAATAAAAATCATCAAAACCCATAAAAATATTTAAAAAAATTTATTTTCCAATTAAAACATAAAAGTTTAGTTTAAATAATATTTGATAATAAAAATTCATAAATAAAATAAAATTCCCATTTTACAATTTAATTTACATAAATTACAAATAATATTTAAAATCACAATTTAACATCACAAAAATAATAAAATACACATTTAATATCAAAATAATAAATACACTTATTATCACATAATATTCCAAAACTATCACAATTTGACTAATAAAATCTCAAATATTATATAATATTAATAAAAATTCAATTTTTATAATTATTCAACATAACATAATAAAATTCACATTTAATTGCTTAAATAGCTTAATTACAAAATAAAATTAGTTTAAAACCCATTTTATTTCCAAAATAATATATAATATATTATTTAAAAATGAGTATTATATAATATATAATATATTAAATATTTTAAAAATGAGTATTTTTAAATATATAATATATTTAAAAATAATATTATATATTATTTCCAAAATAATATAATATATATATATATATATATATATATATATATATATATATATATATATATATATATATTTATTTATTTATTTAATTTAATCCCTACCACAAATAATACTCATATATATATATATAATTACACACATAAAAATAAACACATAAAATTTATTTAAAAATAACAATGATAATAACCATAGTTATTAAATAATTAATAATACAAATAATGTATATTTAATAAAATAAAAAAATATTAATAATACTCAAATCACATCGATTAATAAAATAATGTCAATATTTAAAAATAACATTAAAATAACCTTGCACTAAATTAATGCATATAAAATAATAGCATTCGAAAATAATAAATATACACAATGGAATTTAAACGTCCAAAATAATATATTTATGAAAAAAAATTCAATTAAACATAAAATAATGAGAATTATTCATAAAATAGTAAAATATTAAAATAGGATTTTAAAATTTATTAACACTGCATATCCTATTTTAAAATAAAATAATTTAAAAACTCAGGTTATTACATATCAGTTGTGGATCTATGAAGCCAATGTTCCTAAAATGACATTCCATACTTGATATGGCTACTATAAGTTTCTGGTTATGTTCTTTGGTTTGACTAGTGCACCAGCGGCTTTAATGGATTTGATGAACAGGGTATTCAAACCATTTATGGATCAGTTTGTGGTAGTCTTCATCGATGATATGCTGGTGTATTCGAAGAGTATGGAAGAGCACGTATATCACTTAAGGACTGTACTACAAACACTGAGAGAATATCAGCTTTATGCTAAATTCTCAAAGTGTGATTTCTAGTTGGAGAGTGTTGCATTCCTTAGACACGTGGTGTCTAAAGATGATATCCAAGTTGATCCACAGAAGATTGAGGCAGTGTTTGAGTGGCCTAGACTGACTCCAATTTTGAAGATTCATAGTTTTTTGGGTTTTGCTATGTATTATAGGAGGTTTGTACAAGATTTTTCCAGAATTGTAGCTCTTATGACTCGTTTGACTCAAAAGAATGTGAAGTTTAAGTAGTCAGATGCTTGTGAGAATAGTTTCTAGTTGTTGAAGGAAAAGTTAACCACAACTCTAGTTCTGACTTTGCCAAATGGAAAAGACAAGTTCACTGTATATTTTGATGCCTCCAGAGTTGGTCTAGGTTATGTATTGATGTAGAATGGTAGGGTGATAGCTTATGCTTTGAGGCAGTTAAAGAAGAATTAACAGAATTATCCTACTCACAACCTAAAGATGGTTGTAGTGATCTTTGCTCTCAAGATTTGGAGACATTATATGTACGGGGTGACTTGTGAGATTTTCACTGATCATAAGAGCCTTAAGTACATTTTTCAACAGAGAGATCTAAATCTGAGGCAGAGGAGATGGTTGGAACTCCTTAAGGATTATGATTATAAGATTCTTTATCATCTATGTAAAGCTAATTTGGTAGCAGATGCTTTGAGTGGAAATCTTCAAGTAGTCTTGCTCACATTAGTGTGGAAAGGAGACCTTTGATCCAAGAGTTACATTAGTTAGTGGATCAAGGTCTAATGATGAAGATGAGTAGATTTGGTAGGCTGTTAGCTTAGTAAAAAAATTAGATCAATGCTGAGGGATAGGATTAAGGTAGCTCAGAGCCAAGATCCTATTCTAGAAGAGCTAGCAGAGAATGTTCAAGCAGGGAAGTTCACCGATTTCACACTCGACGATAAAGGGGTTTTGTAGATCAGTGGTAGATTGTGCGTTCCTGATGTGGATGATTTGAGAGAAGATATCCTTGAGGAAACATATTGTGTGCCTATATAGAGTACCTGTATTTATTGTATCTAGTAGAGGTTCAGTGTTTACCTCTCATTTTTTATAGAAGTTACAGGAAGCGATGGGCATTAGACTTGATTTTAGTACTGCTTTTCATCCTTAGACAGATGGTCAGTCTAAGAGGATAATTCAGACACTGGAAGATACGTTGAGGATATGTGTTTTGGATATAGGAGGAAGCTGGGATGATCATTTACCACTCGAAGAGTTTGCGTATAATAACAGCTACCATGGCAGTATTGGGATGGCACTATATGAAACTCTGTATGGAAGGAACTGTTGATATCTTTTGTGTTGGGATGAATTAGAGAGAAAGTATTTACTAGACTTGAGATTGTCCAAAATGTCACAAGGAAAGTTGTTATGATCAGAAGAAGATTAGAGATCGCATCTAGTAGACAAAAGAGCTATGCGGATCTGAGATGTAGAGATGTGAAGATTTAGATTGGAGATTGTATTTCTGAAGGTGTCTCCGTTGAAGGGTGTGATGAGATTTGATAAGAAGGGTAAGTTAGCACCGACGTATATTGGATTGTTCGAGATTTTGGAGAGAGTGGGCATTATTGCATATCGGTTGACTTTACCTCTGAATCTGTCTCAAGTGCATCCAATGTTCCATATCTCGATACTGAGAAAGTGTATTTCAGACCCTTCGCACGTGTTGCAGCCTGATAATGTAGAAGTAAACGAAGATCTGAAGTTCAGGAAGGAACTAGTCATGATAGTTGATCATCAAATTCGACAGTTGCAATCGAAGCAGATTCTGATGGTCAACATTGTGGCAAAGCAACAACGTAAAGAAGTTGTAATAACTCGAGTTTTTAAATATTTTTATATTGTATCGGGATATGCAGTATTAATAATTTTAATATATATATTTGACTATTTAATTATTTTGTTAATAATTAATGTTATTTTTAAATTATTCAAAGTTTTCCATGTAAAATTTTTCCCAAAACCTATTATTTTGGGAAATAATATCTAAATAATAATTTATTGATTAATGTTAGTTCATTTTATTAAATTTCATGGTTTCATGTGTAATTAATATTTTGTATATTAATATGTATATATATACATGCATATATAGATTATTATTATGATAGTAAGGTTTAATATTCAAAACTTATGTATATTTTATATTTTTGTTATTATTATATGTTAGGTATGTGTGTTTATATGTATATATATAATAATTGTGTGGTGTGTGATTTTGTGAAGTTATATATATTAAAGTTAATGTATTTTTATATAAAGTTTATATATATATATATATATATATATATATATATATATATATATATATATATATATATATATACAAAATAAAGAAAAATTACAACTTTTGCCCCTCCTTTATCTTCCTCACTCCCGACGCCCCTCACCCCCTCCCTTCACTCTGCAACTCCAATCACAAGCCGTCGGTGTGCCTCCCGGAGTGCCGCCACCCTCTCCAACTGCTCCACCACCTCCCATCATCTTCTCTAGCAGCGTAGCACGATGGTTTGGCCAGAAACCCGAGAGATTTCTTCTCCTCCGTTCAACCACTTTTCGATCACCAAATCGGTGATTCCGGTGCTGTTGAGCTCCTAGAACTCCATAGAAACTAATTCTAAGCTTCCTTTAGCATGAAAACTCGATTTGGTAAGGATTTGAGCTTGATTTCAATTTCGGCCATTTTAGTTTCTTGATTTTTTTGAACTTCAATCTTAGAGATTCAAGCTAAATTCCTTCACAAAATTTGATTCTACTAGTTTAATCTACATTTTGGAATTTTTTTGGAATTTTTGGAATTTATTTTGATTTTTGTGAATTTTTTATTATTTTATTAATATTTTCTAATTTTCGTAAATTAATTAAATAAATTGTGAAATTATGATTTTTGGTGTTTATAGTAGTTGAAATTAATTTTAGAATTTAATTTATAACTTTTGTGATTTTTGTGTAATTAATATAATTTTATTTAGTTTATGTGAATTTTGGAAATTTAGGTTAAATGTGTATTTTGTTAAGATTAATTGGTTAATTGAGTATAATTATTGATTTTATTGAATTATATGTTGAGGAAATAATTTTTGAGTAATTATATAATTTTTAGTGAATTTTTGAATAACTATTGTATATTATGTGAATTATTATATATTAGGGTATTTTGGTAATTTGATAGTAATATTAGTTGAATATTAAGTTTAATTGGTTTTAATAATTATTTGAGGTATAAAAATGAGTTTTACAAATTATTTACTATTTTTAACTAATTAAAATTATTTTTCAAAATTTATTTTCAAATTATATATAATTTACTATTTTTGTAAATAAATGGGTTTTTAGTGATTTTTAATATGTTTTTGGATTAATTAAGTAATTTGGATTTATAAAATGAATTTCTATTAATATTTGTGAATTTATGGAGAATTATCGATTTTTAATAATATTATATTAATATTAGGATTTTTAAGTAATTATCGGTGAAATAATTATTTTAGTGGTTAAATATTTAAATTGCTATATTTTGGTATATAAAGGGTATTTTTGGTATTTATGGAATTTTAATATATTTTGTGTATGCCTTGCGAATTGTGAACCTCGGTCGGTGAAACTGTAGTTTGGGAATCCGACTGAGTGGTATGGATATTTGTATTCGAATTGTGTTTTCTTGCAGGACTGACTCTACTTTTTAAGTAGAGAGATATCCATTTTACAGAGGAGGTTCTGTCGAATTTTCGATAGAATTCTCGTAAAATGTGACATTCGGTCAAACTCCTATTCCTTGTCTGTGTTTGGAATTCTAAATCGAGTTTCTAGAAATTAAGTTAGATTTATTCTAATTTCGTGTTAATATTTTATTTGTTAGTTGCGCCGAGACCGAGGCCTAGTGGATCAGGCCCGTCGGACCCATCTCGTAGAGCGCACAATTGTGAGTTGTTATTTTATATATACGTGTATTTAGGTTGCATGTTTTTAGAAATGTATGTTTTAATTGTATTAATTATGCATAAATGATTTAATAAACGCTTAAGTATATATTTAGGTATACTTTTAGTATATTTTTTATATATCTTGAATTAAGTGCATGTTCTACCTTTAACTTATACCTAAGTTGTTTTTAAGCATATATATGGTTTATTTTTGGTTTATTTTATAATTGAACTGAATTTATTTGACGTATATATACTCGAAATATACTTGGTTTATTTTTTGTATATTTCTAGTATATATATGATTTACATTGCCATTTAAATTAATATCATGCATCATTTATTTTATGAATGTATGAGTTATTTTAATGAAGGATATCGATAGAACGTGCTACCTAGTAGACAGCACTGGGACCAAGTACGTACCGGTACGACAATAGAATTTACGTTAAATTACTAACCTATTGGTGGATTACGACTTGTTGATTGATCTGATTGATGTGAGATGTGATTTGAGAGTGTGATTATTGGAGCTTGGTTGGCCAAGTGTCTCGGGGCCAATCATATTGATAGTCAGACTGCTGGAGCTCGGTTGACTTAGTGTCTCGAGGCCAGTCTACTGTCCAAATGGAATAAATGAATTAGTTTGAATAAGTGAGCCTATATGGCTAGAGTGTTGTCTAACACTATTAGAGGTTGCGATCATTTAGGGTTCTATTTGATCCTTCATAAACAGATATTTTTCAGTATTATATAAAATGATTTTAGCATCTGTGTGTATTTGCCTGTATATATATTTATTATATATATTCTGCTGAGTGTCTGCATTTGACATTTAGTTATGCATGTATATATATTATAACAATTCACTCAGTGAGGTCTGACTCCCCTCCGTTGATTTCTTTTTCAGGAGAGTCTTTGTCCTCAAACCTCAGTAGCAGGCCTATACGCCGGATTTCTTTCGCCCTAGCCTTATTGTGTAAACTGCTTACTTGAGTTTATTTTGTATTATAGACACTGCAGTAGTTATGGTAGTGAGTTGTATTTATAATTGTGTACGAATGAGATTTTAAATTCAGAGTGCTACTCTGAAAGATTTGTACTTAAAAAATTTTGATTTATATATGAGATGTGATTTATATTATTAAAGGAAATGAGAAATTATTATTTTACTTTGAGATTTAATTTCTGCTGCAAAATATTTTATTCATTTTATTATATTGCATGCTTTTATTTTTAAGGCTTGTTACGGGTTCTGGATTCGAAAGAATTCCCGTTCCCTAGTGCCAGTTATGACCCCCTATTTTAGGTCGTGACAGAAGCATACTTGGAAGGCTGAAGCTAAGATGCGAGTCGATTATCCATATCTTTTTCCTTGATAATCCTTGTATTTCCTTTCTTTTCTTTGAATTCGAGGACAATTTCCTAAAAGGAGAGGAGATTGTTATGACCCTTGTTTTTAAATTATAAAAATATATTTCAGGATATGCAGTATTAATAATTTTAAAGTTTAATCGTGTATTATTGTTATTAACGTTCATTACTATTGTTAGTTACGTATTTTATTTTAAGAGAATTGTTTACGTAAATATTCATTTTTAGAAGTTATTAATTAAATATTAGGGTTTATACTATTAATGTTATTTTTGAAAAGTATTATTTTAATGATATTATTTTAAGTACTAATATTATTTTATTAATTGACAAGATTTTGAGTATTATTTTTTATTATTTAATTATTCCATAAATATTGTTTATTTTTATCATTATTATCATTATTTTTCAAGGTTATTTTATGTATTATTATGATAAATTATTAGGGTTTGTGTAATTATTTATATGGGTATATATATGGTTAAATATGTGTGTATAATTGTATATATGTGTGTGTATATTATTTATTATATAGAGTGTATTTTATATATATGTTGACTAAGTTATATTTTGACCACTTGTTTTTAATAATATTTTATAATATAATATTATAATGTATATATTCATTCATACACACAAATCAACACATACACACATACACAAACATAAACACACAAATTCACGTGCACATATACACATAAACACACAAACATATACCTATAAACACATACACACACATAAACATATAAACATAAACACAAGCACACACTACAAAAAAATGCAAACCACCATAGTGCACCCATCCCTCCTCTGCTCACCGCCGCCTCTTCCTTTTCTGGCCACCACTTTGAGCGTTTCCATTGTCTATCGATTCCTCTAGCTCCGGTGAGCTTGAATCTAGCTTTGGTTTTAGCTCTAATTTCTCATTTCTTGGGTTTTTTCTTGATTTTTAGTTTATGTCCATTTTCGTTTTTATTTTTTTTAAGTTTGAGTTTGGTTGATTCTTGATAAATTCATTTTGAATAATTGATCTATGCATCATAATCTACTCATACATATTTTTAGTTTATTTTTCTGAGTTTATTTGATTTTTGGTTAATTTTTGAATATTTTAATAATTAAAAATGAATTTTCGTTAATTAATTAGTTTAATTGAGGATTTAATTAATTTTGTGTTATTATAGTATGTTAGTAATTATAATATTGAGAAAATAATTTTTGGATATATTATATAATTTTTAGAAATATTTTTGTATTATGGAAATATTGGAGTTCTATGTTAGAGTTATATTTTTGTTGAAAATATTGTTTAATTATATGTTTTAGATAATTTTGGTCTAATATATGGTGATGAAATAATTTTATATAATTTTTGAGGAAATTATTTGTATTATGTGATTTTTATTAGATAGGTTAGTTATGAGTTTTTGTTGAAATTGTGGTTAAATTATATGTTTTAAATGATTTTGAACTAATAATTAGTAATAAAATGATTTTTACAAATTATTTACTATTTTCAAGTAATTAATACTAATTTTTGAAAATATAGGTTAATGATGGATTTTTGTTAAAAATATAATCAAATATTATATTTTAAATGATTTTATGATTATATAGAGTATTAAAATGATTTTTATAAATTATTTGTAATTTTTAACCAATTAATATTAATTTTTGAAAATTATATTCAAATATATATTATTTATTATTTTGGTGATAAAAATGGGTTTTAAATTAATTTTATTATATAATTAAACTATTTACGTAGTTAATTGTGAATTTAACCATTTTAGGTTAATTATTTGAAAATTTGGTTTTTATTAATATTGTATAATATTTGAGATTTTATTAGTTAATTTGTGATAATTTTGAAATATTATGTATATAATAAATTTATTTATTATTTTGAGCTTAAATGGGTATTTTATTATTTTTATGATGTTAAATTGTGATTTTAAATATTATTGGCAATTTATGTTAATTTAATTGTAAAATGGGAATTTTGTTCCATTTATGAATTTTATTGCCAAATATTATTTAAAATTAGAATTTTATGTTTTAGTTGGAAAATAAAGGTTTTTAAATAATTTTATGGATTTTTGATGATTTTTATTATTTTACTGTTTAATATTGTTGGTTTGTAATTTGTGAACCTCAGTTGAGGATTTGTGGAGTTTGGGGTCCCAACCCGAGGTATTGTGCTTTGTGATTTTAAAAGTGTATTTTCTATGCAAGATCAGCCCTACTTTTGTAGGGAGACGTCTATTTTACAATAGAGACTCTACTGAATTTTTGGTAGATTTCTCGTAAAACGTGACAATCGATCCAAGTTTAGTTTTGAAATTTTAATTGAGTCATGTCTTAGATCGAGTCTTCTTTTAGAATTTTTAGAAGTATAAGTTAGAAATTATTCTGATATTGATATTATTATTTATTTATTTTGTACCTGCGCTGAGACCGAGGCCTATCGGACTAGGCCCGCTGAGTCTGTCTCGTAGAGCGCGAATTAGTAAGTTATTACACTATATATATATATATATGTATTGCATTTAGGATGCTTGACTTGGGATTTTTTTTTCATTTTCATTATATTTTTTTAAAGTAATTTAATTTATAATATGATTTGATATTTTCGGTTTATTTTTAGTATATTTTGATATATATATATATATATATGCATATTTCAATATACATTTAGTATATCTTTGGTATATTTAGGGTTTATTTTTTATATATGCATATTATTATCACGACCCAAAACAGGGGCCATGATCGGCGCTAAGGAACGGAAATTCTTTCGAATCCGGAACTCGTAGTAAGCCTAAAAATAAAAGCATGCAATAATAATAATAACATAAATAAAAAATTTTGTAACGGAAATTAAAATCTCATATGTAATAATATAATCCATCATCTCATTTAAATAAACAAACTCATCTCAAATATATAATATCTTTTAAATACAATTCTCAGTTCAAATATTTGTAATACAAATCTTATATAATCATAGTACATAAATATCCCAATTGACTACAACTACTGCAGTGTCTAGATTATAAAAATAAAATTAAGTAAGCAGTTTACATAGTGAAGTCGGGGCAGAAGAAATCCGACGTATGGGTCTACTACTGAGGTCTGAAGACATAGACTCTCCTGAAAAATAGTCAACGGAGGGGAGTTAGACCTCACTGAGTGAATTGCTATAATATATATACATGCATAGCAAAATGACAATGCACACAATATAAGAAAATACATCTGTATATGAAGGATCAAATAGAACCCTAGAAAATCACAACCTCAAAATAGTGTTAGACAACACTCTAGCCATACAGGCTCACTTATTCAAAATAATTTTTCTTGTTCCATTTGGACAGTAGACTGGCCCTGAGACACTAAGTTAACCGAGCTCCAGCAGTCTGACTATCAGTGTGATTAGCCCTGAGACACTTGGTCAACCGAGCTACAGCAATCACACTCTTAAATCATGTCACACATCAAATAAATCAATCCGATTATAATCCACAAATAGGTTAGCAATAAAGCCTAAATGCTATCGGTGCACCGGTACGTACTCAATCCTAGTGCTGCCCACTAGGTAGCACTTTCTATTGATATCCTTCATTTTTATATAAAACATACAATCATAAAATAAATAATGCATGATATTAAATAAAATAGCAACATAAACCATATATATACTAAAAATATACCAAAAATAAACCAAGTATATTTCCAGTATATATAAGTCAATAAAATTCAGTTTAACTATAAAATAAACTAGAAATAAACCATAAATATACTTAAAAACATTTTAAGAATAATTCATTAATAAAACATGCATATAATTTAAAATATACCAAAAATAAACCAAAGTATAATTAAACCATTTTTGCATAGTTTATAAAATAAATCATATATTTCTAAAACATGCATCCTTAAACACATATATATAAGATAACAACTCACAATTATTGCGCTCCATGAGATGGGTTTGACGGGCCTGGTCCACTAGACCTTGGTCTCGGCGTAACTAAACAAACAAATGACAACACGACATTAGAATAAATCTATCAGAATTCTAAAGACTCGATCTAGTATCTTAGTCACAGAATTAGAATAGGAATTCGACCGGACATCACATTTTATGAGAATTCTACCAAAAATCCGGCAGAACCTTCCCTGTAAAACGGACATCTCTCTACTCAAAGAGTAGAGCCGGTCCTCCAAAGAAATACACTTCGAATATACGCAGAACACGATCCCTCGGTCGGACTCCTAAACTATAATTTTACCGATCGAGGTTCACAATTCATGAGATAATTACATATCACATTAAAAATGCCAAAAATACCAAAAATGCCCTTCAATACACAAAATATAGCAAATTAGGTATTCAAAACATTGAAAATAATTATTTTACCGATAAATACATAAAAATCCTAATTTTAATAAAATATTATTAAAAATCGGTAATTCTCAATAAATTCATAAATATTGACCAAAATAAATTTTATAAATTCAAATTACTTAATTAACCTTAAAACATACTCAAAATCAATAAAAACTCATTTATTTAGAAAAATAGTATATTATATATAATTTGAAAATAATTTACGAAAAATAGTTTTAATTAGTTAAAAATAATAAATAATTTGTAGAAATCATTTTTATACCTCAAATAACTAGTAAAACCAATTTAATTATATTTTTAGCCAATTTAGTGTCAAATTACCAAAATACCCCTAGTTACGTAAATTCACTATAAATGTTCAAAAATTCACCAAAAATAGTATAATTACTCAAAAATTAATTTCTCAACATATAATTCAATAATATCAATAAATATACCTAACTAACCAATTAATTTCAATAAAACACATAATTAACCTAATTTTACAAAAATTACATAAACTAAATAAATTCAAAATAAATATATAAAATTCACAAAAATTACAAATAAATTTCTAAAATTCATTTCAACACCTAAAGGGCACAGTGACGATGAAGGAACGACGAGATCAGCGCCGGAAATGGGAAGAAACCGATCAGGGAAGAAGAAGGAGAGGGAGTGGCAAAATGGTAAATATATCAAACTTTATTTTAGTTAATAATAATACATGTATATATGTATATATATATATATCCCACTTATTATTTTAATATGTAATTAATACACACAATAAATGTCCACCACACACTTTAATAATAATATATACACATATACATATATACACATATTTAATTAATTAATATAAAAACTATATAATATAATTTAATTTAATTGAATAACCCTAATTTAACTTTAAATGCATGTAGTCGCAAATATATTTTATTGACACTTTAAAATCATGCATGAACTCATGCAAATTCACTAAACTGGTTAAAATAATTAATATTTAATTATTTACATTTTAATTTCTCCAAAAATAAAACTTTCGGGAAAATTTTACATAAATATCTTAAAATAATTAAAAATGACTTTAATAAATAACAAATTCATTAAATAATCATCAATATAAATACAAATTATTAACACTGCATATCCCGATGCAGTTTAAAATTATGTAAAAATCTAGGATATTACAGTTATATAATTAGGTATATTTTTTTAGGATATTTTTGATATATTTCAAAATAAATGAATGTTTTATCTTCAATATAAACTTAGCATGTTTTAGTATATTATTAATATATATTTGGCATATTTTATGGTTGGTTTCAAATTTATTTAGCATATATATACTTGAAATATATTTCTAGTATATATATGGTTTATTTTGTTAATATGATCATTTTATGCATTATTTATTTTTCCATATGAATGTTTAATTTTAAATGAAGGATATCAATAGAACTATAATATCCCGTATTTTTTTAAAATATTTTAATACTGCATCGGGATATGCAGTGTTAATAATTTTTGTATATATTTATGATATTTTATGAGTTGCTATTTAATTAAAATTGATTTTTAATTGTTTTATATTATTTTAAGTGCTTTACGTAAAATTTTCCCGGGACTTGCACTTTCGGGGAAATTTTCACGTAAATAATCTACTATTAATTATTTTAAATAGATTTACGGACTTTCATGAACTCATATATATTTTTAAAGTACTAAATAATGTATATATGTGTATTTATTTATTTAATTAGGGTTTAATTAATTACTCTATTATTTTATTATTTATTTATTAGTTTTATTGTTATTTAATTATTTTTATTTAGTATTAAATTATTAAAATATTAAATTATATGTGTGTGGTGTATATTTAATATGTGTGATTTTATATTATTTTAATATATAGTGTAAAGTATATATATATACATATATACATTTAATATTAAAACAAAAATTGAAGTTTGACTTAATTACAAGATTGCCACCCGAAGCTCCTTCTTCCCCGATCACCTTCCCCACGCAAATCCGACCACTGCCATCCCGTTTTCTTGCTGTCGGTGTGCCTCCCGGCGTGCCACCACCTTCCTCTAGCCGTTCCGCCGCCTGCAGAGCCTCTTTCCGGTCTGACTCCCCTCCGTTGACTATTTTTCAGGAGAGTCAACTTCCTCAGACCTCAGTAGCAGGTCGATACGCCAGATTTCTTCCGCCCTGACTTCTTTATGTAAATTGTCTACTTGAGTCTTATTTATTTTATCTAGACACTGCAGTAGTTGTGAATTACAGTATTGGATTTCATGTATTTTGTTTTAAAGGAGATATATTATGTTGAAACTGGATTGTATTAAAGAGATTTTATGTATGAGATGAGATTTTTATTTATATCCAGTTGATATGGATAATATTATGATATTATGATTTTTATTTTCCGCTGCATATTATATTGTTACTGTTATGATGGCATGATTTATTTTATTTTTAGGCTTGCTACAGGTTCCGGATTCGAAAGAATTCTCGTTCCCTAGCGCCGGTCATGACTCCTGTTTTGGGTCGTGACAAAGTTGGTATCAGAGCGAAGTTCGTATCAGAGCGGAGTTCTGTGTCAGGGCTTAGTTATGTGAGTTGTGGCCCTAGTTTTAAAGTTGTGTTTTCTGTTGGACTACTGCAGTGTATTAGGTTCGAGTATGTCTTGATAAGTATTCCTTGCTTTAGTTTTCAGCGTTATTCCTCCGTTGTCTATTTTTTCTGAATCTTTCCGTTTGTCTTTTCAGAATGAGGAGGCGAGCGCGTGTCGCTCCACCGGTCGTTGAGGCCGAGGATGATGAGTCTTTTCAGGATGAGGTTTTACCTCCTGAGCAGCCAGTTAGACGTAGAGGTCGTGGCAGAGGTAGACCTCGAGGAGCGGCAGGTCGCCGTAGGCAGAGAGAGTTACAGGACGAGGAGCCTGTTGAGCCTGAGTTTGATGTTCCTGTTCCTCCAGTTGTTCAGCCTGTTCAGCCTGCCTATCAGCAGGGTATGTCTGACCCTGAGGCAGCTTTGTTCTATGCCCGAGTTGGCAGGATTGCTTTTGATGGTACTTCTGATCCTTTAGATTTTCTGCATGCGATTGAGACTAGGACTCGGACTGCTCATACCGAGTACCAGCGGATCATGATTGTTGAGTTGTCTGTTGAGGGACCAGCCTTGGATTGGTTCATTCAGATGATCCAACCCTATATGATGATGATGACCTGGGCTCAGTTTCGAGAGCGATTCATGAGGAGATTTTGTCCAGAGCCTCTTCGTTTGAGCTATCGTCTCCGATTGACCAGTATTTCTCGTGGAGATCGATCAGTAGAGGAGTATACCCGAGAGTTTCTTCGTCTGGGTAGATATGCTGAGGATCTGATGCGAGATCAGTATTTCGCTGTTACTACGTATATTACTGGTTTGGGTTCAGCTTTTGCTGGTATGCCTACAGCAGGTCTTACTCTGGAGTCCGTGATTGAGCTAGCTAAGGAGATTGAGCTGAGATTAGTTAGGCAGGGAGCGATGCCTGATTATTATCAGTTGGGAGTTCAGTCGAGTGGATTGCAGGCTACTCCATATTCAAGTTTTTATGTTGGTTCGAGTAGTCAGCAGCGAGGTTCGACTCAGCAGAGTCAGAGACAGCAGCAGCGAGTGCATCGGAGCAGTAGACATGGTCGTGGAGGTCAGCGTAGATCGTTCAGATTTGGATCAGGTGCTTCGAGCAGCAGCAGTGGTCGTAGTTCTGGATCAGCGGCCAGTGTTTGTCAGACTTGTGGTAGAGTCCATCAGGGACCGTGTTACCTGACACCACTGACATGCTTCAGATGCGGACAGACAGGACATTTTGTCAGATCGTGTCCTTATTCTGGGTATCAGCAGCAGCAGATTCCGCGATTCCCACAGCAGTCGATTGCTAGTGCAGCACCCGTGCCATTTCAGTTACCACCAGCCCAGCATCAGAGTTCTACTCAGTTTGTTCCACAGCAGAGCCATGGTAGAGGTACTAGAGGAGGTGCCAGAGGTGTTGGCCAGGCTTCTACCAGTCAGCAGGGAGGTCGAGGTCAGGCCAGAGTCTTCCATCTGACTCAGCAGGATTCTCAGGCATCTAATGCAGTCGTGGCAGGTATTCTTTCTGTTTGTTACCTGGATGCTTTGGTTTTGTTTGATCCGGGTGCCACGCATTCATTTGTTTCTCCTATTTTTGCTTCTAAATCTTGTTGGCAAGCTTCGAGGATGGCTTTTCCTTTGTCTGTTGCCACTCCTCTGAGCGATTCTTTGGACGCCGATATTGTTCTTTCTGGTTGTCCAGTTCTCGTGGGAGATAGAGAATTACCCGTTGATTTGATTTTGTTGGATGTGATGGAGTTCGATGTTATTTTAGGAATGGATTGGTTATCTCAGCACTTTACCGTGGTTGATTGCAGGAATAAGGAGGTGATTTTCAAAATTCCTGGTGAAGTAGAATTTAAGTTTGTTGGTGATAGGAGTTCAGCACCTCAGAATCTTATTTCTGCTATTACAGCTAGGAAGTTGTTGAGGAAAGGTTGTCAGGGGTTTTTGGCATTGGTTAGGGATACGTCAGTGGAGAAGTTGTCACTCACAGATGTTCCTGTTGCTTGTGAGTTTCCTGATGTTTTTCCCGAGGAGTTGCCAGGTTTACCACCTCACAGAGAGATTGAGTTCTGTATAGATGTGGTTCCAGGTACTACTCCTATATCTATGCCACCCTATCGTATGGCTCCTGCAGAGTTGAGAGAGTTGAAGGAGCAGCTGCAAGAGTTGTTGGAGAAGGGTTTTATCAGACCTAGTGTTTCTCCTTGGGGTGCACCAGTCTTGTTTGTGAAGAAGAAGGATGGTACCCTGAGACTGTGCATTGACTACAGAGAGCTGAATAAGGTGACAGTGAAGAACAAGTATCCTCTCCCGAGGATAGATGATTTATTTGATCAGTTACAAGGTGCACAGTTCTTTTCTAAGGTCGACTTGAGGTCGGGTTATCATCAGCTGCGGATTAGTGAAGCTGATATTCCTAAGACAGCTTTCCGCACTCGATATGGTCATTATGAGTTTCTGGTGATGTCTTTTGGTTTGACTAATGCACCAGCAGCTTTTATGGACCTGATGAACAGAGTATTCAGACCGTATGTGGATCAGTTTGTGGTAGTCTTCATTGATGATATACTAGTATATTCGAGGAGTATGGAAGAGCATGTATATCACTTGAGGATTGTACTACAGACACTGAGAGATCATCAGCTTTATGCTAAATTCTCGAAGTGTGATTTCTGGATGGAGAGTGTTTCTTTTCTTGGACACGTAGTGTCTAAAGAAGGTATTCAGGTTGATCCACAGAAGATTGAGGCAGTATCTGAATGGCCTAGACCTACTTCGATCACGGAGATTCGGAGTTTTCTGGGTTTAGCCGGGTATTATAGGCGGTTTGTGCAGGATTTTTCCAGGATAGCAGCCCCTATGACTCGCTTGACTCAGAAGAATGTTAGATTCGAGTGGTCATAAGCTTATGAGAATAGTTTTCAGTTGTTGAAGGAGAAGTTGACCACAGCGCCAGTATTAGCTTTGCCTAATAGTGTGGATAAGTTCACAGTTTACTATGATGCCTCTAGAATTGGTCTTGGTTGTGTGTTGATGCAGAATGGAAGGGTGATAGCCTATGCTTCGAGGCAGTTGAAGAAGCATGAGCAGAACTATCCTACACATGATCTTGAAATGGCTGCAGTGATCTTTGCTCTGAAGATTTGGAGACATTATCTGTACGGGGTGACTTGTGAGATATTTACTGATCACAAGAGCCTTAAGTACATTTTCCAGCAGCGAGATTTGAATCTGAGGCAGAGAAGATGGTTGGAACTGTTGAAGGATTATGATTGCGAGATTCTTTACCATCCGGGTAAAGCTAATGTGGTAGCAGATGCCTTGAGTAGGAAGTCCTCAGGTAGTCTTGCTCACATCGGTGTTGAGAGGAGACCATTGATCCAAGAGTTGCATCTGATGGTGGATCAAGGTCTGATGATGAAGATCAGTAGATCAGGTGGACTGTTAGCTCAGTTTAAAGTACGATCTGTACTGAGGGATAGGATTAAAGCAGCTCAGAGCCGAGATCCTATTCTGGAAGAGCTTGCAGAGAATGTCAGAGCAGGGAAGTTCACTGATTTCACACTCGATGATGATGGTGTGTTGTGGATCAGTGGTAGATTGTGTGTTCCTGATGTGGATGATTTGAGAGAGGAGATTTTAGAGGAAGCACATTCTACAGCTTACAGCGTACATCCAGGTGTTACTAAGATGTACCACAGTATCAGAGATCTATACTGGTGGGATGGATTGAAGAAGGATGTTGCTGATTATGTTGCTAAGTGCTTGACGTGTCAACAAGTGAAAGCCGAACATCAGAAGCCTTCTGGGAAGCTTCAGCCTCTTCCTATTCCCGAGTGGAAGTGGGAAAGGATAGCTATGGATTTTGTGGTCGGTTTACCTCGTTCGAAGGATGGATACGATTCCATCTGGGTGATTGTAGACAGATTGATGAAGTCTGCACATTTCTTGCCTGTGAAAGCCACATATTCAGTTGCTAGATTGGCGAAGTTGTACGTGAAGCATATTGTGTGCCTTCATGGAGTACCTGTGTCCATTGTGTCAGATAGAGGTTCGGTGTTTACTTCTCGTTTTTGGCAGAAGTTACAGGAAGCGATGGGCACTAGGTTGGATTTTAGTACTGCTTTTCATCCTCAGACAGATGGTCAGTCTGAGAGGACGATCCAGACACTGGAAGATATGTTGAGGATGTGTGTCTTGGATTTAGGAGGTAGCTGGGATGATCATTTGTCGCTTGTTGAGTTTGCATATAATAACAGCTACCATAGCAGTATTGGTATGGCACCATATGAAGCGTTGTATGGAAGGAAGTGTAGATCCCCATTGAGTTGGGATGAGATTGGTGAGAGAGCTTTGACTGGACCAGAGATGGTTCAGGATGCTGCAGAGAAAGTCACCGTGATCAAGCGTAGATTAGAGACCGCAGTTAGTAGACAGAAGAGTTATGCGGATCCTAGGCGCAGAGATGTGGAGTTTCAGGTTGGAGATTTTGTTTTTCTGAAAGTATCTCCGATGAAGGGTGTGATGAGATTTGGCAGGAAGGGTAAGTTAACACCGAGATATATTGGACCGTTTGAGATTCTGGAGAGAGTTGGCACTGTTGCATATCGGTTGGATTTGCCTCCGAGTATGTCACAGGTGCATCCAGTATTTCATATCTCGATGTTGAGGAAGTATATCTCAGATCCTTCACACGTGTTGCAACCTGACAGTGTAGAAGTAAGTGAAGATTTGACTTTTGTGGAAGAACCTATGGCGATTGTTGATTATCAAGTTCGACAGTTGCGATCGAAGCAGATTCCGATGGTCAAGGTTCTGTGGCGTAGCGACAGAGTTGAAGAGCATACGTGGGAGACTGAAGCTGAGATGCGAGCTTCTTACCCGTATCTCTTTCCTTCTTGATCTTGTTTTCTGGAATTCAGGGACGAATTCCTGTAAGGGGGGAAGACTGTAATATCCCGTGTTTTTAAAAATATTTTTACACTATACCGGGATATGCAGTGTTAATAATTTCTGTACATTATATGATATTTTTACGAGTTGATATGTATTTTAAACCTATTTTAATTACGGTGTATTATTTTGAGTGTTTTACGTAAAATTTTCTCGGGACTTGCATTTCCGGGGAAATTTTCACGTAAACAATGTATTATTAATTATTTTAAATGTATTTACGGACTTGCATGAACTCATACATATTTTTAAATTATTAAATAAAATCGGTGTGTGTATATTTATTTAATTAGGGTTTATTATTTCCCTAATATTTTATTAAGTATTTAATTGTTTTAATTGTTATTTAATTAATTTTATTTGGTATAAATTATTAAAATATTAATATTTTTATGTGTGTGGTGTATATTTGATGTGTGTAATTTAATATTATTTTAATATATAGTATAAAGTATATATATATACATATATACATCAAAAATCAAAAATTTTTGGAAAATTACCAAACTGCCCCCGAGCTTCCTCCTTCTTCTTCTTCTTCTCCTTCCAGCGCCCGACGACCACCACCCACCTCCACCGTCTGCAACTGCCGTTCCTTCACCGTCGGTGTGCCTCTCAGCTTGCCACCGTCGCCTCCAGCCGTTCCCCCGCCGCCAGCTGCCCCTTTCCCGACGAGTTTGGCCGGAATTAGCTTTAGAGGCCGAAAGTCGAGCTACCGCCGTTTCTCCCTCCTCCGGCCACCATTTTCGACACCGCCGGTCTCTTTCTTCTCCTTGAGCTCCGGTGAGTGTGATTCTAGCTTTGGTTTGAGCTAAAATGGTCTAGAATTGTTTAGTTTTCGATTTGTAAATTTCGGTCTATTAGGGTTTTTGATTTTTTTGAGCTTTGAATTGGATGATTCATGGAAACTTCCTTTACAAATGTTGTTCCTAGTAGCTTAATCTTCATGTATGAATTTTTGTAGAATTTTTGGAGATTGTTTGGATTTTTGGGTATTTTTAAATATTTTAATATTATTTTCTAATTTTCGGAAATTAATTATTTAAATTATGAAATTGGAGTTTATGGTTGAATTGGGTGTTGAAATGAATTATAGGAATTTATTTGGAATTTTTATGAATTTCTAAGTATTTATTTTTAATTATTGAAGTTTAGGTGATTTTGGAAAATTAGGTTAATTGTGTTTTAAATTGAATTTAATTGGTTAATTGAGTTTAAATATTGATATTATTGATAAATATGTTGAGAAAATTAATTTTAGATAATTGTATGATTTTTGGTGAATTTTTGAAGTAATTTAGGTATATTTATATATATAAGGGTATTTTGGTAATTTTACCCTAAATTGTCTAAAAATGTAATTTAATTGGTTTAATATTTATTTAAGGTATAAAAATGATTTCTACAAATTATTTAGTATTTTTAACTAATTAAAACTATTTTTCGGGAATTATTTTCAATTATATATATAATATACGGTTTTTCTAATAAAATGAGTTTTAATCGGTTTTTATAGTGTTTCAAGGTCAATTATGTAATTTTTATTTATAAAATGTATTTCTGTGATTTAAGGATATTTTCGGTATAGCTGGAATGATTCTGTGTTTGTGGACCCCGGTCGGTGGACTGTAGTTTGGAGTCCGACCGTGGGATTTTGATTGTGTTGAGCTCGTTTTTCGAAGTGTATTTTCCTTGCAGGGTCGGCTCTACTCTTTTGAGTAGAGAGATGTCCGTTTTACAGGGGAGGCTCTGCCGGATTTTCGGTAGAATTCTCGTAAAACGTGATATCCAGTCGAACCCTAATTTTTGATTCTGTGTTTAATACTCTAGATTGAATTCTAGGATTTCTGTTAGGGTTTATTCTGATGTCAATTATTTATTGCTTGTTTAGTTGCGCCGAGACCGAGGGCTAGTGGACCAGGCCCGTCGGACCTGTCTCGTGGAGCGCATTAGGTGAGTTACTATATTATATATATGTGCTTAGGATGCATGATTTAGAAAATGCATGTTTTATTTTGACTGAATATGCATAAATAATGTGATTTATATTCAAGTATATTTTTGGTATATTTTTGGTATATAATAAATTATATACATGTTTTATTAATAAAATATATTTAAAATGTTTTTAAATATATTTTTAGTTTAATTCATGATTTGATTGGATTTATTTGACATATATATACTCAAAATATACCTGGTTTATGTTTGGTATATTTCCGGTATATATATGGTTTATATTGTTATTTCATTTATATTCATGCATCATTTATTTTTGTGAATGAATGATTTTTATTATTAATGAAGGATATCAATAGAACATGCTACCTAGTGGGCAGCACTAGGACCGAGTACGTACCGGTACGCCTATAGCTTTAGGCTATATTACTAACTATTTGTGGATATTGATTTGATTATGATTATTGATATGTGTGAGATGTGGTTTGGGTGTGATTGCTGGAGCTCGGTTGACCAAGTGTCTCGGGGCCAATCACACTGGCAGTTAGACTGCTGGAGCTCGGTTGACTTAGTGTCTCGGGGCCAGTCTACTGTCCAAATGGATTAAGTGGATATATTTGGAATAAGTGAGCCTGTATGGCCAGAGTGTTGTTTAACACTAATTCTGAGGTTGCGATATTCTAGGGTTCTATGTGATCCTTCATAAAAGATGATTTTCAGATAAAATATATAAAAATGATTTTTCTGCATCTGTATGAATTGCCTGTATATATACATATTAGACATGTATTATTGACTGTATGCATAGTCATTTAGAGTGTATGTATATATATTATAGTAATTCACTTAGTGAGGTCTGACTCCCCTCCGTTGACTATTTTTCAGGAGAGTCAACTTCCTCAGACCTCAGTAGCAGGTCGATACGCCGGATTTCTTCCGCCCCGGCTTCTTTATGTAAATTGTCTACTTGAGTCTTATTTATTTTATCTAGACACTGCAGTAGTTGTGAATTACAGTATTGGATTTCATGTATTTTGTTTTAAAGGAGATATATTATGTTGAAACTGGATTGTATTAAAGAGATTTTATGTATGAGATGAGATTTTTATTTATATCCAGTTGATATGGATAATATTATGATATTATGATTTTTATTTTCCGCTGCATATTATATTGTTACTGTTATGATGGCATGATTTATTTTATTTTTAGGCTTGCTACGGGTTCCGGATTCGAAAGAATTCCCGTTCCCTAGCGCCGGTCATGACTCCTGTTTTGGGTCGTGACAAATTTCTACTTATTAAATGTATTTCTATGATACAAGGGTATTTTTGGTGTTTTTATAATTATTCTGTGTTTGTGGACCCCGGTCGATAAACTGTAGTTTGGAGTCTGACCGAGGGGTGGTGGGTGTAATTCTGTGTCTATTTTTTGAAGTGCATTTCTTTGCAGGGCCGGCTCTACTCTTTGAGGAGAGAGTTGTCCGTTTTACAGGGGAGGTTCTGCCAGATTTTTGGTAGAATTCTCGTAAAACGTGATATCCGGTCGAACCCTAATTCTATTTCTTTGTCTAATATTCTAGATCGAGTTTCTAGGATTTTCTGTTAGGTTTATTCTGATGTCTGTTATTTATTGTTTGTTTAGTTGCACCGAGATCGAGGCCTAGTGGACCAGGCCCATCAGACCTATCTCGAGGATCGCACTAAATGTGAGTTACTATTTTATATATATATGTTTAGGGTGCATGATTTAGAAATGTATATTTTATTTTGATTAAATATGCATAAATAATTCAATTATTACTTAAGTTTATTTTTAGTTTATTTTGGTTTATTTTTAGTATATTTTCGATATATTTTAAATTATATGCATGTTTTGCTAATGAATTATGTTTAAAATGTTTTTAAGTATATTTCTAGTTTATTTTTTAATTTATTAGATTTATTTGACGTATATATACTAAAAATATATCTGGTTTACTTTTGGTATATTTTTAGTATATATATATGGTTATTGTTGCTATTACATTTAAATTCATGCATCATTTACTTTTAAGAATGTATGCTTTATATTTTAATGAAGGATATCGATAGAACGTGCTACCTAGTGGGCAGTACTAGGACCGAGTACATACCGGTACGCTTATAGCATTTAGGCTATATTACTAACCATTTATGGATATTGATTGGATTGATTATTTGATGTGTGAGAGATGATTTGGGAGTGTGATTGCTGGAGCTCGGTTGACCAAGTGTCTCGGGGCCAATCACACTGACAGTCAGACTGTTGGAGCTCGGTTGACTTAGTGTCTCGGGGCCAGTCTACTGTCCAAATGGAATAAGTGATTATGTTTGGAATAAGTGAGCCTGTATGGCTAGAGTGTTGTCTAACACTATTTTCGAGGTTGCGATATTCTAAGGTTCTATTTGATCCTTCATAACCAGTGGTTTTCAAACACAAATATATAAAAACGATTTTTATTGCATCTGTGTGTATTTGCCTGTATATATATTTATATATATACTATTGATTGTATGCATTGTCATTTAGTATGCATGTATATATATTATAGTAATTCACTCAGTGAGGTCTGACTCCCCTCTGTTGACCATTTTTCAAGAGAGTCTTCTTACTCAGACCTCAGTAGCAGGCCTGTACGCCGGATTTCTTCCGCTCCGGCTTCTTTATGTAAACTGCTCAATTGAGTTTATTTTTATAATCTAGACACTGCAGTAGTTGTAAATAAATTGTGGGTTTTATGTATTATATTTGTGTGAGTTATGTATTTTTGAGAATTTGAATTGAAACTTGTATTAAAGAGTTTATTTATATGTGAGATGAGAATTTGATTTAAATTCCCTGGTGGTGGAATATTATTTTGATACTTATGATTTTATTTTCGCTGCACAGTATTTTAATTAATTGTGATATTATTATTACTATTGCATGTTTTATTTTATTTTTAGGCTTGCTACGGGTTCCGGATTCGAAAGAATTCCCGTTCCCTAGCGCCGATCATGGCCCCTGTTTTGGGTCGTGACAAGAACGTGCTATATAGTGGGCAGCACTAGGACCGTGTACGTATCGGTGCGATAGATTTTAGGGTTGAATTACTAACTTATTTGAGGTGACATTTGATTGATTATTTATTGAAATTGATGTGATTGAGTAGTGTGATTGCGGGAGCTCAGTCGATCTAGTGTCTCGGAGGCAATCATACTAACAATCAGACTGCTGGAGCTTGGTTGACTTAGTGTCTCGGGACCAGTCTACTGTCCATAATGGAATAAGAGAATTAATTTGGAATTAAGTGAGCCTGTATGGCTAAAGTGATGTTATTGATTGAGGTTGCAATTAAATAGGGTTCTATTTGATCCTTAATGTATTAAAATAAACATTTTCTGCATTTATTTTATATATAAAAGAAGAGTTTGGCATTTTTGTGAAATGTGTGTATATGTATATATATATATATGGATGTCTGACTGTTATGGTTTAGATTGCATGTATATATATTAAAATAATTCACTTAGTGAGGTCTGACCCCCCTCAATTATTTTTTTCAGGAGATCTTATATTGTCAAATTTTAGTAGTAGAGCTCTTTGCTAGTGTTCTTCCGCCCCGGCTAGATTATGTAATATTTATATTTAAACTCTTATTTGTATTCTAGAAACTGCAGTAGTAGTGTTATTATATCAGAAGAGTATTGTTTTATTTTTGATACTTTGTATCCAGTATATTGTATGAACACCTTTTATTTATGAAAGGATATTGAGTATTTATATTTATATATATAATTTGAAAATTTTTAATTCAATCGTACTTTTTATTTATTTATTGCATGTTTTTCTTTTTTAAAGCTTGCTATGGGTTCCGGATTCAAAATAATTTCCGTTCCCTAGCGCCAGTTATGACTCTCGAGTTGGGTCGTGATAGGGCACGAGCTTAGTGTAATACAAAGCTAATAGTTGTATCCTCCTCAATTCCATGGATCACGAATGGTAAAATTTACAGTGTTTAGATATTAGCATCTCTCACAGGGGAAATATAATTTCTGAAGACGTGGATATCCAGATGCTAATCTGATAAAATTTTCCTATAGCATCAGCAGAATGATGACTAAAATGCAAAAGCATAGCCATTAAACCATATACAGATGCCTACAAAGAGAGAAGTGCAACATGCTTACCAAAATGAAATGCTAAGATTATTGAATTTTGCCACAGCACATATGCAAAATAAAGATCTATAATATTTCTTTAATCAATAATTATAAGAAAATCTGGGACACGAATTACATACACATAATAAGCCACTCTATTGTCCAATTAGCCAAAAAAAGAAAAATAAAAGGATGAACTAGAAAATAAAAACACAAGGATGAACCATTTCACTAGTAAAGCTTCCATCACTTCTTGCATTCTAGACTAAAGATTTCATAGGTACATTGTCACCACATCAATAATCTAATAGAATGTTAATGCAAACATGAGTAATAGCCCTCCCGATCTTGAAGCCAATAGAAATGACATCAATTATTACAATAAGGAAATTAAAATTAAGTTTTTGTAGCCAATAAAGCTAAAAAAAATAAAAATGAAAGACCACAACCTAACTAATTCCAAAGACTTGAAATAGAAGCACTAAACCAACCAATACAATTTGGAACTCTTCTACCTAAACTAAGAAATATATCAGCACAGTCAAAAAACACTGTAAATCTGAAAAAGTTATCTTTATTAATTCACAAATCAACAAAGCTAGTGATGTTTACATCTCCTTTCAAGAATTTCTTTCTGGCTCATAATGTAGAAATCTACAAGCATTTGAGGCATCCCAGTTGTATTTATAGCCATTATCCTTTCATCCTCCTTCATTTGTTCTAATCAAAGCTTTTTCTCCTCATAAGCAAGTCTCTCTTGCCCTTGAGCATATGCCTTTTCAAATAATTCTAATTTCTTATCATTGAATTGTTTTTTTTCCTCTCTCATTTCTTGTAATAAATTCACATATGAACTTGAGTCACTTTCCATATCTTTGCCCTTTCTTTTCTTTTTATCTTTTTCGGCTTTCCTTCCAAGTGGTCTCTCTAGATAAACTAAGTTAGAACATTCATTATTATCATCTCCAAGATTCACTTCATTCTCTGAATTAGGAGGACAAACAGCGGGACTTCTATTTTTATTTTTTATTGGTTTCTTCTTTTGGCAATCCTCTAACCATTTTGGCTGAAATCTCAATACATTCCAATAATGTTCAAATTGGAATGAAGGTTTACCTTTATTTAGCTCTTGGTATAGGAGTTTTGCACTAGCAATCTGAAAAAAATATAAAGTAAAAAATTTGCATAATATAAATATATAGATTTCTAAAATATAAAAAGAAAAATACCTTGTCTTGCTCATTGGTACCACTTTGATGTCTAGATTCAATTTAAGCATAGCTTCCACAAAATTTGTTGGTAGCCAATTGAATTGTTGACCAACAATTCATCAAAGAAACCTGAGTTTGTTCAGATTTGAAAGTTTTATACTTATGAAAGTACTCCCACAATCTTGCCCAATACGTTTTAGGTTATTATTCATTTCCTTGTATAACATCTAAACTGGTATTAATCCTTGTTGATACAATGAGAAGATCTTCTTTTATAGAAAAATTTCCACCACGAGACCTTTTAGAATTTGATTCAATTGAAGTAGATGAATGGAATACTTGAGTATTGGTGAGAATATAAATATCATCAGAATGTGGTATTTAGGTTGAAAATTGAGGATTTTCAAAAAAAATCATTTTGCAAAGCTTGAGAATCCATGTTATAGAGAACATAAAATAGAGCATGAACATATAGCTAAAAGAAAGAAAAATGTCATTTTTGAATATGTGGGTATGGGAAACAAAGACGTGCATTAATTAATTTTGGTATAAAGAGTGAATTTTGACTCTCCACATGTAAAGAGTCAAACTCACTCTTTAACCTAAAATTTAGATTTAAAGAGTGGGTTGGAGTTCTATTTTTTACAATAACTCTTTACAATAAAGAGTTTAGGCTAAATAAAGAGTGCATTAGAGATGCTCTAAGTCTGATAAAGAGGCAACAGACAACTCTCAATTAAAATGCTACTCCTTTAATCTCAAGTTCACTAGTATGAATATGAACCCTTCTCTTTTATTTAGTATTTTGATGGAGGTGTGCGTATGTTTGCCTTACATAAGCTTTAGCAATATATACACATGTGACAAGAATTGTCATGTTCTTAGTTGTATAAACATAGGCTAGTTAAGGGATAGTTTAATAAAAAAAAATTAATTACACAAAAAAACTATAACATTAAGGAATAGTTTAATCATCCAGTAAGCATATTTTAATTACAAGTAATATTTTTAAATTGATCCAATAGTCAAAACACCGGCTTATGGTGTTGCATTCTTGCAGACTTGTTACTGAGATATAACTTATCTAATATTATTTCAACTACTGTTTGACATTCATCTTGGTCAATTAAGATACTCATTATAGTTTCTTTTGTAGAGCTATTTGATGCATTTATCTAATAATGCCATCACTAATAAAGATATGATTTTTACAAGAGCTTTAGGACATTATCATCTGTTAATTATATTGTACTTCGAAGTATAATGTTTCAGGATTGATAGTTTATATATATATATATATATATATATATATAGAATATTTTAACAGATGATTAGAATATTTTAACCTTGGTTGTAGCAGAGTAGGAACCTCTAACGAAAATGCCAGAAGGTGTAGTCTCCTCTTCCAGTTCATATGTATAAGGCTCATTGTTTTGGACTGAAAGTTCCCAGCATTACTTTTGTATTGTCTACCACAACATTAGTTAGAGTTTTGGGTACCTAATTAAAGCTTTTAATTAAAAGTTATTGCTTCAGAAATAATGATTAATTAAAAAGAGGTTACTTGCTGGCCTGGTCATATATATATATATATATATATATATATATATGAAAAATATAAAAATTTTAAAAAATAACCTGTTGAAAATTATATACATTTGATCATCCATATCTATAAGCCATTGGATCACATACGTAAGTGCTTTGTAAAGTTGCTAGCAAGTTTATAAAATGTAGTATGGGTTTTGTGTTTTTCTTCCTTTCTGGATAAAATGAATGTTCTTTTTACACATCGACATGTTTTCTCTTCCTTTTTTCTGGTCCTAATGGTTTTTATTGTAACTGTTGTTTCTATTCGTGTTATATTAATTGTGTCATATTGACATTGGAATTATTATTGTTGACCATTTATATAATCAAACTCTTAATTTTAGACTTTGACAAAAAATTTAGATTCTAATGATTTCCTTTAAGTGAGTAGGAAGTTGATTGATTATCAAAAATAATTGTTTAATGATTAGAGATAATGAAATACTCCTTGAAAGAGTATAAATATGCATTTCAATGAAGTATCTCAATCTATGTAAGTCCTCAATATTTGACAAACAATTATATACAAAAAATATATAATTTTGGACTTATAGTGATTTACTCACAAGCACCTTATGAGCTGTCACGACCCAAAACAGGGGCCATGACCGGCGCTAGGGAACAGGAATTCTTTCGAATCCGGAACCCGTAGCAAGCCTAAAAATAAAATAAAGCATGCCATAATAGCAATAAAAATATAATATGCAGCGGAAATAAAAATCATAATATCATTTTTCCATATCAACTGGATTTAAACTAAATCTCATCTCATCACATAGATGTATATAATCTTTAATACAAATCCAGTTTCAACATAATACATCTCTTTAAAATAAAGTACATGAAATCCAATACTTTAATTTACAACTACTGCAGTGTCTAGATAAAATAAATAAGACTCAAGTAGACAATTTACATAAAGAAGCCGGGGCGGAAGAAATCCGGCGTATCGACCTGCTACTGAGGTCTGAGGATGTTGACTCTCCTGAAAAATAGTCAACGGAGGGGAGTCAGACCTCACTGAGTGAATTACTATAATATATATACATACACTCTAAATGACTATGCATACAGTCAATAATACATGTCTAATATGTATATATACAGGCAATTCATACAGATGCAGAAAAATCGTTTTTATATATTTTATCTGAAAATCATCTTTTATGAAGGATCATATAGAACCCTAGAATATCGCAACCTCAGAAAATAGAGTTAAACAACACTCTGGCCATACAGGCTCACTTATTCCAAATATATCCACTTAATCCATTTGGACAGTAGACTGGCCCCGAGACACTAAGTCAACCGAGCTCCAGCAGTCTGACTGCCAGTGTGATTGGCCCCGAGACACTTGGTCAACCGAGCTCCAGCAATCACACCCAAACCACATCTCACATATCAATAATCATAATCAAATCAATATCCACAAATAGTTAGTAATATAGCCTAAAGCTATAGGCGTACCGGTACGTACTCGGTCCTAGTGCTGCCCACTAGGTAGCACGTTCTATTGATATCCTTCATTAATAATATAAATCATTCATTCACAATAAATGATGCATGAATGTAAATGAAACAACAATATAAACCATATATATACCAAAAATATACCAAACATAAACCAGGTATATTTTGAGTATATATATGTCAAATAAATCCAATCAAATCATGAATTAAACTAAAAATATATTTAAAAACATTTTAAATATATTTTATTAACAAAACATGTATATAATTTATTATATACCAAAAATATACTAATATAAACTTAAGAAATAATCAATTTATTTATGCATATTTAATCAACATAAAACATGCATTTCTAAATCATGCATCCTAAGCATATATATATAGTATAGTAACTCACCTAATGCGCTCCACGAGACAGGTCCGACGGGCCTGGTCCACTAGCCCTCGGTCTCGGTGCAACTAAACAAGCAATAAATAACCGACATTAGAATAAACCTAACAGAAATCCTAGAATTCAATCTAGAGTATTAAACACAGAATCGAAAATTAGGGTTCGACTGGATATCACGTTTTACGAGAATTCTACCGAAAATTCGACAGAACCTCCCCTGTAAAACGGACATCTCTCTACTCAAAAGAGTAGAGCCGACCCTGCAAAGAAACACACTTCGAAAAACGAGCTCAACACAATCAAAATCCCACGGTCGGACTCCAAACTACAGTCCACCGACCGGGGTCCACAAACACAGAACAATATTCCAGATACAACAAAAATATCCTTAAATCACAAAAATACATTTCATACGTAGAAATTACATAATTAACCTTGAAACACTATAAAAACCGATTAAAACTCATTTTATTAGAAAAACCGTATATTATATATATAATTGAAAATAATTCCCGAAAAATAGTTTTAATTAGTTAAAAATACTAAATAATTTGTAGAAATCATTTTTATACCTTAAATAAATATTAAAACCAATTAAATTACATTTTTAGACAATTTAGGGTAAAATTACCAAAATACCCCTATATATATAAATATACTTAAATTACTTCAAATATTCATCAAAAATTATACAATTATCCAAAATTAACTTTCTCAACATATTTATCAATAATATCAATATTTAAACTCAATTAACCAATTAAATTCAATTTAAAACACAATTAACCTAATTTTCCAAAATCACCTAAACTTCAATAATTAAAAATAAATACTTAGAAATTCATAAAAATTCCAAATAAATTCCTATAATTCATTTCAACACCTAATTTAACCATAAACTCCAATTTCATAATTTAAATAATTAATTTCCGAAAATTAGAAAATAATATTAAAATATTCAAAAATACCCAAAAATCCAAACAATCTCCAAAAATTCTACAAAAATTCACACATGAAGATTAAGCTACTAGTAACAACATTTGTGAAGGGAGTTTCCATGATTCATCCAATTCGAAGCTCAAAAAAATCGAAAACCCTAATAGGCCGAAATTGAAAAATCAAAACCTAAGCAATTCTAGACCATTTTAGCTCAAACCAAAGCTAGAATCACACTCACCGGAGCTCAAGGAGAAGAAAGAGACCGGCGGTGTCGAAAATGGTGGCCGAAATCGGCGTGATCGATGGTGGGTTGATTTTCGGCTTCTCCGGCCAAAATCGTTCTCTCGACGCCGGAAACGGCCTCCACAGGCGGCGAAACTGGTCGGGGAAGATGGTGGCACACCGGAAGGCACACCCACGATGAAGGAACGGCGTGACAGACGCCCGGACGGTGAAGGAACGGTCGGAGAAGAAGAAGGAGAATCGAGGGCTAAAATGTAATTTTCCAATTCTTGTGTAATTTTGACAAATATATGTATATATATATACTTTATACTATATATTAAAATAATATTAAATTACACACATCAAATATACACCACACACATAAAAATATTAATATTTTAATAATTTATACCAAATAAAATTAATTAAATAACAATTAAAACAATTAAATACTTAATAAAATATTAGGGTATAATAAACCCTAATTAAATACATATACACACACAGGCTTTATTTAATAATTTAAAAATATGTATGAGTTCATGCAAGTCCGTAAATACATCTAAAATAATTAATAATAAATTATTTACGTGAAAATTTCCCCGAAAACGCAAGTCCCGGGAAAATTTTACGTAAAACACTGTAAATAATATACCGTAATTAAAATAGGTTTAAAATACATAACAACTCATAAAAATATCGTAATATATATACAAAAATTATTGACACTGTATATCCCGGTACAGTGTAAAAATATTTTTAAAAACACGGGATATTACATGAGCTGACCTTGTATAGTGCCTCAGGAGCTCATTTTTGCCAAAACACTCAGTGCTGCTCATGAACTGCCCTCACGATTGTGAGGAGCATGCTTTAGCTCGTGAGGGTAGTCCTAACAGCATTCAACAGACTTTTTCAAATGTAACGGTCCTTAAATTGATGCTCACGAGCTAGGGTTTGCTCCTCACGACCGTGAGTGGCTTTCTGATAGAAATAAGTCTAAAATGATTCAAAAATCAACAAGAGACGTTGGAGACATAATCAATGTATCCAACAACCATAATCTAAGTTGTTTATCTATATAAACAACTCCTGAAGTTTAATTGAAGGTTTAAGAAACTTATTTATCATTCATTCTCTCTTAAGTATTCAATTAAGCTCTCAAATTCTTTTAAAAACAATTTTTGTATTTGTATAACTCTTGTAAGAATTGGAGAGTGTTAGAATAGACATTCTTGTTCTTTTATTTTTTAGGATTAAGAAAATGGGAAGTGAGATTTTATTCTAAAAGGAATTAGTTTAAGTGTTGTCCATTGAAACACTTGGGATTTGATTTTTGAGTGAGCCTTGAAAAATCAAGTTATAAGGTTGTGAGAGTGAACCATAAAAATCTTATGTAATCTCAATCATGTGAATAAGATTGTGGGTGATTGAAAATCCTAACTTAGGGATAAGTTAGGTGGAGACATAGGATTGTTGATGTCACGACCCAAATCAGGGGCCATGACCGGCGCTAGGGAATGGGAATTCTTTCGAATCCGGAACCCGTAGCAAGCCTAAAAATAAAATAAACATGCAATAATAATAATAACAATATTTAATGCAGCGGAAATAAAAATCATAAATATAATAATAACATATACACCAACTGGATTTAAATTAAATCCTCATCATTACATATATATAAATCTTAATATAAATCCAGTTCAAATATAATACAACATCTCTTTAAATATTTAACGACTACTGCAGTGTCTAGATAAAATAAAACTCAAGACTCAGAGAAGCAGTTTACATAAAGAAGTCGGGGCGGAAGAAATCTGGCGTACAGGCCTGCTACTGAGGTCTGAAGATGATGACTCTCCTGAAAAATTAGTCAACGGAGGGGAGTCAGACCTCACTGAGTGAATTACTATAATATATATACATGCATGCTAAATGACAATGCATACAGTCAACAGTATATATCTAATATGTATATATACAGGCAAATACACACAGATGCAATAAAATCATTTTATATATATTTCATTGAAAATCATCGTTTATGAAGGTTCAAATAGAACCCTAGAATATCGCAACCTCGGAAACAGTGTTAGACAACACTCTAGCCATACAGGCTCACTTAATCCAAATATATCCACTTATTCCATTTAGACAGTAGACTGGCCCCGAGACACTAAGTCGACCGAGCTCCAGCAGTCTGACTATCAGTGTGATTGGCCCCGAGACACTTGGTCAACCGAGCTCCAGCAATCACACCCAAATTACATCTCACACATCAGATAAATCAATTCCAATCAAAATCCTCAAACTGGTTAGTAATATAGCCTAAATGCTATAAGCGCACCGGTACGTACTCGGTCCTAGTGCTGCCCACTAGGTAGCACGTTCTATTGATATCCTTCATTAATAAATATAAAGCATTCATTCACAAATAAATGATGCATGAAATTAAATAAAATATATTATAAACCATATATATATACTGGAAATATACCAAAAGTAAACCAGGTATATTTCGAGTATATATACGTCAAACAAATCCAATTAAATTATAAATTAAGCTAGAAATATATTTAAAAACATTTTAAATATAATTTATTAATAAAACATGCATATAATTTAATATATACCAAAAATAAACCAAAAATAAACTAAAGATATACTTAAATACTAATCACATTATTTATGCATATCTAATCAAAATAAAACATATATTTCTAAAATCATGCATCCTAAAGTACATATATATAAAATAGTAATTCACACTTAGTGCGCTCCACGAGATGGGTCCGACGGGCCTAGTCCACTAGGCCTCGGTCTCGACGCAACTAAACAAACAATAATAACAGACATCAGAATAAACCTAACAGAAAATCCTAGAACTCGATCTAGAATATTAAACACAAAATCGAAATTAGGGTTCGACCGGACATCACGTTTTACGAGAATTCTACCAAAAATTCGGCAGAACCTCCCCTGTAAAACGGACATCTCTCTACTCAAAGAGTAGAGCCGACCCTGCAAAGAAATGCACTTCGAAAAACAGGCTCAAAACAAATTCATAATCCCTCGGTCGGACTCCAAACTACAGTCTACCGACCGGGGTCCACAATCACAGAACAATATAGAAATACCAAAAATACCCTTATATCATGGAAATTTATTTTATAAATAGAAATTACATAATTAGCCTTAAAACACAGTAAAAACCGATAAAAACTCATTTTATTAGAAAAATCGTATATTATATATATTATTGAAAATAATTCACGAAAAATAGTTTTAATTAGTTAAAAATACTAAATCATTTGTAGAAATCATTTTTATACCTTAAATAACTATTAAAACCAATTAAATTACATTTTTAGCCAATTTTATGTAAAATTACCAAAATGCCCTTATATATATAAATATACTATAATTACTTCAAAAATTCACCAAAAATAGTATAATTATCCAAAATTAATTTTATCAACATATTTATCAATAATATCAATAACTAAACTCAATTTACCAATTAATTTTAATTAAAAATATAATTAACCCTATTTTCCAAAAATTACATAAACTTAAATAATTCAAAATAAATACATAGAAATTCATAAAAATTAAAAATAAATTCCTCTAATTCATTTAAACACCTATAATTATCATAAAACACAATTTCATAATTTAATTAATTAATTTCCGAAAATTAGAAAATAATATTAAAATATTCAAAAATACCCAAAAATCAAAATAATCTCCAAAAATTCTACAAAAATTCATACATGTAGATTAAGCTAAGGGAAACAATATTTATGAAGGAATTTTTCATGAATCAATCAAATTAAAGTCCAAAAAATTCAAGAACCCTAATATTGCCGAAATCGAAAATTCGAAACCTAAGCAAATCAAGACCATTTAAGCTCAAACCAAAACTAGAATCACACTCACCAGAGTTCAAGGAGAAGAAAGAGACCAGCGGTGTCAAAAATGGTGATCGAAAACGTCGTGATCGACGGTGAAGAGGAATTCAGCTTCTCTGGCCAAAATCGACCTCCAGATGCCGAAAACGGCTGCTACAGGCGGCGAGGAAGGCTGGGGATGGTGGTGGCACGTCGGAGGACACACCAACGGCAAGGAATCGGCGTGACAGGCGACAAATGGTGAGGGAAACGGTCGGGGAAGAAGGAGGAAACGGGAGGGGCAGTTTTGTAAATAAGTTAAACTTTATAATTTGTTTTAATATTAAATGTATATATGTATATATATATACTTTATACTATATAATAAAATAATATTAAATTACACACATTAAATATACACCACACACTTAATATTTAATATTTTAAAATTTAATAATAAATAAAAATAATTAAATAACAATAAAATTAATAAACAAATAATAAAATATTAGGGTAATATATTAAACCCTAATTAAATAAATATATACACACCTAGACTTTATTTAGTAATTTAAAAATACGTATGAGTTCATGCAAGTCCGTAAATCTATTTAAAATAATTAATAATAAAATATTTACGTGAAAATTTCCCCGAAAATGTAAGTCCCGGGAAAATTTTACGTAAAGGACTTTAAATAATACATAATAATTAAAATAGGTTTTAAATACACATCAACTCGTAAAAATATCATAGTATATATACAAAAATTATTAACATTGCATATCCCGATGCAGTATTAAAATATTTAAAAACACGGGATATTACAGTTGATGAATCTGATCTCCTTAAATCATTGTGTTCTTCATTCTTCCTTCTCAATATTCTTTTAATTCTTGTTTAATTCCTTAAAATCATTTTTATTTTTCTAAAACCCTCATTAGCCTTATTTACCTCCCCTTTAAGGCATTTTCATTTAGTATCAGAGCTTGAATTCTAGGAACTTCATTGCTAGAATACAAGATCATAGGGAGTGAATCGCAAAATATTTATTCACTTAAATCATTCTTCGATGGTAGTGACTACCCTCATTAGAAGTTCAAAATGGAGCTATACCTTGAATATGATTCCATCAAACTTTGGGATATTATTCTAAAAGGTTGGGAACCACCTATAACTACCATTGATTGTATGGTAATTACTCTTGCAAGAAACTAATGGAATAATGAACAAAAGGAGGAATATCATAAAAACAAAAAGGTTACGATCACTCTAGTCTTTTCCATGATAAGAGAGGAAGGAGACAAGCTTCAACATTACATATAGACCAAGGAAATGTGAGAGACCTTAGAAAATCATTATGAAGGCAACGTGCAAGTTAGAAGTAAGAAGGTTCAACTTCACATTTATGAATGTGAACTCTTCAAGATGAAGTCTCAAGAGTCAATTGACTTAATACTCTTCTCACAACCCTCAAGAAACTTAGTAAACATTTCATCAAAGAAGAGGTAAATAATAAGATTCTAAGAATCCTACATATGAGGGATTGGAAATCTCGGGTTACTTCAATTAAGGAAGCTCAAGATCTTTCAACACTCTTAACCGATGTGCTTATTAGAAAGCTCCTAACACATGAGCTTATAATTAAGTAAAGAGAAGAAGAACAAGAAGAAAATGAAAAAAAGAAAAGCATAGCACTAAAATTTTCACAAGATGATAGTGAAGATGAAAACCTTGAAGACTCTAGTGATGAAGATGGTGATATTGTCATGCTTACTAGAAGTTTTAAAAAATTCTTGAGAAAAAAAAATTTCCCAAGAACTAGAGATTCCAATAAGAAGCATGAAGGAGAAAGCAAAAAGAAAACCAAAGAAGTTACTTGCTATGAATGTAAGAAACTATGACACATTAGAAGTCAGTGCCTCAAACTCAAATTCAAGAACAAAAGAACAAAAGAGAAAAGAAAGGCCTTCAAATTTACTTGGGATGATGACTCCTCCAAATTCAAAAAGGAAGCAGAATAACAAGAAGTGGCTAATCTTTACTTCATGGCTTTTAAAGATGAAAAAGAGATATCATCTACTTTTAACTCTTTTTATGATAAATATTGTACTTAAAATGAATATGATGATAATGATGATGTTAAGAGCTCTATTATGAGCAAACTCTTACTTAAATGCAAAAGCCTACTTTCTAGAAAGAAACATTATAAGTATAAGTTAACTAGCTTAACTAAGAAATTTGAAAATTTAAAGATTGAGTTCTCTATGCTTATTAAGTCAAATGAGAAACTTACTTGTGATTTAAAATCTTCAAATTCCTTGGAAGAGAAACTGAAGAAAGCAAGTGATGAAAATCATAAACTTTCTAATGAGGTAGTTGAGTTAAAAAATTACATATCAAAATATCAAAGAGGAAAAGAAAGTTTAGATAATTTACTTGACTCTCAAAAATTTCATGGAAATACTCATGGAATGGCCTCATCTTTATCATCATCACATATTAAATTTATTAAAGCATCATACAATTCCATTCATTCTACCTCTAAACCAATTGAGACTTAAGCTTTTAAAACTAATAAATCACATGTCTCAAATATTAAAAGAAACTCTCATAAGACTCAATCCTATATGACACAAAGAAGTGAGTCTCATGCTAGAAAAGTACAACCTAAACATGCTTACATGTATAATAGACACAACACTCATAAGCATGTTACACAATATAATGCACCTAAACATGTTGGAAAAACCTATCAAACTACACATTGCCATTTATCAATACATGTCTCACACTATGACTCAAAATAATAGGAGACACATACTATCATAACATCAAAAGCATAATTCATTTTTAAACAAACATATACTCCTAGAAGAAATAAGTTTGCAAATATTGTATGTTCGTATTACATGATCAAATGACACACCAATAATTTATGTTTCTATAAAAGACTACATATGAATTTTCTTCCTTTAGATTATCTTAAAATTAACTAACCTAGACCAAGAAAGGTTTGGGTTCAAAAGAATACTTAAATTATTTTGTATAGGTGTGCTTGAAATTCACAAGAATGAAAAGAAAGTGGTATCTCAATAGTGGATGTTCAAGGCACATAATGGGAGACAAGGAGCAATTCAACAAGCTTGATGTTAAAGATGAAGGATATGTCACATTTGGAGACAATGCCAAATGGAGAATTGTAGGCATGGGAGAAATCAGTAATCCTCAATCCTTATCTATACTTTATGTATTACTTATTGATGGTTTTAAACATAATTTGCTAAGTATAATTCAATTATATGACATGGGAAATAAGGTAACTTTCTATGCTAGAAATTGCTTTGTTAGTAGTCTTAATGAAGACAAAGTAATTTTTAGTAGTAAAAGAGTATATAATGTTTATGTTATTGATTTGAACAAGATTGATAACAAAAATGTCAAATACTTAATGTCTATTTCTCATGACACATGGACATGACATAGAAGGTTAGGACATGTAAACTTTGAGTTTTTAAATGATATTTGTAAACATGAACTTGTGATTAGTTTACTTAAACTTAAATTCACCAAGGATAAACCTTATGATGCTTGTTAAAAGGGAAAACAATCCAAATCTTTATTTAAGCTAAAAAATATAGTGTCCACCTCTAGACCACTTGAATTTAAATATATAGATTTATTTGGACCAACTAAAGTTGCTAATCTTAGTAGAATATACTATGCATATGTATTGGTTAATGATTACTCTAAATTTACTTGGGTATGTTTTCTTGCTCATAAAAATTATGCATTTAAAGCTTTTGAAAATTTTTCAAAAAGAGTTCAAAAAGAAAAATAATTTTGTATTTCTTCTATTATAAGTGATTATGGAACCAAATTTGAAAATAAATTTTTTAAAATCTATTATAATGAAAATAATATTTCACATATATTTTCTTCTCTTAGGACTCTTCAACAAAATGGGGTAATTTAAAGGAAAAATATAATTCTTATGGAAATGGATAGAATAATGCTTTATGAGTATAATTTACCTTTATACTCTTGGGTAGAAGCCATTAACACATCTTGTTATATTTCAAATAGATTTTTCAAAAGACCAATTTTAAATAAAATTTCTTATGAGCTTTGGAACAGTAGAAAACCCAAAATCTCATATCTTAGAGTATTTAGATGTAAGTGTTTTATATTGAACACCAAGTATAATCTTAAAAAAATTGATTCAAAAGCCGATGAAGGAATTTTCCTAGGTTATTGTATTTCTAGCAAAGCTTATAAAGTGTTTAATAAGAAACCTCTAATAGTTGAAGAGTCTATGCATATTGTCTTTAATGAATCAAACTCACTTAATCCTAAAAAGGATGTGTGTAGTGCTGATGATCTTGTAAGTGACAATGATATTATGGATACTCAAGAAGAAAATACTAGTAAGTCTTTGGATCTTGAAGGTTCAAGCAAAGAGGACAATGAGGAGATATCTCAACCTACCTTAAAGGATGAACTTCTAAAGGATTGACAATTCAAGAAAGCTCATCCTCAAGATCTCATTGTAAGTGACACTATAAATAGAGTAACTACTAGATCTAAACTTAAGTCTATTGTTAATTTAGCCTTTATATCTCAAATTGAACCTAAAAATGTTGATGATGCCTTGAGTGATGAATTTTGGGTCCTTGCTATACAAGAAGAGTTAAATTAATTTGAAAGAAATAAGGTTTGGACCTTGGTTCCTAGACCTAAACATCATCCTATTATAGGCACTAAATGGACGTTTAGAAATAAGATGAATGAACATAGTATCATAACTAGGAACAAAGCTAGACTGGTAGCTAAATGTTATAATCAAGAAGAAGCCATTAATTATAATGAAACCTTTGCCCCTGTTGTAAGGTTAGAAACTATTAGAATGCTAATTTCATTTGCATCATTCATGGATTTTAAACTTTATCAAATGGATGTTAAAAGTGCATTTTTAAATGACCTTATTAAAGAGGAGGTGTATGTTAAACAACCTTCAGGTTTTGAAAGTTTTGGTTTTTCTAGTCAAGTGTTTAAACTTTTAAAAGCATTATATGGATTGAAACAAGCTCCAAGAGGTTAGTATGAAAGATTTAGCAACTTCCTATTAGAGAAAGGGCTCTCTAAAGGAAAATTTAACACAAATCTTTTCATAAAAAAATCCAACCATAATTTACTAATTGTTCAAATTTATGTTGATAAAATAATTTTTTGTGCTACTAACCATTGCCTATGTGAGGAATTCTCTAAGTTAATGCAAGGAGAATCCGAGATGAGTATGATAAGAGAACTCAAATTCTTCTTTGGACTACAAATCAAGCAATGCAAAGATGAAACTTTCATCAATCAAACTAAATCCGCTAGGGACATTCTCAAAAAATTTGGCATGGATGGAGTTAAATCAAACAAGACACCTATAAGCACCACAACCAACTCAATAAGGATGAGAATGATAAACCTGTTGATGAAAAATGATTTAGAGGTATGATCGGATCCCTTATTTATTTAACTTCTAGTAGACCCAATATTATGTTTATTACTTGCTTATAAGCTAGATTTTAATCAAGTCCTAAAGAGTCTCATTTGAATGCTATCAAAAGAATTTTTAAATATCTTTGTGGTATAATGCATTTAGGACTTTAGTATCCTAGAAGTTCTTTCTTTAACTTGATTAGTTATTTTAATGTGGACTTTGTTGGTAGCTTACTAGATAGAAAGAGCACTTCTGGAACTTATCAATTTTTAAGATAATGTTTAGTTTCTTAGTTTAGTAGGAAACAAGTTTTGGTTACCTTGTCCATCGTTGAAGCAGAATATATAGCAGCTAGTTGTTGTTGCACACAAGTTTTATGGTAAAAATAATAAATTTTGGACTATAACATTGATATTAATCATATTCCAACTAAATATGATAATACAAATGCTACAAACCTTAGTAAGAATCTCATTCAGCATTTTAGAACTAAGCACATTGATATTAGACATCATTTCTTACGTGATTATATGCAAAATGGTGATATTTTTCTTAATTTTATTGATACTAATCATCAATTAGCAGACATCTTTACCAAGTCTCTTTGTGAGGAAAGATTAAATTTTATTAAGCATGAACTTGATATGATTGATGGTTCAAGTTTGTCTTAACAACTTGATATATTACAAAGTTGATGATTGGATTCGAGAGTAATTATGTAGTTACTTATATATACTTTATGTTTATTTTTCGTATTTGATACCATTTAATAAATTCATGCTTAATCATGATTTGTATGGTTTCAATCTATTTTTGGTATCCAATACTCTATCATAATTATTTATCAAGAAAATTTAATTTCTGTAATGAATAAATATTTTTTTTAATATTTGTTGATTAAATAATTAATTATTCAATTTATTAATTATTTAAATCAATCAAATTTTTTTATATAATATATATATATTCATTTTATTTCACATTTGCATGATTTACTTTTAATATATCTTATTAAAAAAAATTATATTTCAAAAATAATTATTCAAAATTGTTTTTTTAATGCTTGATTATGTTAATTTATGATAATAATTACAATAGTATTTAATTTGGTTGAAATTTCATTTCATTTGGAGCCAAATTGATGCTTAGGGACCTAATTGTCATATTTTTAGGACTTGATTGCAAAATATTTGAATCTTTAGGGACTGATTTGCTATTGTCTGTTATGAGTCATTAGGAGCAACTCATGACTATTGTTGTGTTAAAGGGCAGTGCCCCTCACGAGCACTACTCACGATCGTAAGCAGCTTGTGAGGAGCATACTGTCCCTCAAAATTCCAAATTCTTCTAGTATTTTGCTTTCTTTTTTATAGTATTCCTATTTAGCAATGGTTAGTTCCTATTTTAATTATTTTATATACATTATATTGATAGTGTTTTACCTAATTCATGCCTATATAAACTCCCTTAACTCCTTTCTTCATATTCACATCACAATTTGCAATCAAATCTCTCTTTCTTAAGCAAATTCTCTCATCTATCTTCCAAACTCTAAGTGCATTCTCCATGGCTCTAAAGAAGAATACTTAAGATGTTACTTCATTACCAAGGAGAGTAATAAAAGACCAACCTAAGAAGACTCCTCCTACCTTCTAGTCCTCCTTTTCTCAAATTAGGCAAAGACTTGCTCAATTTAGAGAAAGAAAAATCATCTCATTTAAATTTATGTCTTAAGCTACTCTAGAGAAGATGGGGTGCTATAATGAAGTTAGGACCATGCTTAAGAATATGGGTGTGTACAACTTTACTTTTACTCCTTATCCTACCTATCCCTCTTTAGTTCATGAATTTCTCTCTAATTTTTGTTTGAGGACTCACCATTTAGATTAGCAAAATCCCCTTAATAGTTTGAGGTTTAGATTGGGAAGGAGAGATAGATTTTTAACATCTCAGGTATTTGATGATATCTTTGGGTTTAAATAAGGGGGTTTAGCTTCTCTAACTAACACTTGGATTCTTACTCCTTTTTTGACTCAATATGCTAAACCTAGTGCAAAACCTTTTACAGTGAGTCATACCAAAGTATCTCTTTTTGCTTTAAAATCTCTTTAGTGTGTGCATAGGTTTATCATTTACTTAATTCATGCTAGGGGGGCTAAGTAATGAAGCTATCTCCTTTGATGACTTATTTTTTATAAGATGCCTTATTGAGGGTGTGGATATTGAGCTAAGTAGATGGCTTCAATGAAGGTTATGGTTAGCTAGTGATAATATTAGTGGTGCCTAAGGGTTTATCACTAGAATTACTCATCACTTTAGGATTAACTTGAACAACACTCTTTCCATTCCTCTTTCTTTTCTTGATGATAACCTCTTGAAAAACTTTACACAATTCAAGCTTGTTAGAAATTCTTGAGTTTAGAAAGACGAAGTAGGAGATGAGGATGTTGATGAGGAGCTAGAACAAGACTTAGAAGATATTAAGCACATAGGCACTCATGGTCTTGAAGGTGTTCAAATTGAAGAAGAAATCCCTCAAGATCATGCTCCTCCTCAATCTTAAAGAAAGGGCTAGAGGACCTTCCACTTCTTAAAGTGTTTATGAAGAACCCGCTTGGGTTAGAGGAATTTTTTATCATTTATCCATTGTTGAATCCAACTTCAACAATAGGTTTGATAAAGTGGACATAAAACTTGATCATTTTGAGAATATGATGGATCACATGGACTATAATATTCATCAATTGTATGCTCATCACAACATACAATGCACTTGGAATCCTCCTCCTCCTCCTCCACAAGACTAGATTTTTTTTCAGTTTATGTTTGGTTTATTTTCAGTTCTTTAAGCCTTAAGATGCTATCTTATGTCTTGTGTTTTTGTTATTTGTGTTTTCATTTATATTTAATATTCCAATATCATTGTAACTCTTTTTTTTTTTTTACTAATGTAATTTTTATTTTGTTACAATATTTTTTTCCATTTTGTCAAAGAAAGGAAAATAATTGAGTTTGCATGTATATTTAGTTAATTTCTTTTCAAATAAAAATTAATTTTAAAAACATATTTGTGTTAATTTGAAATAGGGGGAGAAAATAAAGATTTGGTGTATCTTTGTTTTCATTGTTTTGGTTCGTGATCTTTTATTTCCTCTAGAATTTTTATTTCCTTTAGTTTCATTTCTCTTTATATCTCTCTTTTCGTTTTGTCTTTAACAAAGGGGGAGAAGAAGCTATGTATGTTTATGATATGTTATGTGTCATATGATCATGCATTCTAGCTAACTAAACTCTATAAAATCATGTGATAGTTAAGTTTGTTAAGTTTCAATTTAGTGCAATTTGTACTATTTTTGTGATGCATTCTAGTAGCACTACATACATATATGTTTGAAATTATTTCCTTCATATTGCCTAACATTTTTTAAATGATCATGTTACCATATTTTTATGTTTTTAACACATTTGTTATATTTGGCCATGTTTATTTTTATTCGTCATGTTAAATTTTATATTGTTTTTATTTTTAAAAAAGGGGGAATAAAATATTAAATTTATATTTTTTATCATGTCCAAAAAGGAAGAGAAATAAAGAAATATATTTATAAAGGAGAAAATTTTTTAAAATCATTTTAATCATCTCCTTTATGATTATTTGATATTCCTTATGTATGCTATAATAATTCAATTTATTTTATGCTCTAATACATAAATTTATGCATATATTAAGTGGGAGCAAAAATTTTCACATATTGCATCTATTTAAATTTGAAAGGGGGAGCTATTTTTGTACAATACATACTTATTCATGTCATTTATTTTTGACACTCACATACTTTATTTATTATCTTATCAAATTAGTTGTCAAAGCCAAAAAGGGGGAGATTGTTGATCGTTTGCATGATCAAACTCCTAATTTTGGACTTTGACAAATAATTTAGAATTTAATGATTTCCTTTAAGTGTGTATGAAGTTGATTGATTATCAAGAATAATTGTTTAATGATTAGAGACTATGAAATACTCCTTGAAAAAGTATAAATATGCATTTCGATGAAATATCTCAATCTATATAAGTCCCCAATATTTGAGAAACAATTATATACCAAAAATATACAATTTTGGACTTATAGTAGTCTGCTCATGAGCACCTCATGAGCCTTTCACGAGTAGACTTTATATAGTGCCTCATGAGCTCATTTTTGCCAAAATACTCAGTGCTGCTCATGAGCTGCCCTCACGATCATGAGGAGTAGGCTTTAGCACATGAGGGCAGTCCTGATAACATTCAACAAACATTTTTTAATGCAATAGTCCTTAAACTTATGCTAACAAGCTAGGGTTTGCTTCTCATGACCGTGAGCGACTTTCTGATAGAAATAAGTCCAAAATGATTCAAAAATCAACAAGAGACATTGGAGGCATAATCAATGCATCCAACAGCTATAATCTAAGTTATTTATCTATATAAATAACTCTTGAAGTTCAATTAAAGGTTTGAGAAATTTGTTTGTCATTCATTCTCTTTTAAGCATTCAACTAAGCTCTTAAATTCTCTTAAAAATAATTTTTGTATTTGTGTAACTCTTGTGGGAGTTGGTGAGTGTTAGAATAAACATTCTTCTTCTTTTATTTTTTGGGATTAAGAAAATAGAAAGTGAGATTCTATTCTAAAAGGAATTGGTTTAAGTGTTGTCCATTGAAACACTTGGGATTTGATTTTTGAGTGAGCCTTGAAAACTCAATTTGTAAGGTTATAAGAGTGAGCCATGAAAACTCTTATGTAATCTCGATCTTGTGAATAAGATTGTGGGTGATTGAAAATCTTAACTTGTGGATAAGTTAGGTGGAGACGTAGGATTGTTGTTGAAAATGAACTCCTTAAATCATTATATTCTTCATTCTTCTTTCTCAACATTCTTTCAATTCTTGTTTAATTCCTTAAAATCATTTTTATTTTTCTAAAACCCTCATTAGCCTTATTCACCCCCCCCCCCCTCTAAGGTATTTTTAATTATTTATTATTTTGATTATCATATTTTATTACTTTAAAATAACTTTTTACATTGACCTATATAGATGGGGGGAAAGAATGGAAATAGTGAAGATGCCACAGATTGGTATGAAAATAATAAGAATGCATTTCTATCAGTTCTATATGAATGAGTTAAAAAAATGCAAATGGTACACCTATATTTAAGCCTAATGATTGGCTAGAAATGGATGATGAGCTATTTTTGGTAGCTGGAGAAAGATATGGAACTGAGAGACTAAAAGGAAAGTATAATAGACTTCGAACCAAACATAAATGCTTCTCTAAACTATTAGAACACACAAGTGTTAATTATTGTATGTTATCAATTAACTTGATTATATTATTTTAATAGCAGAAGAATAAGGTATTTAAAATATTTAAGAAAAGTGGTTGCAAAAATTATGAGATGCTTGGTCAAGTTTTTAATAAATCTACTGCTACTGGACATTTACATCATACTTCTACTCAATTGCCTCCTACTTCAGATGACGAGCACTTAAATAAAGATGAATTTCTTAATAAAGGTGTTCACGTCATAGAGATTGAAAAATCCAAAGGAAAGCATGTTGCATATGATTTTATTCCTAGATGTCTATAAGTTAAAAAAGAGTCAAAATTTGAAAAAATAGACTCATGCTTAGAGACATGGGCATCTTCTTTGAATGCTAGTAAAGAAAGAGATTTAGTAAAAGCTAAAAAATTATAAAGCGGAATGCAACATTGGAGCAACTGCACAAATTGACTCCTATTCAATTGATTCATGCATGAATGTTTTAGAAACAATGGAAAATGTTTCTGATGCTGCATTTATCAAAGCACTTGAAAAATTCAAAGACGTGGATTGGCGAAGAATGTTTATGAGGATGTCCAATAATAGAAAGAGAGCTTGGGTAAATAGTCTAGGATAAATTTTTCTTATTGTTTACTTTTGGTGACTTGATGTTTATTTGGTGATTTTATATATTCTTATATTTATGGTTTTTTGAATATATGACCATTGACTTATTATTATGTATGTCAAATTTTAAAATTAAATAGTTGAAATTTATTTATAATTTGAATTTTATTTATTTTATTGAATTTTTTAATTTTAGTTTTTAAACTTTCTTGTATAGGGTTAATAAACTATTTTAATAAATTTACAAATATTTTATAATTATTAAATATAGTTTTTTATTACAAAATGGAAATATTATTTTTTTAAAATAATTTGATTTATTAAAATTAATTAAATGTGTATAATTTAAAATTTTTTCATAAAATAAATAAATTTAATATTAATCACAATCATCTGAATTACAATAATAATTAATTTATTAATTAACATGTTATTATAGTAAATTTCACTAAAAATAAAACCTATGAAAACATGAAAAACTGAAAAATGAAAAGTAATAAACAAACACGATTTTTTATTTTTTATTTTGGAAAATGGAAAACTGGAAAATAACAAAAAGGAAAATAAAACTGGAAAAGAAAAATAGAAAATATTTTCCAAAACTAAACAGCCTTTAATTTCCCACTATAAAGTTAGGGACGAGAATTTGAACTCTACCCTTCACAAATAAATGTCCACATTTTTTACCATTATTTGTGTCGACATATATGTATGTGTTTTTTTTTCCGAACCATTATAGATATCATTGAACACAGATGGGATACAACAAAGATACAAGAGATTGAGAATTTGAGCTCATTAATACAACCATGGAAACCATCTCTTGGAGCTACTAATTTTGAGAGCTTCAAGAGAAAATGATGAAAGCAGGTGAAAGTCTTTTGGTGAAATCCATATTAGCATTTGAAGATGAGGATAACACATGTTTCATGTGGAAAGACACCATTAAAAAGATGAAATCAAATCTAAAACCTTTGAATCAATTAAACCTCATAACAGAGATCCGATTTCCAAGCTCTACCATCCAACAGATCAAGCAACTCCAGCAATCCATCATCCAGAATCTCTAGTAGATAGATCTTCTAGCGCCAGCAGATCGGGAGGTGAACATCTGCTGCAAAATGGACTGGAGCTAAGGGCAATAGAGTTTAAACAAAATAAATCTAGCCATTGATTCATCAAACTCTAGCAGTTCGACAAATTAGCAACACCACCGATTTGATTTTCAAGCAAGATTTTTCGGCTAGCAAGATCTTTGAGTTTGAGAAACGGAGCACCTCCTTTGAATATCATCAAAATATCATTACCACAAGCGTGAGTAAAAATTTATATTAGAATTATTTATACACAAAAATAAAAAGAAAATCTGGTATTTGAATGATTTATTGACCAAAAATGGTCAAAAAAATCACTCAAAACCAATTAATAACAAGGGAGGGAGACTGTGAACAGTAAAAGACAGGATAGAAAACAAGTTCAAAGGTTAATTGCTTTTAAAATTACATACATGTATGTGTTTTAAATAGACAATCTTTGCTATTTTTAATAAAAAAACTCGCAACCATTCAGATTTTTTAAACAAATATATTGAAATCCATCATTTATGATATTTTATTCTAAGAAGAACAATATGCTCTTGGATTTTATCAAACCGCTATAGACCCAACTCATATGGAAAAAAAAATAATGATAATAAATATTTTGATTATAAAACTTCATGGTTGGTTCATCAATTTTCTTTTATATCATAATATATAAATTAATTGTCCACTGCAAATGAGGCAAACAAAAACGACCAACAACTGGACAAAAATGGTCAACTTCTAAATAATAAAGATCCAAATTCCACATTTCATTAGTCAACTTGTAGATGGTGTGAATATGATGCTTTCCCACGTATATCAATAATCCAAGTCAAGCACAATTACTTTTTTTTTTTAATTAAGGATATTTATTAAATAGAAAAATTACCCCTAAATTTATCCAAACTAACTACTTCATTCTTTTAAAAGTCAATTAAATACCTTATGAAATTTAATTTTATTAACTATTTGCTCATTCCATTAGAATTGTGCATTATAAATTGTCAATTTTAACACCTAAAAAGTCAATTAAACCGATAAAATTATGCATTATATATCTTGTGAATTATATAAGTACTAAATGCACAATTTTGCTGTATATTTTGAATGTTAAAATTAATAGTTTTTAATGTACAATTCTAATAGAATGGACAAATAGTTTATAAAATTAAATTTCAAAAGGTATTTTACTGACTTTTAAAATACTAGAGATGAAAGAGTTAGTTTGGACAAGCTTAGAAGATGTAATTTTTTCTTATTAAATTTAATGTTTTAGTATTATTTTTCAAAACATTAATGTTGACTTTTTTGGATTATATTAATTTAAGAAATTTATATGGATACAAGAATAAATTTTTTTAATTATTTGAATTAATTTTTAAAATATTATATTATTTATTTATATTTAATCGAAGATTACATCGTTGAGTTAGTGCGAGGAGAGGCGGCTCAATTAGAACCATTTTAATTGGCTCCTTTTGCAGCATTACCAAAGTATACAGAAACTAATCACATTATTGTCGAAGATTAAACATTTTAATTAATTTTTTTTAATGAAAGCCAAATCATGATAATTTTGAAGCAAATTCTTCTCATAGACAAAATTCGGGGACTTGAATTATATCATCAAATCCTTTTACATAGATGTTTTTCACTCTTTTTTTGCCTTTATAGTTTGCAACTGTGCACACAACAGAGCAGTGTTTGTGTATGAGTCTGGTGTTTCTGCAAGAAAATCATAATTAAGGTGAGCTTCTTTGTTCTAAAACTTTTCTGGATTGAGTTTTTTTTTGTAGTATTGATGCTCTAAAACCTCCTGAAGGTGCCCATTAATGAGAACATGCCCATCATCATTCTGATACTGTTTTGAATGGTTCTGTTCTGTTCTTGATCTTTTGGTCTACTTTAATTTCCGTATCTTCTGTTTTTGTGTTACTAGTATTTATCTTGCTTTCTTTGTTGATTTTTTTTTGGCCTTAAATATGTCCTGTGATCATGGATTAATTCTGGTTAATACGTATGTGCAGGTTTTGAAGCCATAAGATTATTCTTAGAATTGAAGAATCAAATGGCAACAGAGAACACAGCTATGCCTAATGTATTTCAGCAGCCTTTGATTCCTTCAGCTCAAAGTACAAATTTTAATATTTCTGATGGCATCCCAAAATGGAGAGATCAGATCACTTTTAGAGGATTAATCGTGAGTGCTTTGCTCGGAGCTATGTTCTCCATTTTAGCTCATAGACTCAGTCTTACAACTGGGGCTATTCCTGCTGTGAATATAGCTGCTGCATTGGTTTCTTTTTTCACTGTCAAGATCTGGACTGGTTTTTTATCCAGATTTGGTTTTGCCGGCCACCCTTTTACGGTACAAGAAAATACTATAATCCAGACTTGTATTGTTGCTTGTTATGGTCTTGCTATTAGTGGCGGATTTGGTACATATTTGCTGGCAATGGATGAGAAAATATATCAACAAGTTGGTGTCGATAAGCCTGGAAATCACACTGAGGATGTCAGGAATCCAGGATTAGGATGGATGATTGGTTTCTTATTTGCTGTAAGTTTTCTTGGGCTTTTTAGTCTTGTTGGATTACGCAAGATCATGGTCATAGACTATAAGCTTCCTTATCCTAGTGGAACTGCTACAGCAATGTTGATTAATAGCTTTCACACAAATACAGGAGCAGAACTTGCAGAGAAACAAGTAAGTTATCTGGGAAAATATTTCACAGCGAGTTTCTGTTGGAGTTGCTTCAAGTGGTTCTTTAGTGGTGTTGATGATTCTTGTGGATTTGATCATTTTCCAAGCCTTGGGTTGACACTTTACAGATATTCATTCTATTTTGATTTCTGTCCAACCTTTGTTGGATGTGGCCTTCTCTGTCCTCACCAAGTCAACTGCTCTATTCTTCTTGGGGCCATCATATTTCGGGGATTTCTGTTGCCCTTCATTTCCAAACGGTCTGGAGATTGGTATCCGGCTGGCCTCCATGATACTGATATTCAAGGTCTTGGTGGATATAAGATTCTCATGTCAACTTCACTTATTCTTGGTGATGGCCTCTACAATTTAATCAAACTTGTAGCAATAACTCTGAAGAAGATGAGCAGCAGTCCTAGACAGGATGACCTCCCAATCTGTAATGAAGATGGCTCGAGTCCCCTTGTTGAGCATAATCTAAGAAATGATATATTCATGAAAGAAAGGATTCCTTCTTGGCACGCATCTTGTGGGTTCATAGTTGTAGCTATTATTTCATCGATGACAATACCGCTAATATTTCCGCAATTCAAGTGGCATGTAGTACTCATATGTTGTGCTATTGCACCCATTCTTGCCTTCTGCAACTCTTATGGCTCTGGACTAACAGATATGAGCATCCCCAGTACTTATGGAAAGATTGGCATTTTCATTGTTGCTTCATTAGTAGGAAGAAATGGTGGTGTAATGGCTGGATTGGCAGCTTGTGGTGTTATTATAACTAGTGTCACTACTGCATCTGATTTAATGCAAGATTTCAGGACAGCTTACCTTACTCTATCTTCTCCTAAGGCTATGTTTATAAGCCAGCTAGCAGGAACAGCAATGGGTTGTGTTATTGCACCATTAACATTCTGGTTGTTCTGGACTGCATTTGATGTTGGATCACCTGATGGACCTTATCCAGCTCCATATGCAATTCTTTTCAGGCAAACTGCAATTCTTGGAACTTCAGGATTTTCTGAGTTGCCAAAGTATTCTATGGTCATATTTTGCAGTTTTTTTATCTTGAGTTTGGCTATGAGCTTTTTGAGGGATGTGATTCCTTGCAAATTTTCAAGATATATCCCTATTCCAATAGCAATGGCGATCCCAATATTCGTAGGAGCTAACTTTGCCGTTGACATGTTTGTTGGAACAGTGATATCTTTCATTTGGGAGAGCAGAAACAAGAAAGATGCAGAGGATTATGCAGGTGCAGTTGCCTCAGGTTTGATATGTGGTGATGGATTGTGGACAATACCATCTGCTATATTCTCAATTTCAAGAATCAATCCGCCTATTTGCATGGACTTCAGGCCTTCTTTAAGTAGATGAACTGGGAGAGATAGTTCTTAACAGTGCAGTGCTCACTTGGTTTAAATGTTTGTGCATAAATAACTTTGGTGGAAGTCAGGAATTGATGCGATTCTCAACGCACTTGGCACGTTGCCTGGTTTACTTCGGTTTGTCATTATTGTGTTTCTGCCGGTTTATCTCCAATTTTCATTTGGGGCTTTGGAGGAGCTTTGCTTAAAATGATGACTCGAAGCACATAACATTTTTTTGGGCAGAAAAAGCACATAACGTCTTATTCTTTTCACCAATCAATAAACATGTAAATTATAATCCAATTTTGCTGAAATATTTTACCATCAATAGTTTAATTTTACCAAATAAATTCTTATGTTGTAAATTTAAGTAGAGATAATAATAATAATAATAATAATAATAATAATAATAATGAATCTCTATTGTATGTTAGAAAATAATTTAACAGTTATTTTTTTAACAACATTTTAAAATATAAAATTAAAATTTATTATTATAGACTAAAAAAATAAAATTTCAAAGGATGAGTACTCTAATGATATAATTTCCTTAAAAAAATTTATATAACTCTTGTCTCTTCTTATATACAATTGAATTAAATTATTTATTAAAAGACTTTTACAGTTCTTTTAATTTTTATTTCAATTGGATATGATTCATTAGAGTATAGTGAGTTTTAAATTTTTATTTTATATAAAAAAATAAATATTATCAATCAAACTTTAAAAAATAAGGAAGAGAACAAGATTTTACAACATATTCAATTTATAACACCAAATCTTGCTCTTGAAGGAAAAAACATTAAAAAAAGGAAGAAAATAACACCATATAAGATAGTAAAAAAAGTCATAATCACACCAGTACTATAGTGTGGCATTAAGGGGATTTTAAATATGATGGATCGAAAAAAAAAAAAAAGTCTGTTTACTCACTAATGTTTAACCTTTAAAAGAAGAAAAAGTTGTGATGTATTACTAATTGGGCAAAGGTGCATTTTAACCCTTAGTGTTTATGCCGAAGCTCACAATTGCCCTTTTGTCTAATTTTAGGACCAATTAAGCACAAAAATGTTGAAAAGCTGTGATTTAAGCCCCTCACTCTAACTGAAAATAAACTATGTTTATTCAATCCATTATTTTATTTTGCAACAGGAAAATATAGATCCCACAGACTACCTTCTTCTTATCTTTACTTTTTTTTTTTCCCTCTCCTTTTAATTCATCTGCGTATTTTTTCTTCTCAAAGTTACAAAACTATTTAAGAATTGAAATCCAAAAACTCAGCTCCCATCTCTTTCTTCGATCACCCGCCACTACAGCTGTCGCCGGGGAATGAGAGACTGGCTTCAAATTCTATTTCAAACTCAAATCAAAAGCAACCACCCCATGTCACAATGAATACCCAGCTCACAAGACCTTTTCAAGCATTAATATTAGAAGTTGAAAACAAAAAGAAACCGTAAGCTTCCTGGTATTGTAAACTCCACATGCCCATTCATGTTGTACTAGATACAAGTTCCAGATTACACCATACACCAAATTGAGAATCCAATCAACCAAAAAAAGAATACATATTAGGTTTCGGAATATTGGAAAAAATATAATTCTTTCAAGAACAAATACTGAGGCACAGTTTGTAAAGCCCTGCACATGATACTAGAATAACATACCTTGGAAGCTTTTACATAGGAAAGACAAATTCCAGCTAATGTTGCTGAGAAGAAAGAAGCGGAGGATGATGGTTCGATTTTGGAGGAGGCTGAGAGTGCAGTGACTGGGTATGAGAATAGTAGCACAGTTATAGGAAATTGATCGATCGCCAGAGAGTTTTGCTGTTTGGGTTTTGGATTGTGATTGCTCGCTGGAGATGGTTGCTGAGGCTGCTGTGGTGTCACCAGAAATAGAGGGCAATAGATCAAATTACGGACAAATGGTGATCCTGTTCCTTCAACTTGTGTTCTCGGATCACATAGATCAAATTTGAACTTTTGTCACAATTAAACTCAGAACTTCTATTAAACCCAAATCCCCTGCTTGCTCCGCCTGTGGTTTAAACGATATGAAGGAAGAACATGAGAGAATTGAGTAAATATTATTTTGTTGTACCCATACTCTTCAGATTAGGATAAATTATACCTACCACAGTTTTTCCATGTTATTAGCTTACATGGAAAAACAAAGGCAAAACTTATTTTTAAACTTATAAACTATAGTAATTTTTTTTATTGAGACTTTATTTTTTTATTTCATTACATTGAATTTTTATACTATTATTTATATAACTATTGAGTTTTTATACTATTATTTATATATATATTGAGTCCCTATATTATTATTTATGTAATGTATTGAGCTCCTATAACATGAAAAATATATTTATAAAATTTATCAAATTAAAGCTCAAAAACTATATAAATAATAGTATAGGAACTGAATATATACATAAACAATAGTATATGAGCTTAATAGAAAAAATCGCTATAATTCAAGCGGTTAAAAATAAATTTTGCCAAAAACAAACAAATCAAAATTTAACCTTTTAATAATTTTAAAAGACAGAAATAGTGTAAAGATTTTTTTTTTTTTTTCATCTCTATTCTATCTTTCCCAAAAATTGAGAAGAAGAAGAAAAATCAGAACAAAAAAATAGAAATTCTGCACACACTCTTCTATTTATCTACATTCTCTCTTCCCTGAAAATTGAGAAAAAGTGGAAAAAATCATAACAAAACAAATTCAGTTTGCCCTTTGTCATGAATTGAACTTAGAAGGCATATGTCAGACATTAAAAAATGAGAAAGTGTGAAATTTCTGAAATCCCTAATAAGTCTAAAATTTTTTTTTACAAATAAATTTAATCAACTTTTAAACTTTAAAGACAATCCAAGACAAAACCAAACATGTGGAAAGAGAATAACACTTTCAAAATAATTTTCAATCAACAATACTTCACAAATTCTCCAATAATCCATCATAAATATATATATCAGTAACACAAATAAAATCCATAATACATAATAATCTACTACTGCGATGTCTATAATTTAAATACACAATACATACATCAAATAAACCTACATAAAATAGTCAGAGAAGAAAAAATCCTGTGCAGACAACGACCACTGTCAAGCTGATGGTGAGGTCTTGAAAAAATAAAATTAACAGGAATTAAATCTTACTGAATGAATTAATTATATAAAATGCATGTTAGCTTTAAAATAGTTATTTAAAACTTTTAAAGAAAATAGCATTTAAAAACCTTTACTTTATTAAAATCATCTTTACAAAAAAAATTTCAAAATTTTTAAATCACTTTAGTATGAAATCTCGTGCGAAATCATATAATTTAAAATTTTCAATGGAAAATATGGTAGAACTCTAAACCTCCACTTTACTAGTTTTTCGGCTCTCTTTAATCTAAGTGATTGATGGTCCCAGAAAGCAACTCAACCAGGGTCCAGCCACAGTTGCTCTCTTATACCAAATATTTATTAGTGCCCAGATAGCAAGCTCGACCAGGGTCCAATCCATAACATATACCTATTCAAAGAGTCTTACTCAATTAAGGCTCAAACATAAACCTTGCCTAGAGAGCAAAGTTCAACCAAGGCTCCCAATTCACAAATCCTGCTCAAATAGCAAAGTTCAACCAGGGCTCAAAATTCAACCAATGGCCATTTAATGAATCATTACTGGTTCGCATACAGTACTTGTGACACCCACAAAGTAGCATATTCATAATTTATCTAAATCAATCTATATCATAAATAATTAAAATAAATAAAACAGAATAAAATAAATTTCACTAAAGCATCTTCCCAAATATTATTCATGATAATAAAATAGATAATCATGCATGTGGTAAGATATATAATTATAAATAAATTTATATAATAAAATTAAATATTATATTAACCACATGGAAATTCTAATTTAAATATTCTCAACAAACATTTCATAAAATTAATTAACAGGTAGAGAGTGCAAGCCGACATGTCCTCAACTGTCTTTGCTCTACACCTCTTGCTCCTGAATTCTTCAAGTAATAATATTTATTTAATTAAGTAACTTTAAATAAATTCCCAAACTTCTTAGAAAAATTATAAAAATCCAAAAATGATAAAAATAGCCTTAAAAACACTAAAATAATTAATTGTGATGCTCAAATAATTTTTCAAATGATTTAAACTAATATATATAGAAATATATAATTTTCCTCATATACACTCTAGAATTGTTATTGCAAAATCCATAAGGATTTGAATTTCGATTCAGTTATAAGAAATGATCACCATAATATAATCTATTTATTAAAAATAGCTCATAATTTTTTCAGATTAGTTACTGTTCATCACCGGAATTTGCGGAAGTACTCATCAGATTCTCACCAGAAAACACAATATTATATTAAAATGTTTCCCATAATTTATAAAACATATTAAAAGTCTCAAATAACCAAAAATGCTTTTAGAAAAAGGATATCAGAAAATATGAGGGAATTTACCTAAAAATTCACCACATATTCCACCAATGGAAATCGGATGCAAGACTAGCATCTATAGATTTTGAAGATAGTGAGGAGTGAAGTAAAAATACTAGTATTGACTTATTAGAACTGGGATGAACGTTCCAACTTCAACAACTTCAAACTGAATTTTAAAATTAAAATATGGAAATTTTCGGGGTGAATATGCTCAAACAAACACCTTCATAGCATAGAGGACATCGAGAAATAGTCCGATACCAAATTTCAAGTCAATTGGAGCTTATTTTAATAATAACAGAGAAGAGAAAGAAGAAGAAAAATATAGAAACCAAATCAGATATTTTTCACCACACACCTATCTTCTCCCACGGCAGCCCCAATCCTGCACATATATACATTCACATAGGCTTAGCCATCGGCCGGTTTAGACCATGAACCGGAATAGAAATTGGCCCGATCAAAACTGGTCAAATTCAAAATCCGATTGAACCTGCTCGAAACCGTGGGAAGGACCGGTTCCTCCTTATATGGAACTGTGAACTAGCAGTTTTAAACCGATATTTTCAATATATATATATATATATATATATATATATATATATAATTCTCTTTGAATTTTTTAATTTCAAGTCATACTTACTGTAGATAGTAAGGTTTAGCGAGCGTTTAAGATTTTAGCAACCACAACGCTGTTTGAGCTCAGGACTCTAGAGAACACACTAACCACTGTCATAAAGACATAGCATGGAGATGAGGAGTCATCACATAGGGTAATAACTGGGACAAATAAAAAAGATGGTACTCGATTCCCTAAAATAAAGCTAGCACCACAACCAGGAGATTCTGGATATGGAATACCAACTTCTTTCAGTCTCATGTTCATTTAGAATTACTTTATGAATTACTATCTTATTCTCTATTTATATGCAATTTTATATAAACCCTTAAAAAACCATCATCTCCAAGACAAACTAGTCATGAAAAATACAAGTAAATAATGCATTCAATAGAACATATAATCCCTAAGTTAGTATAGTCTACATGAATTTTAATTAAATGGGCTAAATCTATATATTTTAATTTATAAGTGAACCTAAAGACGTAATGACACTATATTTTAAATAATATTAAACTATTACGAGATATGTAATGTTAAATAACATTTTTAAATTTTATTTATTTATTACTATTACTATTTGTGAATATTATTTATTTATTTTATTATAAGAATTTTTTTTACTTAAAAAAAATTATTTTAGGAGTTCTATTATTTATATGCATTCAAGTTATTATCATTTCTATTATTTAAATAGTAGTAGTAGTATTATTATTATTATTGTTATTATTATTATTATTTTATTATTGTTAATTTGGATAAAAAGGCATTTTAGTCTTTTCTTAAATTAAAAAAAGAAAAAGGTAAAAAATCGGGTCAAAGGTCAAGCCCCCTCTCTTTTTCTTTTTCTTCTTCTTCTTCCTTTTGTTTTCTCCCGAAGTTGTCACTGTGCAACCTAACTCGTCGGACCGCCAACCACGACCACCACCAGTCACCGTCGACTTCTCTTCCTTCCCATATATCGTCCGTCGCCTGTAGCACGTTGGGAGACCACCAAAAATGTTTGAAACAACAGCAGACAGTAACCGGAGCTTCACGCCGGCGACTCTGATTTCGGCTATCCCAACTCGTCGCTTCGGTCTTGTTCAAACCACCAAGCTTTGGTGAGTTCGATTTTGAGCTCAATCTCCTTCGATTTCAAGTTATCTTCAATTTTTAGTTTATGTGTTTTAGGGTTTATAATTTTTTTGAATTTGATATTGATTGATACATGGATTCTTGCTTTGCAAATGTTGTTTATGGAAACTTAATCTTCCTAAAAATAATTTTTATTTATTTTTTTGAATTATGGGTAATTTTTATTATTTTAATATTAAATATTGAATTTTTGATAATTATGTTAATTAATTAGTCTTAATGAAAATTTAATTAAATTAGTGTTATTAATTTGAGTTAATAATTTTAGAATTATTAAAATAATTTTGTTGAATTTATATAATTTTTGAGAATATTTTTATATCATGTGAATTTTGTATATATAGGTATTGTGTAATTTTGTGGAAATTATAGTTAAATAATATGTTTTAAATGATTTTAGAATTATATAGGGTATTAAAATGATTTTTATAAATTATTTACTATTTTTAACTAATTAAAACTAATTTTTAAAAATTATGTTCAAATAATATATTATTTACTGTTTTGGTGATTAAATGGATTTTTTAATTACCTTTATTATATATTTAATCTATTTGAGTATATAAAAGTGAATTTTACCATTTTATGTGGAATTATGGAAAAATTGGATTTTTATTAATATTATATTATTATTTGAGATTTTATTTAATTATTATGAAAATAATTGTTGTCACGACCCAAAACAGGGGCCATGACCGGCGCTAGCGAACGGGAATTCTTTCGAATCCGGAACCCGTAGCAAGCCTAAAAATAAAATAAATATGCAATAATAACCATAAAAATATAATATGCAGCGGAAAATAAAAATCATAAATATTACAATATCATCCATATCAACTGGATATAATTCAAAACTCATCACATCACATATATAATCTCATAAATGTATAATCTTTATACAAATCCAGTTTTACTATAATACATCTCTTTAAAATAAAGTACATAAAATCCAACACTTTAATTTACAACTACTGCAGTGTCTAGATAAAATAAATAAGACTCAAGTAGACAATTTACATAAAGAAGCCGGGGCGGAAGAAATCCGGCGTATCGACCTGCTACTGAGGTCTGAGGAAGTTGACTCTCCTGAAAAATAGTCAACGGAGGGGAGTCAGACCTCACTGAGTGAATTACTATAGTATATATACATACACTCTAAGTGATAATGCATACAGTCAACAGTATATGAGTAATATGTATATATACAGGCAAGTTCATACAGATGCAGAAAAATCATTTTATATATTTTGTCTGAAAATCAACTTTTATGAAGGATCACATAGAACCCTAGAATATCGCAACCTCAGAATAATAGTGTTAAACAACACTCTAGCCATACAGGCTCACTGATTCCAAATATATCCACTTAATCCATATGGACAGTAGACTGGCCCCGAGACACTAAGTCAACCGAGCTCCAGCAGTCTGACTGCCAGTGTGATTGGCCCCGAGACACTTGGTCAACCGAGCTCCAGCAATCACACCCAAACCACATCTCACACATATCAATAATCATAATCAAATCGATATCCACAAATAGTCAGTAATAAAGCCTAAATACTATAGGCGTACCGGTACGTACTCGGTCCTAGTGCTGCCCACTAGGTAGCACGTTCTATTGATATCCTTCATTAATAAATAATAAAACATTCATTCACAAATACATGATGCATGAATTTAAATAAATCAACAATATAAACCATATATATACTGGAAATATACCAAACATAAACCAGGTATATTTTGAGTATATATATATCAAATAAATCCAATCAAATCATGAATTAAACTAAAAATATATTTAAAAACATTTTAAATATATTTTATTTACAAAACATGTATATAATTTATTATATACCAAAAATATACTTGAATATAAATCACATTATTTATGCATATTCAGTCAAAATAAAACATGCATTTTCTAAATCATGCATCCTAAGCATATATATATAATATAGTAACTCACCTAATGCGCTCCACGAGACAGGTCCGACGGGCCTGGTCCACTAACCCTCGGTCTCGGCGCAACTAAACAAGAAATAATTAATCGACATCAGAATAACCCTAACAGAAATCCTAGAATTAAATCTAGAGTATTCAACACAGAATCGAAAATTAGGGTTCGACTGGATATCACGTTTTACGAGAATTCTACCGGAAATCCAGCAGAACCTCCCCTGTAAAATTAATTAATTTTCGAAAATTAGAAAATAATAATAAAATAATCAAAAATTCACAAAAATTATAAAAAAATTAAATAATGTAGATTAAGCTTCCAAAAACAAATTTTGTGAAGGAATTTTTCATGAATCAATCAAATTGAAGCTAAAAAAAATTTGAAACCCAAGATGGCTGATTTAAAGAAATTGAAACCTAAGCAATTATAGACCAAATCAAGTGAAACAAATCTTGGAATCACACTCACCAGAGCTCAAGGAGAAGATAGAGACTGACGGCATCAAATTTGGTGGCCGGAAAGTGCTTGATCGGAACTAAGTCGATTTTTGGCTTTTTGATGAAAATCCGGCCAAAAATCGTTAGAAAAGAGTATTTCAGGTGGTGGAAATGGCTGAAGGTGGAGGAGGAAGGCTGAGAGGCATAGTAACAACAAGAAAACCAGCTTGAAAGTGGCTGAAAATGGTGAAAATGGCATTGGGAAGAAGAAGATGCAGGAGGGGCAAAATCGTAAATAAGGTGACTTTTATTTTTTTATTTGAAAAAATCGTGTATATATATATATATATATATATATATATCCACCTTATATATATTATAATAATATAATCCCACACACAAATAATACTCGCAACACAAATATTTTAATATATTTAATAATTTATACACTTAAAATTAATTAATACAAAAATTAAATAATAAAATTAAGAAAATTAATTAAGCTCTAATTAATTTAAATAAATACACATATATACATTTTATTTTAGCACTTTAAAATTATATATGAGTTCATGCAAATTCATAAAACTAGTCAAAATAAATAGTATTAAATTATTTACATGTTAATTTCCCCGAAAATACAATTTCCGGGAAAATTTTACGTAAAGTACTTAAAATTATGTAAAATAATTAAAATTAGCTTTAAACAAATAAAAACTCTTAAAAATTTCATAAATATATACAAAAATTATTAACACTGCATACCCCGATGCAGTATAAAAATATTTAAAAATTCAGGATATTACAGTTTTATTCATAGCATTTCTTGAACTTCTCATGGAGTCAATCCTCCAAACATGATCATCATGTATTTTCCTCCACATTCACCATGGAAAAAGAAACAACAATTATGATTAGTGAATAAAATATAACAATAATAAAATAAAATTAAAAATCAATAAAATAAAAATAAATTAATTAATAAATCAAATAAAATAGAATAAGGAGAAGATGATGCTTATTGATGATTTTAATAGAGTGCTCATCGAATTTTGTAAAATCACCGTTCTTGATAGGTTTTCGAATCTTATTCTTCAAAAATCCTTCAAAGGTCTTCAATTAATCAATTAAGCAAAGCAAGAATTTTTGTAGAGAATACTTTTTCAAAACAATTAAAAAAAAAAGCTGTGAATAAGAGTACTACTCCTCATATCCCCCTAAAGGAGTCAAAATACTTTCTTTTATAGTAAAACAACCCTTTAAACCCTACGTATAAATTGATTCCTAAAATAATTTAATTTCCTTAAAAATATCAAAAATAATTTTAAGAAAATTTCAAACCAATCAGGATTTAAGAAAAAGATATTTTTATTTTATGAAAAATCAGAAAATCAGACGAAAAACTCTAATTCCGACTGTAATTGTGTAATTCCGATCGAAATTATATAATTTCAGTCACTTTTTTTTAACTTTTAATTACAAAAAGACTCCTAAAAGAATTTAAGTTTTGCAATTAGACCCTAACAAACGTTGCAATTTAATCCTTGAAAACATTAAATTCTTTCTTTGAAATATATAATCAGACCTCTGAAGTTTTAAAGTTCAAGTGTTAAAGACCTATTTATGATATTTTCATCATTGAAGTCCTTTGTTGCATCCATAATTAATCATCCCGAAATTGGGTGCTTACACTCACTTATAATTTTTTATTTATTTTTATAATTTAATTTTTAATTCAAACCCTTCAAAAAATTTTAAAAATATATATATAATATAAATATTTTCAAACTATGTATATATATCTTAGTATATATATTTTAAGCTATGTATATATATTTTAAATTTTGTTATATATATATTGTAAAATTTTTTATTTCAACCAATATTATATAAAAACTAACATAAAATAATTTTATTTCTATCTTTTTGAATTTTTTTATCTAAAATTAACTAGTTAATTTATTTTAAGTTAACTAGTCAAAGTAAAGTATATATATATATTTTTATTTTAAACTAAAAAATAACTTATTAAAATGCCATAATAAATTCTTATTTCAACTTTATGTCTAAAAAAATTATACCAAATCAAACCAGTTCAAAATCGGAACCGATCAATTTGAATCGAAATTGAAACTAGAACCAATTGGTCCTTGAACCAGTTCCAGTACAATTCCATTGGCCCTAGAACCAGAACCGGCGGTTCATGAATAGTGGCTAGACCTACACTCACATGTCCATTTTCACCAACTAGGAGCAACTTGAGTCAATCCGCTAACTTTTATCAACTTACCAACTTAAAACACATAACACAACTTCCTTTAACTAGCAGCCAACAACCTCAAAACGACCACCTGTTATACACCCCAAGCAACTCAAGCAACCTCCCTCAACTAAGCCATTAACAACTTCAAAATGACCTCCAAATGACAACAGACAACTTCAAAACGACTACGGAACAACCTCAAAACCACTGCATATACACACCTTTAACACATTTTATGTCACGACTCGAACTTAAAAGACACATGACTGACACTAGGGAATGAGAATACATAAAGTAACCGAAACCTATAGTAAGTTTTAAGGAAAATTTACAATAAAATAATAAAAATAATAACAACAACAACAACAACAATAATAATAATAATAAAACATATAAAATTTATTTATTTAATTTATTAATATTCAAATAACTATAGTTTTAATTTACTCATTACAACTCATAATTTTTTACTCAATGAATAATAATAATAATCACACGGAAAACTCATTTAACTTTTACAATAATTAAATATCACAGTTTAATAAAATAACATAAAAATAAAAATAATTATTAACACTGCAAATCTCATAATTTAATTTATAAAAATTCAAAGTATTACACTTAAATCAACAAAAAATGACTCAAACAATCTCCAATCTATCAACCAACCTAAACCACTACGGAAAAAAAAAATAAAACAACCATCAACCAATTGCCACCAAAAACAACCTAAATCAGCATCAACATATATATATAATCAACCTCGTTTTCAACCCAACAACCAACATCAATTCAAAACAACCCCCTTTAACCTTTATAAGAAACAAATATACATATATATACATTCTCCACCTTCCTTCCTTTATCTTATCACGTGATTACTTTGTTATACTCATACCCCCTTCTTTTTCAGGTATTACGCCCTTTTCACCTTCTCTGAGAAAAAAAAATCCCAAAAAACTGAGAAAAAATCAGAACAAACAAATCTAGTAATTAAATATTGATTCCTTGTTCGTAGCCTATCTCCAAAAATATTGCAGGAGGGAGATCCCAACAATCTTTCCTTTCTAGTTAATATATTTTGTTAATTTCATGGTTAATTATGGATGATGAAATGAAGAAATCTATTAAACAATTGAGGAAGTTCATGGTTAAATTAGTTCTTTTTCATTGATGCAATTTAAATGTTTGAGAAAATGTCTTTAAGAATTTTTTAGATTATAAGCATGATATTGTCAAGAACATGATTGCAAGATCTGTTTTAAATTTTGAAATGAAAAAATGAAACAAAAAAAGGTGCTTCGCAGTTGTGAAAGGGAAAGTAGTTCGTTGCCTATCTCCTCTTTGTTTTCGCTCCAACAGTCCAACCAATGACATGGAAAACGGTAGCAGGGTATAATTTCTCGAAGAGTAGCCAAACTTGTTGGAATCTTCCTGGAAAGTTCATTATCGTTGCAACCTAAATACTCCAAGCTCTTGATCTCAGGTTAATATCTGCGTGTTGTGCATTTGCCGTCTTCTCTGCTTTAGCTCTTTTGAGTATAGCCTGTGTTTGCATAGCCTTCATCATCTCTCTCATTGTCTACTCCTCTCCATCAAGCTGCATCTTCATTAAGATCTGTTATGTCTATTTTTCATTTTTTTATTATATAATTAAAAATCCATTTAATTATATTTTTTCAGTTACGGTGCATACCATGCGCAAGGCAAACTAAGGATTTTGGTTTGATAGGCTTGATAATAGAAGTTTTGGGTTTATTTGTGCAAAAGTTCAAATTCGGCTGATGTGGTCCGAGTACACAAGTTGAAGGGCCTGGATGATTATTTGTCCACTTTTTAACATTTTGGTGCTTAATTGGTTCTAAAATTAGACAGAGGGTAAATATGAGCTTCGCTATAAACATTAAGGGTAAAATGCACCTTTGCCCTTACTAATTTGAATTTTCATGTAAAATCATTTTAATTAGAACGTGTGTGTGACATTTTCTCAAACAGCTTCGAAAATCGAAGACATGGAAAATGCCTAGTACTAAAAAAAAAAAAAAAAATTACACAACCCAGAAAAACCCAAAAATGGCTTCAATGGCGACTCATTTATGCGCCACCCTTTTCCTCCTTCCTGTAGGGCTGAGACGCCTCTGTTGCTCCACCTCTCTTTTTCTTAAGAACCCATCTCTTTTCAGATCCAAAAGTTGGTATCTTGCTGATCCTAAATGGAAAAATCTTGATTTATATATCCTTACTGTAGCTCTCCCAATTGCTTCTTTCTCTGAAATCTTTCTTTTCTTCTCTTTTACTGGTCACCCAACTTATCGTTTCTCATTCTTGCATCAATCCTTGGTTCTTTTTCTTTACTGGACGTTAACAATTTTGTTTCTTTTACATGGTAGCGTTGACCCGTCACTTTTTAATGATGGTTTCTTGTTCGCATATTCTGGGATTGTCTTCTTTTTGGAGTATTTAGTTATTGGGAAAGGAATTTCTGGTCTTGTTAGCGAGGTTGTTTATGGATTGTGTGGTGATTTGACCTTCATTTGTGTTTGTTGTTGTTTGTACTTGGCTATTAGGCCTAGTGCCTTTTTTATGGACTTTTGTTTGTGTTGTGGGTTGGTCTTCAAAGGGACTTGGTTTCTGCAAGCTGGGTTGTCTTTGTATACTGATGTTTTTGCTTTTAAAGGGTGTCATAAGATTATCGTTTTGATGGGTAATAAGAATGCTGAGTTGAAGTGTGATCTTGAAGAGGATGGAATGAGGGGTGTAGCATTGGTTAATTTGTTGTTTATTGGGCATGCTATTGGGGTCCTGCTTGTAAGCTTGGGGATGTTTGCTTTTTTGTCAAGTCATAGGAATTCAAGGCACGGTGAGACAAGCGGTCCCTTGCTGGCCGGGCTTGAATCTGACAGTACGATAATGCGCACACTTCCTGAATTTGAACTGGAATGAATTTTATGGCTTTTTCGCTTTGCTTTTTTTTTTTTTCCTAATCTCTTTTGTATTTATGATATACAATTTTGCTTTAATATAGTTTGACCATTTCTTTATTTCAGATGTATTTGGATTCTATTTCTTACATATGTATTGTTTACACAAACAACATTGTTAAATATGTTATCTTTTAATCATGAAACGATGCTTATTCACTGTCTTTTACAGTCAATTTCTTAAAATATTGTCAAGTTTTATTGAATGGTGCTGGAAAACTTGCTAATGGCCCAATGTCATTTGACTAAGCTTACAGTGCAAATGCTATAAAGAAGTCCAGGACAAATGAATTCATGGTCTGCATAAAATGCTTGTCTCTTTATCTTAATATAATATGCATGTTGTACAATGGAACCAAATGGAATTTCACTGATTCTATCACTGTGTTCAGTTGTAAGAGAACCGCATTTGGTTTTGCAGTCTTTTTTCCTGACTTTGACCCTCAAACTGTTTTTTATTAGAAGAAAATATCATCCATAATTTGAATACTGTTTCAGATAGATTGGCATCCTTCACTGCAGTTTGAGTCCATGTATTTTTATTGAGAGATATAAAATGGATGTGAATTTAGTCACTTACGTGCAGGAAAGAATTTTCAGATGTGTTTCCATTCATTGGTATAAAACTCTTTTAAACAATCTTAAAATCAGAGGCTACAAACATTTAGTTTATGCTTGGATGTCAAATGTGACATTCAAGCATGTGAATTTTTAGCATTTTGCTCAAATTTTATAACTAAAGATTTTTTCCTTGCAAAAGAGAGGGGAAAAAAGGCATGTTTCTACCTCATATTAGACACATTTTAGTACCCTATAATGTGGTAGTAAACTCAATGTAAAATTTTACATTATTGTTATCTTGTGAAGGACCTCTATCTTTTTGGTATTGGGTTGGTGCTCTTGGACTTTAGCCAAATGAAGCATTTTTTAATGAGGTTATACTTTCATAAGTGAAGAAGCATAATCTTTGTGTCATCTTGATGGGTTTTATTCTCTTTTGTGCCACTATCTTCTGATACAAAAGTTCTTTAAGCAATGCAGATTTGCAAGGGGTTTGGTTCTCAGGCTTACATAGTGCTAGAGGCAGCAGGTAAGTAAGATTTCTTTCTTAGAAATATCATAGCCTAAGAAAGTGCTGATTGATCTTGTTCTTCTATTAAATTTTGGTGTGTTAACTGATATTAACTGTAAACTTATCAAATATGTAACAATTCTCAATGTGACTGGTCAATATTTAGATATGCTGTATCTGATGCTCATACAGTTTTGCATGTCCTGCAACATGATAAGGCTTGTACTGACATTATTTAAGGATATAGAAATCGACGTGGCACATACATGTCTTAATTGCAAATAAAATTATTCAAAGGTAGGAATTATTACAGTTTTGTATATCCCATTGGAGAAGAAAACTTTGGGATTGTCAACCAGCGTCTCCGAAAACGTCCAAAACCATGGATTTTAATTCGAAAACGAATTCGCTTGATCTTTCTGGCCAATTGACCACATCTTTGTTTAAGCATTGCAGATTTTGGGAAACGGACCAGTTTTCTAACATACCTAAATCCTGCATTTCCTGGAATCAAACCAAAAGATGAACATAACTCAAACTTAAAGCAAAACACAATTGCTTGTAAAAGTTATGCCAATGAATAGCAAAACAATTTATTTTCTTATAAAACATCCTACTTCAATAAGTTCTCTAAAAACTATATGGATGATAGAGGGACTGATGGTGGATAGCTAAGTACTGCACCCATCAAAATGCAGCAACACCTTTCAGTGCTTCTTATAGAAAATAGGATGTCCTTTACATTTTCTTGAAGTTATTGTCTATTTTTTTCTATACAAAAATAAATCAGCTGAACTATACCTTTAACCTTTTTAACTTTCACATTTTCTTCCTGATTTTCCTTATGCAGGACCTGCAAATTGTAACAAGAGAATTAGTGTTGTTAGCCCAGCCTCTTTTTGAAGGTTGCTGAAGTAGTGTTATCTAATATTTTTGCTGTTTTATAATATTAATTTGCTATGTTCAATCCAAATACCCTTTGGGGCATAGTAGGAAATGTTTGAAAAAAGTAAAAAGAAAAAAAATGTTATTTCAAGCACCTCAACCAAGCTTTCCAGACGCTTCTGCATCCTTCTCTGTATGAAACCTCTAGTGCACTATTCAAAAACTCTTGTCAGCCAAAGATAACATCCAGTCCAGTGCTTATATGCCCTATTCTCTCCAACAAAATATATATTAAAAAAAAGCCTTTCTAGAAATGTTACCTTTACATGGTTTTTCACATAGGCATAGAAGTTTAATAGATTCCATACAGTCTTATCCAGTCTTTTACCTTCAACATGACGTGATGAAATATCTGAAACATGGCAGTAAATATGTCAGTCTGAAGTTTGATCATGCTCAAACTTTTTCCTTATGCATGGTGAATAACTCAAAAGTGGGAGAGGAAAATTAAATGCTGCCATGAATATTCAAATGAAAGATGTATGGTCAATGAATTCATTATATGCAGTTTGTAACTTTTTTAAGTTATATTTTTATTTCATGTGAATATTTTCCTAAATTAATAGTTGTTTAAACCATACTGTGGTTTTAATTTCAAGATAGGGCAATAAGATACCAAAAGAAACAAACCCTCCATTGGTGCTTAATTCTGCCAAAGGTTCTCCTCTCAGCTCTGGTGGAGGAATGGGGGACCAGGTGCAAGGTGGTGCTTTAGCCCATTTTTCTGAACTTCCCACGTCCATAAGTTCCTATTGAAATTGAAAAATGAAAGGAGAAAAGATTATAAGGTACTATCATTCCCAAGACAACTAAGAAGAGATTTCAGGGCTAAAAGTGCTAAGATGTAATATTACAAACCTGAAAAAAGGCTGTTGCAATAATCACGTCTGAAGGTTCTCTAAAACGCATTGGGAACACTGCTATTATTTTTTGTGGCTGTCCAACACATTAAATTACTTTAGCATCTGTATATTTGGATAAAGTGCAGTGATCTTTACTTAACAGGAATTTGGTAGAGGCCCTGTTTCCAATCCTGAAATATGAGTGCATCATTTTTCTTGACTATATTAAGTGAGCAAAGAAGATGGTATTTGGTAGTCTCTAATTTAAAACTTAGAGTTTGGTGAATCTTTCTCTTATCTTTCGTCATTGAAGTTTTGTGGAGATTTACAAAAATGCTATACTCGGTTGAATTCATTTTATGTTCTCTACTGTTAGTGTTTTGAATTGAATGAGCTTTATCCATGAGAAAGACTTGACTGTTAGATTAGTTCATGAAATTACTTTAGAGGTGTGTGACTGGATTTTAGACTTTTTGTTTTTTGAATGGCTAAAAAAAGTATGTCCATGATATCTTGAGCTTACCCAAAATTCTGAAAATTTTGCTTAACTGGATGTAGTTTAACATGTATATGAAATGAATATAAGGTGTTTGAGTTAAAATATTTGGTAGACTTGCATTGTTTTTTATTCTGAAAATTGTCATTTCTGATGATAATGCATCATAATGTTTGATATGCTGAGGTATTGTTAGTTTCTTGTGAAGTAGAAGTTACCTTTTTGATGACATAGAAGGGCTCTCTTGGGTGATAGACAAGTTTGATTGGTTTATATGTGCCCTGAGACATTTCCTGGGAATTCACATTCTCCAACATTTCTTTCAGCTGGGAACTCAGTATTACTGCTTGCACTGAAGAGATTCGTCTAATTACTTTTTCAGAGTCTGAAACAGAAACACAAATGTAATGAGAACAATGGAATGTGGATATCTGATAGCTTCATACACATATTGGAATAAAATAAATTCTTGAAAGGAATCATTTTTTATTCATTTGGACAAATTGCTTGGAGTAGGAACATTGATTCATTGTATTTGTATGCTTTAAATTCTTGAAACAGTTTTTACCAGTCCAGTGATTTTGGCTTGAATTGTGTCTTAGTTTATCAGAATCACAAGTTTAATGTTCCATGATTTTTTCTCTCTCTCTCTCTTGTTTGACTCGCCAACACTAGTTCTGTCAATCTGACTTTGACTGTTTTGAAGGATATTATCAGCTAATGTTTTGAATTTTCTACATTTAAATTTTTCTGAAGTGTTGATAAATGTTGCTGATACTGAGAAAAGTGAGAAACTGTTATTTAAAGGACATCTATGTTGGAACGTAAGTGGTTCCCAGTTAATCTACTTGATCAAAACGGCAGGTATGCACTGTATACTTGTGTGATTAAAGATTTGTTTGTATTGATATTTATCTTTTGATTTTAGCACTCAGCATACATGTAACTCTCTTTTGTATCCAAGGATTGATTAGTTTATGTTCAAGGTCTTGTATAGTTTCTCTGTTAGTTGATCTTGGAGATAAATCTATTTATAGATTTCTCTTTCACCTTATGTTGTTCAGGATTTTTGCCTGTTCTTGCTTTAAGAACTATATTTTCCTTCTCTCCAAATCATTGCCTTGTTTTTCATTTCATTGTCAATAGGACAGTAGAAATTAAAACCAACAACTAGAAGACTGCCTAGGATTGCTAAAGAAACTATTTTAATTTGATTGAAAACTTTAGAAGGGATAGTAATCTTAAAAGTAATCATGGTACAATTGTATATCATTCTGGTGATTTTGAGTAACAACGAACCTTTTTCACTTGGAATCTTGGTAAAATTAAGTTTTAGCGTGAGCTGATATCCTTCTCTTGGAGGTTCAACAATCTCTACAGCATTAGAGCAAACTTCCTTTACCATCTTTATAGTGTACGGTGAGAATCCATATGATTGCAGAACTCCTTGCGACAACAGTGGAGTTGATATAGACAGGAAGTTATGGTGTGGATCTGCTGCTGAAGACTGTTCAACTTGTGAGAATAATTCTCAAATAGTTTTTGAAGGCTAGTTAAGAAGGAAGAATAAAGAAAACCTATGATGTAATAATGCACTTGCACGTGCACTCAAGAAGATCGGTAAGATTAGAAAATGGCCTCTAACGTCAAATCTCATTGCATCTCATTGAAAGCATTAGCCCATAGTGGTTTAAAGTTAACGTTAAAAAGAAGTCAAATTTCGCCAAAGAGTGCTGAAGACTTACCTGAATGTGGTATTCGACAGAGCCAAATTCATACAGGTGATGATCAATATCCAAAGGTTTTTTAGCACTGTCAGGGAAAGAAAGAATATCAGTTGCCATTCACTTGCTGTATAAAATGCATGCATGCAAGTACAAGCTTTTTAAGTTTTTTAAAAAACTTAAAAATGCATCCAAAGGTTTTTTAAGTTTCCTATTCAATAATGCCCTACTACTTCATAGATCAGCTTTCTTTGTCCTTTTCCTCATTCAACTGAATGAAGCATTAAATATTCACATCTGCCAAAGAAATATGCCTATGCTTAGAAACTTTATAGCACAGTTAGGGATGATTTTATAGTGTATGTTGTTAGGTGTCTGATGGGAAATCTAGCAGATCTCATGACATCCTTGTTTTGGTGCCCCCCAGAACACCCCAAAAGAGGGTGAATTATGTACATACTATTATGAAGTTACCTTGAAACTAAGGAAGTTGATCAACACAAGCATTCTGTTTTTATATTACATGGACTTTAAGTTTATACCCGAGTTGTGTTGGTGATTTTGTTGTTTTGTTTTCTTTGGTAATATGATGTTACCCCACATAATGTCATGTGTTGATCTCATATGGAAGGCTGAGGAAGGAATTTTGCATGCTCAATCACTTGTTAAAAAAAAGGCCACAAAAGGCTGTTTCCACTTGCTAATGTTTGTTGCTGGATAAAATCTAAATGTGGCAGTTGTTCTTCCACTTGGTAGAAAATTTGTATGCACCAACTGTCGTGGAGGAACTGTTCAGCTTTCCTCTCTTACTACTGCAGCTAACTTTATTGCTCATCTACCTGGAAAACACATCTTGTTGGCCCCATAAACTAGCAGTGATGCTGTCTACTGCTTCTCTGGTCACACTTCAGAGATATTATGTTTCATTACTACCATGTTTATATCCTCTATTTCATTTATCTGTATTATTGATAGTTATTATTTTCAATTAATTAAAAACTTGTGTCAAGGTTATGCAACAAGGACCTGAACATGATGAATCCTGAGAAACCTACAACCTGGAATCGAAGCTATAATGAGTGAAAACAATTTCAAACTGGGGACTTCAATAATGTACTAATTGTTCATTTGGTAAAGAATGCAGTGTTTTCTTTCATTTTCTTCATTATTTGATTATTTAGACATTGTTATTCACTGATTTACTCTGTTAATAATGTTTCTGTTACCAGTTACAAAGTAGTGTATGCTGTTAGACACTTGTTACAGGTGGACATACATATAATATATGATATGAAATAACCAGTAAAAGCTTACCGATACAGCTTGAGCAGGATTTCCTTCAGCGCCGGGGACGCCCTCTCGAAGCGTGCCATAGCGGACTGTCTTCTGATCTCCTATCCTCAATGGTGGAGGTGAACATAGATATACAGAGAGAGTTCACAATAGATTTGTCCATTTGGACTTTGAGTACAGTTTAAGTTCAGGCGTTGCAATCATGCTTAGATTCCTTTGAAGCAAGCACCTACTGCCACTCCCTCTCTCTCTCTCTCTCTCTCTCTCTCCATGATTGTTCTGTGTCACATAACTTTTGTTTTGTGTAGGACGCCAAATGGATAGCCTGTCCGCATCCTCTATAGTTGACATTTTCTTTTATGTACTTCGTTTTCTTGATGGCCAATCACTTACCTATCTTATGCATCTAACTTTGGTTTAATGGTATTGAAATTGTTTCGAGCCAAACATGCCTTTAATCCTTTTATTAGATATATTATTGCTTTCTCAAATGATGCGTTGTGTCCCATACTTTTTTAGCATGATTTTATATGGACTTTAAATGGAGATTACGAACAAGTGAGAGATTAAATACATGACTTTTATAGGTGTTTTAATCTCGTAATAAAATAGTAAAACATTCATTCTTGGCGGGCTAGACAAATGATGCGTTCTATATTGCTTGTGTTAAGATTTCTCAAAGACTCACAGGGATGCATATATATATATATATATATATGCAAAATGCAACACCACTTTATAAATGGAATGGACTGTTGAGCATCTTGCTTTTATGAAGAAAAATTACTCTTATTTTCATGTCGCTAGTTGAGACACAGAAAATTACTCTATATATATTTTCATATTTTATAAAATTTTGTCCTCTAAAATTACTAATGCTATTGTATTTTGGCAGTAAATTTGGATAATCAGAGATCAATTTTTTTATTTTTATTTTTCTGTATTGATATGAATAATACATTGATTATTGGTATTAAGATGAAAAAAATTATGCCTGTGACAGTCAAAATTTAAACTTATAGTTTTAAAAATTTTTGTTGAATTTTAGTTATAAATATTTCAAACATAAAAATTAGCTAAACGAAATCTTATTTTTATTCCAATTTTACATATTCAGATTTTGCAAACAAAATGTAAATAAATTAGAAGGGAAAAGATAGAAAAATGAAGGTGTATTGGTGTAAAAAATCACAATCTTTTTTATTTTTATAAATTTATATCGAACTTTAAAAGTTGACAAAACTAACTCAATTTAATAAATTATTTGCAATTTTAGCATGGTTGCAATTTGATTAATATATAAGGTGAAGTAGCAAATTTATATTTTTGTGAATTTTACTTGTACATCGTCTAAATACTAATTATAATAGTTAGTTAGATTTCAACCTCAATAAGTTTTAAAAAATATATAATATGGAATGAAAATTTATACATATTAAATTTTGAACCCTAAAATCATTAAGTCTTGGATCAAAAAAAAGAAAAAATCATTAAGTCAAAAATTTGACAGGTATCTATCTTCATATTTTAGTATTCACTTTAAAAGTTAATGTTTCAAACCATTAAAAATTTCAATTTTTATTAAAAATAAAATATATATTATTATAATTTTTTAGTATTATTATTATTTTTTATTAAAACACTAATATACATATTACAATACTACCACTTTTTCTAGATCACTTTTTCTAGACCATTAGAAATTTAATTTTTAAATTTTTTAAACTAAAATGCTATTATATATATTTTAATGGTTCTCAAAACAAATCGTATTATATTTAAAAGATAATGACAATAAAAATTAAAGAAAAAAATTGATGTAATATGTTTTATTTTTAATTTATGTAGTTCCGTATTTCTCTTCAAAATTTTTTTTATTTTAAAATATATATATTTTATTTTATATAAAACACTTTAATTATACTATATCTAAAATAGTCAGCCTTTTATTCTAATTCAAACATTCCCCTTTTATTCAATTAAATACATTTTCTTCTTTTATTTAACGTAAGTAAAAATGTGTAACTTATTAATTATTTTTTATTTTTCTTTTATTTTATTTATTCAATTATTCTTTTATATATATATATATATATATATATATATATATATATATATATATATATATGTATAATAAAAATTATTAAATAAAATTGTTATAATACCTTTCTAAACTTTCACTTTTATATATAATTAATTTGAAGTTTCTAATTTATTAAAATTATTTAACAATTATATCAAAATATGTATATTATCTAAAGTATGTACAAAATGTTGATCGACGACTAGTTTTATTTAATTTATAAAGATTATGTTCATATGTTTTCTAACATATGTTAAGCATTCATATGAATGTAAGATTATAATAATAGATGTTAGTTAATTTATCTCAAATGCCACATATGTATTTTAATTTTTAATTCATAATCAAATCACAATTGTGTTAAAATTAAAAATATTATGTTAAATTATGTTAAAATTATAAATAATATATTAAATTAAGCTAATTTTATTAAATTTTAAAGGTTGATATATATATATGTATATATATATAAAATTTAAAAGTGTAGAGTTTAAACTTTATTGTTATCAATTTAAAAAAAATAGACTATTTTTCTTATACAGTTATCAATACTTAAATTATACTATCTATTTGACAAATAAAAAAAAAATGTAAAAGTGGTGATTTTTTATATTAATAGAAAGAACTGAGAGAAAAAAAAAAGAACTGAGAGAAAAAAATCTAATCTAACAGCTAATCTTAGTAAGCATCCAGTAAACCTTCGCACGTGTCACCACTACAAGGAGGTTAACTAACATGCACCAACAGTACAGATTTCGAGCCATGTGCCACCTATCACAGCCGTCAGATCTGCGGACCAAAAACTGAACGATTTTGACTTTAGTAAATACAGGAGAACAATATTTTTTTTTTTATCCAACCAATAAAAATAGAAACCCATCCCCTCTCTATGTCTAATATCACCATTTTGCCTGCACTCTGTCTCATCTATTTTGTTTTCTTTTTTATTGAGTTTTTCAAGAATTTAAAGATTGGGTTTTTTTATTGTTCAATGGATTCTTTTTTAAGATTGTTTGATCTTCTGTTTGTTCTATTAATATAATTTTCTTTGCCTTAGCATCTCTCTCTCTTTTGACACATTCAATCTGATAAAATACTGAAGCTTAATTGTCAATTTCTTAATTTCTTTTTAATATATTCTTGTTTTTACAGGTTTCTTAATTCTGATTCATTTCTAAGCTTGATCATTTAAAAAATGAGCGTTGACCTTGTTGCTAAATTGTCAAAATTCGATTTGCCATCTTAACTAAACTCGACAAAGTTTGAGTCTTTGGTTCTGGGTTTGTTGATTCTTGATATTTAGCGATCTGGGTAGCTGGGGTTTTCTTAAATAGCATAGTGTTTCTGGGTGTTTGGTGTTTTATCGCTCAATTCAGTTTTTTTGGGGTGTTTTTCTGAATACTTATGGATAATGATGATGTTACGAATGCTAATGGCTTCACACCGAAACCTTTGGTGACTGTAAACTCTGAAAAAGTTGAAAATCAGACTGATAATAGAGAGGATTATAGTGAGTCCAATGCGTTGCTGCCTCCTAGAAGAGGAGGGATGTCAAGAAATCCAGAAAGAGTGAGGAGAAAAGTTCAGTGGAACGACAACAATGGAAATAAACTTGTAGAGGTTTTAGTGTTTGAGCCCAGGTGACCATAGCTTTTGCGTTAAGTTTGGATTTTGTGCTTGCTGCTTTTGTTTTTATCTTTTGTTTGGTTAATTTGTCTCAAGGGTTTTGTTTTTTTGCTTTTTGTTTGAAAATCTTGTTACTTGTGTTCATTATAAGTAAAGAATCTGGCTTCACAATTACAACACTATAAGAAATGGGAATTTCTGTATCACGATATGATCCATTTTTGGTTGGTAAATCTGGATTTTTCTCATGTTTACTTTTGCCAATGTTATGGACTTTTTATGGCTGTAACAGTTGTCTCGCCAGGCTAAACTTTCGGCTAATTATGCCCATCTGCCTGAAAATGAAAGTGTCTATTTATTTTTTATGTCACTTTGGCTTTCTTTAATTACGATTTGCCGTGTTTAGTCAATCAGCTCATGAGATAACATGTTATGCAATCTAGCTTGCAAATATAAGTAAGAAACCATGATTGGGCTTTATCTGAAATCTAACTTGGAAGCTGGTGTTATTCCAGGGATTGGATTAGAGTATTTCTGATCACCGTTGCGACACCTCATTAATATAGTTCTGTTTCTGAACTAATGGGTTGGATATGCAAGTTCTTTTTTTTTTTTTCTTGTTAATACTTTGTATCAAGATCCTCAGTTGGTTTCAGTGTACACAGTAGATTTATGGTAGTATCTGTTGAATTTGAGTATGCTTCTTTGTCTTGGATTGAGTTACTGCAATGTAGCAGGATAACTTTTTTCATGTTCTAGTTGTCATCATATAACAAGAGAGCACCACTGTGAGAACCTATTACACCTATGAACCTCACTCAAAACTGCTTAAGCTAGGCCCTTTTGGCATCTTCATGGACAATGCTGACTGAACTTATCCACTGTGGCTCATGGTGAGTCACTAGTTTACTCAAGCTGCAGTCTCCTACTCCCATTCTAATACAATAGGAAATGAAAAGTGAATATATCACTCTGACTTTGCTCGGATGAAGTTGGAAAAGGATTTTGAATAGACTAGGATATGGTAATGAAGAAGGAACTTCCAAAAAGGAGAAGTTAAGCAATTTATTCCCTGGAGCCAGTCTGTCCCATCTGTACTATATAGAGTATATAGGAGGCTGAGATTTGGGGAGGAATTTGGGGTTAGAAGAATGAGTGATGATTGGGGTTTCACTGCCCTGTCAAGAAGATTAACTGTCAGTTTGTTAACCCTCAATTTAGCTTCTTCATTTCTCTACTTTATTTGCTTCACTAGAATTGGCAGTTCACTAATGAAACCCTTGTGGATTATGTTTCTCAGCCCATTTATAGTATGGTTTAGATGCTAAGTGGTTGGCGATGTAAATAGGTTGGTCCTTTCTCTTGTAAGGCTTCGTGAACTTACATTCTGCAGATTCAACTAGAGCCTCAGGCCTTCGGTTGTAATGTAGATGTAGCTTTTTGTTGGAGCCTAGACTCTTGAAATAACATCTTTATATTGTCATTTGGCCTGGCCTCTGGTGTGATTTGATTATATGCAGAAACAAAATTGATGAGAGATTTTGATTGGAAAACATTCAGTGACTGAGATACTTGGTCAACCGTGTTATATTCATAGCTGCAAAACCTGATGAAACATGTGACGAAATGGAGAAAAAAAAAACTGTTTGGTTCAGTACCTTCTCAACTGCTCATCTGGAAGATTTTCAATTCTGCTGTTTAAGTTGTGTTACATTTTTTACTAGAGCATTGAATAAATAGCCATAGATATAAAATTATCAAATGTTGTCTACACCTCACTCCTTGTTTTTGTTATTGTGTTGTGCAGTGATAATAGTGATTCTGATGAAGAGGAGGCAGACGCTTGCATTTGTACCATAATGTAGAAATTTTAGTACAACCATCTGTAGATATTTGCAGGATAAATCTTTAAGTGTTCTCAATGACTGCACATTTGATAGATAGGAGTAATTGGATCAACCAGTTGTAGATATGCGAAGGCTGAAAGGAAATGTGCTGTGGCTTCCGACCTGTTTTTGCTTCTTTTCAAAATAAACATTGATACAAGTTCCTCATCCTTATGGTAATTTTTATGACAAACAGCTGTGAACTCTGTGGATCTCATCCCTGGAACTGAAAGCAGGTAGAGCATTAACGATGATCAAGCTTACATGATGTTAAAAGTGAATATTTCCAACCTTACCAGACCTATCAAGATGAGAGATGAAAACTAAGTAAAGAGATTACTTTTAATGATTGTTTGTTGAAGTTGCAGTTGCTTTAAACTCTGATCATTTTAGTCTGATAGCTTTCTGAGGTATTTGGAGCATCCATTGTGTGAGATTAGGTCTTGTATGCTGCTGCATTTTTTACAGGATAAGTTGTGAAATTTTGCTCTGGGGAATCTAATGTACTTGAGCTCTTGCGAGCAGTAACAAATATATAATTGATTCAATTATAAAGGTGATGCTTTATTTCCACAATCTTTCATCCTTGTTTTCAGAATTCTAGTAAGATTTATGATTTTGTGCTTGAAACTTTCAAAGGGTGTGTGTGCTAAACATAAATCCACTTCACAGTTCCTCAAGAATCATTTTTAGATAGGTTGAAGATGGTGCAAAAAATATTTTCTTTACTCAAAACATGCACGCGTCCATTATTGAGCACAGCTTTCATTTCAAGCAACCTTATAAGAAATGATTGGATTTTTGTCATATTCTCATTTAAAAATATTCCGTGCTATGAAACTAAGAATAATTGGCATGTCTTGCCACCTAATTGATTCTCCAGGTGAGCTTTTGAAACCAATTTTCCAAAATCTACTACTCTACTAAAACATTCAGTATATGAGTTATAGTTTCACTAAAATAAATATTATTCTCATATTTATGGAACAAAAACAAACAAACCCATTTTCTGGAATTGCAGAGCTATCCAAAATCATCATTCTTCTCAAACCAATAAGAAGAAGTGGATAAAAGAATCATAAATGGAGATACAAACAATACCACCCTAAAAATGTTTCACACTTGCCCTGTGTAGGCACATAAAAAAATCAATAAGGAGCAACTTCTGATGCACATTTGATAGCTTCGATCCATGTTAATGTGTTGTATAAATTTCTGAACTTACAGGAAGACTTGAACCATGCTATTTATTTGTCAAATTTCCAAGTTTGTAATATCTAAAATTGGCATATCATCTCTGCTTCTCCATGGAAATGTCTTGTCAAATGAGCTTTTCTTTGGTGATCTTACCCTTTCAGTGCTACTCTTGGTAGTAGATGAAGTTCTGGATTGACAAGAATCAGCAGAAACTATCCAGCTTGAGAGGCTGGCGTCAACCGCAATTTCTTGCATCACCTGTGGCTCTAATGCTACATTCTCCTTTCTCTGACGCTTTACTTGTGCCATTCCTTTAGCCTTCACTGCTTTCCATTGACTCAGATTCTCTACTGGATTCAGTACAGAATGAACATATTGACTCCTATGTCGAGCGTTCCGATTCATTCCAGTTGATTTCAAATCTCCAAGTGGCCTCAAATTTTCCTCAGTCAGAGAATCTCTCATCTGTGAACCCAAAGATAAAGACTTGAATTTCCCAGAGAAATCATCTTGGCTTGTTCTCAAATCATCTATATCACCACCACTATCATCACCCTCATCAAAATCATCATCATCCTCATCATCCAAGTCGCTTTCCTCATATGCTATTTCATCTTCTTCATCATAGCTGTCAATGCAGTTTCTATATCTATAGTTTGATGGATAAGATGCATTTTTCGCTGCGGTTGAACCCTCCACAGAAAGAGACCGAGATGGACCCTCTTTTGCAGTTTCTTGGCTGATATATTCTTTCTGCTCACCATAATCACTTTCCCAGTAAAGTTTTGGACTTTCTTCTTCTTCTTCTTTTGGAACTGGCTCATAAGTCTGGACATTCAAGTTAAAGCTAACTTTCTTTCTAATCTTATAGTTCAATGGCTCCTTGGGCTTTCTACTGTCAAACAACAAAACACAAAATAACTTAGCACAAAAATGCACATAAACATCAGATTCAAGAACTTAAAGACATTGAATCAAGAACTGACCTGGATTCAGAATCTGTGCTAATGGGCTCTTCTTTAATATCAAGATTTACAGAAGCAGAATCAAGAGGTTCATAACTACCAAGCTTCTGCTAAATCAAATGAAAGCAAGAACATCACTAAGCATTCAGATTATGTTCGGCAAAAAACAAAAAAAAAAAAAAAGGAAAAAAAAACTTACATGGTCTCCAGGTTGAACTCTATTGGCTGGTTTTCTGCGCTTTCTTTTTGAAGAAAATCCAAAGCAGCCAAGAAAGCAACCCATTAGAGGAGTGAAAAGCTTGTGCGAGGAATTTGTGGCTAGAGGGTATAAGCCATGCTGAGATTGGCTAAAATAGAGAGCAAAAAGACGAAGAGTGTGAGTGTGGCGTGGGCATGTGAAATGTGAAGTAAAAGAAAATTTGGCTCCAACGGTTTTTGAAAATAGGAACGTTGGACTTTTAATAATGATGAAGAGAAGTGTGGTGGGTGCAAAGTGCAAACAAGTTCAATAAAGAGAGATAGAGTCTAATATTATACAGCTTTGTCTCACTCTATACATTTATTTTGCAACATTTTTGCGGCTCTTTCTTTCTTTCTTTTATTACAATCAACTAAAATACTTTTCTTTTATACCTTATTCCCACTTATATTTCAAGTTGGTTAAAAAATATATCTATGAAAATGAAAGTGTTGGAGTGTTTTAATATGTTATGAGAGGTTGCATTGGTGGGGAAGCAAAAAACATGAGCTTTGGAAAATATTCAAATCTACATGAGCTTTGTACCTTTTATGTTACAAGTGTATGTATTTTAACAAATATTACTTCTTATGTATTTATTACAATCAACTAAAATACTTTTCTTTTATACCTTATTCTCACTTATATTTCAAGTTGGTTAAAAAATATATCTATGAAAATGAAAGTGTTGTAGTGTTTTAATATGTTATGAGAGGTTGCATTGGTGGGGAAGCAAAAAACATGAGCTTTGGAAAATATTCAAATCTACATGACCTTTGTACCTTTTATGTTACAAGTGTATGTATTTTAACAAATATTACTTCTTATTATCACAACATCAAAAACCCTCTCAGCCATAAAAGAATTAATTGTTATTAATGTTCTCAAAAATTGAATAGTTTAATGAATTTTTACTAATTTAATTTGATTTGAATATAATTATAAAAATAATAAAAAATTTTAATAATTAATTTAATGAAACTGTATATATTATATTTTAAATTTAAAATATTATTTAAATAAAAATAATTTCTGCCAATTGATATCAATAGTTGTAGGTGTATTTGCACTTGAAAAAAATATGTATTTGAATTACTAGCCCCTTATATTCATATAAATGGGGTAACATTTACTTATTGTTGATAATATGATTTGTCTTTTTTAGAGCAACATTTAAATTTCTTGGTAATATGATATAAAATTCAGGATTGAACTTAACCTAATTTAATAACAAAAAAAAAATTGGGGAAAATTGAAAGTTTTGAAACTCCTCGGGAGAGAGGGATCATGTGCACACCACGTGATCTAACATTTCTTAAATATAAAAGTAGAAATTCCTCTTTCATACAAAAACGACAGCGTCTCCATCTGCTAAAACCCCCCCAACTACCAACAAATCACAACCATTCATTCAAGTCTAGACAAATCTCTACCCTCTAAATTGCATACTTTACCCATAATCCCACAACAATAATATTCCCTCTTTCTTATCTCTCTCTCTCTCTTTCTCCCGCATCGCCCCAAAATTAACACCAAACCCTTTGTTTCAGTTCTCATTTTTTTTCTTCCCCTAAAACCCCAAATCCACAAATTTACAGAAGAAAAGCCCACAATTTGTTTCAACATAGAAAGAAAAAAGCTTACAAATTTATCTATTATACACAATAAGGAGTGAAACTTTATATGGATTCAGATCAGGGGAAGTTGTTTATTGGTGGAATTTCATGGGAAACAACTGAAGACAAGCTCAAGGACTACTTCATTCAATATGGTGAAGTTTTGCAAACTGTTGTAATGAGAGACAAGACTACTAATAGACCTAGAGGTTTTGGTTTTGTGGTTTTTGCAGATCCTTCTATTCTTGATAGGGTTCTTCAAGATAAGCATACTATTGATGGTAGAACAGTAAGTTTTCTCAAGTTTTAATCTTTTTTCTTTTGTTTTGCTCGCTTGTGGTTATGTGCGTTTAGTGCAGTTTTGATAATGTTTTTGTTTTTTGGATTTGGGTTTATTGGGAGAACGAATAATTTTAGTTTGTTAGTGTTGTTAAATGATAATTGAGATAAAAGTTTTGATCCTTTTCGTGCAGTTTTCATAATGGGTTTTGCTTTACTTGCGTGGATTTATACTGATAGTGTTGTTAAATGATGTTTTGGTTAATGGGTTATTTAATATCCTGCTGTTGACTTTGTTGGGAGTCTTTGTGGAGTAAATTTAATTGGGTGTGGGTGAGTTATCTTGTTAATGGTGGTATTGTTGAATATTGGATTTCTTGGTTTTTGATTTCTGGTGTTTATTGTATTTGAATACTAGTGAATCAGTCTCTTATCTTGTTAAATGTTTTTGTTTTCCTACTTATAGTTCTAAATTAGCAACTGTTTATGACTCAGTGTGTCCTTTACCATCATTGCTGTTCTTGCTTTCGTGTTTTATGTTTCTGGGCATTAATGTTAGTTGGGCAATAGTTTAGAATTTATTATGCATAATGTTTTTTATTGGGGTGGGACAGGCTTGCCCTTTCGAGAGTTATCAATTGAGTGCTTTAAAGCCAAAATTTTCACTTGTTGTTCTTTTATCATTCTGTATCTAATTAGTGTGTTATTTGTTTTTTGGGATCAAATTTCATTTTATAGCTGCAGTATCTTCACTTTTGGTTGATCTATATCTACTTTCATTTTCCTCCCTATTACGCTTCCTTTACCTTTTAGATTTTTTTTATCCAACTGTAAAGCTGTTTACACACACACACACACACACACACATATGCTTGTCCTCTTAATTTTAAGATGATTACTTTTTGGGAGGGAAACTAATGGATGGTCATGAAGGTTGTTTAGTACTTCTTTGCGCACTTTGTAGTTCTCCTTAACATATTGCAAAATAAAAGAATTATTTTCTTTAGTAAGCTGAGAATTAATACAACAGGGTAATGCAAATTAGCTTAAGATATATCTTGCTGTCCATATGTATTGATATATGTACGCTTGTATTAGTGTTTGCTTTTTTTGCATTTAACTCCTTTCTGGGTTTTCAGGTTGAAGCGAAGAAGGCCTTATCTAGAGAAGAGCAGCAAACAAATGCTCGATCTGGAAATCTAAATCCTTCTAGAAACACAAGCAGTGGTGGAAATATCAGGACCAAGAAGATATTTGTTGGAGGGTTGCCACCTGCCCTAACTGAGGACGAGTTCCGACAGTATTTTGAAGCTTATGGTCATGTTGCTGATGTAGTTATAATGTATGATCAGAACACCCAAAGGCCTCGTGGATTTGGATTTATTTCCTTTGATAGTGAGGATGCGGTTGATCGGGTCTTGCATAAAACATTTCATGATTTGAATGGTAAGCAGGTTGAGGTGAAGCGGGCTCTTCCAAAAGATGTGAATCCTGGTGGGGGAAACCGTTCAATGGGTGGTGGTGCAGTCGTTGGTGGTGGTGGTGGCGGTGCTGGTGGTTATCAGGGGTATGGTGCTTCTGGGGGCAATGCAAATTCATATGAAGGTAGAATGGATTCAAATAGGTACATGCAGTCACAGGGTACTGGAGGTAGCTTTCCCCCTTATGGCTCATCTGGCTACAGTGGGCCTGGTTATGGATATGGTGCTGCCAATAATGGTGTTGGATATGGTGGTTATGGAACTTATGGTGGTGCTGGCACTGGGTATGGAAGCCCAGCTGGTGCTGCCTATGGGAACCCAAATGTCCCAAATGCTGGGTATGCAAGTGGCCCTTCTGGTGCCCCCAGAAGTTCATGGAGCAGTCAAGCTCCTTCTGGTTATGGTGCAATGGGCTATGGGAGTGCTTCTTGGGGACCAAATGCTGGAGTTAGTACTGGTGGTCCTGGTTCAGCCCCTACTGGTCAATCTCCAAGCGGAAGTGCTGGGTATGGGAATCAAGGTTATGGTTATGGTAATTATGGTGGTACTGATGGTTCTTATGGGAATCCTGTTGGATATGGTACTGCTGGAGGACGTTCTGGGGGTACACCAAATAGCAATGTTGGTGCAGGTGGAGAGTTACAGGGGAGTGGTGGTTATATGGGAAGTGGCTATGGCGATGCAAATGGAAATCCAGGATATGGAAATGCAGGGTGGAGATCTGATCCATCACAAGCCTCTGGAAATTATGGGACTCAAGCAAATGGACCTCATGGTGGCCAGGGTGGTTACAATATGGGTTATGGTGGTGCTCAGTCCAGGCAAGGCCAACAACAGTGATCGTGCAAACATTCATGCCGACTGGACTTCATTGTTTTTAGCTGGTGCCTCCTGCTTTGTTAAGGTTCTTTAAAGATTTTTTCTTGTTCCCAACGGCAGGGAGAGTGGATCAAATCAGATGCCGATGTGCTTTGGGACTGGTTGGATTGCTTAAATCCCACTAGTTTGCACTATCTATTTTGCTAGTCTATATTCTATAATAAGTAGTTCCAGGCTTACTAGATGCCCTTATTTTCTAGTATTTTTGCTTATTGAGTGTAGTTTAAATTTGGCGTGCTCTATAAATTGTCTGTTAGCTGCTCTGAGACTATTCATTCTCTATGGTAGTGTTTAATCTGTTGTGTGTTTATGTTGTTTGCTCTCTTGCTAACATCTTCCTAGTGTTCACTTTTGGCCTTTTTGTCTAGGAATAAGATTGCATAGAAAATCTCAAATTTAGATATGCTTAATTTAGAACACTAAGCAGGCATACAGAGATGAATTGAGGTTTTCTTTTTTTTTTTTTTAATTGATAGCAGTGGAGCTATGAGCTACTTGGGTTGGTCACTTCATAAATGGGTAGCGATAATCATAGTGGTAGTTCACACTTTGAGGATGGCATAATCATTTTCCCCCTGTATTTGCCCTTGTGTTGTACAGGAGGAGATGCTCGAGTTGTAAGGTGGAGTCACGTGTCCACTCATGGCCCGAGCTTCATAGTGGGGGTGTGGTCGGTTTGGGGGTTTTTTCAGCATGGAGTGGAATTTGAAGAGGACTTGTTCACTGAAATTGTGAGTTAAGCTGAGAGAGGCTGTTATTCAACTAGCAATATCAACATGGTCAATCTTGTTGGCAGATTCTTGGCATTACAAGTTCTAAGTTTCTCAACCATCCCAATTCCTGGTGGCTAACCAGTTTTGTGTGGCAAACATCTTGTGGTACGTGGACTTGAGCTGTTAGCTGTCTCGCATCAAGATGTGGCAACCTGATGGTTTAGTGTGTGATGCATTGGAGTAGATTTTATGTCCTTTGGAATATTTAGAAACGGAGTTGTCAATAGTAGTGGTGTAGGTAGATTTTGGAATGAAATGAAAGAGTTAACTTATATTTATGACAAGTTTTTCGGAAGACGCTAATTATCATTTTAAATACCAGTGCTGATAGGCTTCTATGAGAGTTTAACCTTTTCAGTTCTGCCCCGAGCAGGGAATGAACATCTGAATTTTCTTCTCTATGATTGGATACTGAGACAGTTCTGTTGGCTTGCAACAGAGATTGTGTGCATTTTCGGGAGTTTTTGCTTTATGTGAATTGCCGACTTTTTATCTGTTTCTCATAAATAACCTTCCCAAGCATTATTCTCTTTGACAGCCTATTGATATTGGATGACCCGAATGATTCTTCTAATGTATCGGTTCTGGGTCCACGGAATTTATAGGTATAGGAAGAACTGTGTCGAAGAGATTTTTTCTTTTGGACCATCTTTTGATTGATGCAATTGTTAAGGAACTTTCATTGAAGACATTTACATTTAACCTGTAAATGTGTATCTAGCATTACATGTGGCTTGTTAATTAATTTAGACAAGACGAAGCCATCTTATAGTAATGGTATCTTTAATATGTTTGATGGTCAATTGCACATCAAGGCGTAACAACACAAACAATTGCTCAACTACATATGGAATCCTAGAGCTAGAAGGTATCACTCCCATAAAAACAGGTTTGTTTGGATGGTGTTATGATCTAAGTAGAACTAGAATGAACAACACAGTAGCAATAAACACATGAATATTTACTTGTATGAATAATCTCATAAAGCAAGTAAACGTAAATACACTCAAGTTTTTCTGTTATAATAATGCTGGTGTATTGTTTAGAACAGCTGAAACCTAAAAGGATATCAGAACACCGGGCACTAATAAGCCTAAAGCATATGTGAATCAAAAGATAATCAGATTTATATTTCTTTATATTATATCTTTCAACTTGTTGGCATTCTAACCTGCTCTACTGGAACCCAAAATTTGTTTGCAAGATGCTCCTTGGGCGCTTGCTCCTCTTTCTACTATGACCCCTATTTGATTGTACATCCACTGAAGTGCTCTGGAGGTTCTTTCTCCCTGTTCTCATCGTCACTACCTTTCATCAAAGCACTTAGTTTTGTCTGTGGACTCTTCTTCTTCTTGTGGCAATTTTCCTGTCTGAGTTTTCTTTTGTTTGAATTCTTCAAGACAGCACAAGAAACTAGAAGGAGAGAATGGCCAAGTCAATCCTAATATGTGAGAAGAGATGCAAGATCTGTATTAGCTCAGCAATAAACATTTTGTTCAGAACTGGAAAAGATGCACCTCAACAATAAACAATTGATTCTACATAAATGTTGCCATGCAAGATGCTCCATCAACTTTTTGAAATCATGGAAGAAGAAGAAAAAGAAAAGCACAAGTCCCCATTATCTGTTTGTCATATAATTCCTTTCAGGAAACAATTTGACCAAAGTTTTGCAGTGCAATCCATATTACCTATTAGTCATTTCAAATGACAAAGCCATCGCGATTCAACAAACAAGCACCACATGATGATGCAATACAAATGAAGGCACACGCCACACACCTTACAACAAAATTACAGATTCAAATGCCACTTTCTCATTAGCAAATCTCTCTCACTAGTCGGCTTCCTCTAGTAGATTTCATGGAGCATCTGCCAAAAGTAAAGATTGAACTCATTCATCTTTTATGCAAATAAACTTGACAGGCCTTTCCCGGTATACTACAAGAAAAATCCAGTTTTTGCAAGGTCTACATCATAACTTCAGTCTCAAGAACTCCAAATTTGGGTACGTTGCCTGATCGATCACAGCCCAACAAACAAATTAAAATACATGAACAAAAATTAAAGAGAGAGAAAATCGAAAAGAACCAGGGTGGTTCAGGGCCAAGAATCCAAGGTCTACATCAACATCATCAAAGGTAACAATTGTCTTGTTACTTGTTAGCATGACCACCTAAGTAATCTTCTTTCTCGTACAGAACAACCTCAACACCAGCTTTTGCAAGAACACAATTAAGCTGAAGCAAGACCACCAATCATTTCCCAAAAAAAAAAAAAAAGGACCACCAATCACTGCTTCTCTCATTTTCGACATTATTATTATTACTCTTAATTATCAAATTCTTGATCAATTACCATATGTTTGTGGTTAATGTACATGCGTTGAGATATATATGTAGAAAAGAATTGGTACGTATAAAAGAAACTCTCATTAGCATATACATATGCACACAGCAAGCTATCTATATACAATCATTTTGTTGCTATGCGAGTTTATTAAAAAAAAATCCATCCTCGAGCTCTTATCATAAGTCATCCAAAAATATTTAGTTACAATCTGAAGATTTTCAATATGAATAGTATAGATATTTTTTGTTTCATTAGAAAAAATTCAATGAAATAATGCAGTCAGTGCCCCTTTCTTCAGGGTGTATGCATAATAGAATAGATCAATCAACAAGCTGCAGGAAATTCTTGGAACGGATTTCCAAGTGCAGCAACATTGCCAGGCCTCGAAAGAACAACCTGCATTAATGAATCATACAATGTTTAATGAAAATGGAATAATTCTTCAAACAGAAATTGAAGCTGTGCATGACTACTTAGCATGAACAAAAAAAGGCCGTATACCTGATAATTTCCAAGTGTTAGTGTCTTAAACCCTGCTGCACAATAATCAAAATAATACTCCCATGTTCTGATGAACTTTTCGTTGAATCCCAGAGCCAGAATTTTGCTGACAACAAGACAAACGCACCACTATTAGCTTCTTCTTGTTTCTTTTTCTGATAAAACTGTTAATGAAATCTTAAGATCATCTCTGAAGTAATATATATATATATATATATATGTTTACCCCTTGTTCTCCAAGAAATTCTTCCTCCAGTATCTGAGTGTTTGATAGTAATGAAGTCCTATATTCTCCACATGCTCCACACTTGTTCCATACATAACAAAGGCAAAATTAGCATAATTTTGTTGGAATGATGAAAAAACGATTAGAGAATACAGCAGAAATGGGTTATACCACAGTCTTGTTGAAGTAGCCATGGCTGAGGTTATCCTTGTTAACGATGGCAAGCACCCACCAGGGAATATATATTCCTTTATAAAGTCTGAACTTTTTCTGTACTCCTCATACCGTTCTTCTGGTATTGATATGAACTGAAGTAGACAGTAACAACCAAACAAAAGAAACAAAGAAAACCATTATTAACATCAAATTAACACAGTAAGATTTGCATCTTCTAGTTCTGTCATTACCTGAAGAACAATGATACCATCTTTTGCTAATACTGATTCACAACAGCCAAAGAACCTTTCCATATATTCATGCCCAACAGCTTCTATCATTTCACTGGAAAAGGCCATTCAAACTCCGGTAATTTGTTCAGTATTCTATATTTACAAGTAAATTTTTATCACAGTAGGAAAAGCTTACCAGGATATGATTCTGTCATATTTATAGGAATCAGGCAATTGGCGATAGTCGCAGAGTAGAAAGCTGATGTTATCCTGATACCATCAATGGCTAAGGTTAAAAATCAGCTTTTCATAAGGACAAACTTTATGCACTTAAATTTCATGGTAAACTAGGAAAAAAATACTTTCAGAAAAGTTGCAATTGTATTTCAGGGTTGATGATACCTGGAGACCAGCTTCCTTCACTCTTTTTTCTGCAAATTTTATTTGCTCTTCAGATAGTGTGATCCCAGTATATCGACATCCAGTTCGTTTGACAACTTCAATAGCTAATGTCCCCCAACCACAACCGATCTCAAGAATTTCATGCTCCTTATTGATTCTTGCCTGTATTGGTTAGAGAAAAAAAAAAAGGGGAAACATGCAGAATGAGTAATGCTTGTCAGGAAATCCTGCAACTTCCTCCATAATGGTCAGGGAACAAACTCACTTTTTCAATCAGAAGTGAAATTTTTCGCATCTGTGCCGCTTTCAAGTCTTCATCTTCTGTCTGTCAAGTAAATAAAGAAAAAACAGAAATTATATCATGAACTTAGTCATGCACTAAGTGAAATTAGCAGAATTCTGAAGATTGGGCTTCTAACCTTAAATACAGCAGCAGAGTATGTCATTGTTTCGTCCAAGAACAGAGAAAAAAGATCATTACTCTACAAACACAAAATGGGAAAAGAGACGTCAGCTTCTCTGGACATCATAGTCATCTGTGATTGTAACAATTGTAGAAAAAGAAACTCCAAGGCTCAACTAAAGTACTTTTCAGACTGTATCATATGAAAAAGCTTGTTGATCTACAGTATAATCTGAAGTAAGACTTGTTTCCAATCGCTTGTACCCCAGAACCATCAAAACATCTTCTGAAAATAAAAAATCTGACCAATGCACCCTTGAAGTGAAAGGAGGAAATGATTTTTTTTTAATCTTACCAGGTCATAATGACGAGAGATATTCCTGCGAGCCTGTGTCATTGTGTTTTGCCTTGAAACATGCCGGAAGAAAAATTTTGCAGATGCAATACTAGCTGTGAATAACATTGGTGTCCACCAACCTCTGATCGACAGAGAAAAGAGAATACCTTTTCAGAATTCAGGAAATTCCATCCAGTAGTGTTACACGTTGTCAGAATAATTTTTCACACAGTATACCTTTTCTTATTCAATCCTGATACAGATTTATTAGCATCTCTATTGGCAATGAGAACCTGCAACATAAATTATGAAAGGAAGCTCACTGAAAGTTGTCACAGAAAGACTTACAAACAGATCTTGGAGCAATTAGCTCACCATAAAAAGGTTCAAGAGACCTTCATCTTTGTCAACAAATGAAAAATCGCCGTTAATATATGCATCTGCTAGGCCTAAATCAGCCTGCGTCATTATCTGAGAAAATTTTCATCGCTTGTCAGGGATGGTAAGAATTTTTTGCATTACACCAAATTGGATGTACAAACAGATTCTGAGTGCAAAATTCTTGTAACTAATGATTATCATACCGTGCCATGCCTCATCAGGGCATGTGATCTGTTTAAAATGAGATGAGAAAAGCACATACCTTCCAGTAAAACTGGGGACTGTGAACTTTCAGAATAGTTTTCGACTTTTTAGCAGTTCCCCCAAAGGTTAAAATTGTTCCTCCTTCCTCCAACAAACTGTCAGATCACAGTTTACACCCATCAATATCTCCACATAAGTGCAATAGGTAAGTGCAATAGGTTTTAGTGATAAAGCTTCAGGGAGCATAATTTAACAGTTTATAATGCTTTACGCACACTGCAATAAAGCAAAAACTAGCAGAGTGATATGACAAAGTCTGTGATTATATTTACAAGTGAACTCACATTAAACAGCCAGTAGAGATGTATTGTCCAAGAAATCTAGTAACAAAAAGGCGAGCCGCAGTTTCTAACAGAGTAGGTACCATGTGTTTCGGATTGCTTAGAACAGCACAGCTTCTTTCAAGCAAACTATGGGCAGCAATCATGCCAGACTGCAAGGAAATATACCTGAATTGTGAGTTGCAAAACCTCTCATGAATTCTTAAAAGAAGAAAATGAAAAGGGGAACCAAAAAATGTTAGTTTTATTCTCAGTACCTTCAGTCCATCCTCATGGAAGCCATAACCTGAAAAAGAAAAATGTAATATATGATACACAGATGATCAATTGTCACGAAGCTAATTCAGAAATGGAAATTGCAGAAAACCCAAGTAGACTTGAAGTTTGGATCAAATTCTGATGGAAATTTAACAAGAATCAAATTAAATAACTTACCCTGGTATGCTCCACAAAACCAAAGTCCTCTCCTTCCTTGAATATGTTCAAGCTCAAGAGATGCTTTTGATGCAACTACTGATGGGACTGGATGGCCTGTTCTCCACTTCAGTAAGGTATTATCAGGTGTATGATCTGGATTAAGTGTCACAAGGAAAGGCAGATTTGTTTCACCAAGATTCTGCAAGAGTTAACAGCATTAAAAATTTCGCATTTGATTCTTAAATAAAACCAGCGTTAAGCCAACATGTTACACACCTGAAGCACATTAAGCCAGTATGTCAGGCATATTTTATTGTCTGTATTTCCCAAAAAATTCCATGCACTCCATGCTGCTGGATTTTGAGGCATAAACTTTTTATCACGGTGTAGGAAGATTTCACTGCAATCAAGAGTTCAAGAATGTTAGGCAGATTCTGAGTAAATGATGTGTGTTCCTTTTAAGATGACTAGTTAGTACACCCAAAAAAGAACGATAAAAGACGAAGCAGAAGAGGGAAACTGGCACCTATACATATACTGGAAAGCCCCAAGCACTCTTTTTTCATCAAATGTTGCTTGGCTTCCTAATAGTTTTAAAGCATCTGGTCCGTGAACAGCAATTATACATCTGCTGTATTTTTCTTCAGAATCATTTTCACATAACACTTTGCATCCTGATATTACCAATAATATGTTATTGCTTAGTGAATTCAGAAATTCATGATAATAGTGATGAATTAATGCTATTGCTTACCCTCATCATCAGTGTAAACAGAGTGTACCTCGCAGCCAGTTCTTACTATGCAACCCCAGCTTTCCAGCCTTTCTTTGACCTGATTTATTTGCTTTCGAGACTTAGTAGAGATTTTGTCTAAAAGAGTATTCAGAAACATAGAGAATATGAAACTTGCAACATCCTGAAGCAACTAAGCAGGCACCTTGTTGACATAAGAATGGGATCTCCCTCCAACAGTAAGCCACTGTGGGCGGCCAAAGAGCTACAAGAATAACCAAATGGCTTGTGATATGAATGATTGAACAATATATTCTACCTTTATCGGAAAGAAGTTGTACCTGAAGTAAATGATGATTACGGCAAAATGAGAGAATAGAGAATGCAGAAAAGCTCATAACTTTTTCTGAAGGGCAGGACCATATTGAACCACACATTGGAACCTATATCATACAACATTGTCATTGCAGCCAGTAAGTAACAACAGGATTAATAAAAATAATGACAAACATGAAGTTGAAAGAATGCATATGAGAGATCTCACAAGATAAGCCTTCTGAAACAATTCAGAATAACCTCGTGACTTGATAAAACTCCCTAGTGTTTCATTTCGATCAATATCAGGATTGTTCTCAAGCGCCTCAAGATAACTGAGCAAAAGAGATACCTGTCAGGATTGTTCTTCCCTACCTTGAAGCACAGTAGGCATGCTAAAAAATTAGCAGCAAGCATAAAGCAGCTAACCTGAGGACATCATCCTTAAACTTGATGATTTCACGAATCATTTTCCAGAAATAGGGATTTAGCGCATTTGTTTTCTGCGCAAACAAACCTGACAGGCCATTTCTGCTACCCCATTCGTAACCTTTGCCATTGTCTAAGCTAACTGAGAATGACATATCAGATAACTCCAGGTCCACTCCAAGGTTCTCAAAGAACTCCATCATATTTGGATATGTTACCTGTTAGTATATGAATTTGTTCATAAGAAATGGTCTAAAAATTGATTAAATTTCACTTGCGAAGAGACATTTTGGTTGATGCACAGCCTAGTCTAAGGACACCTTTTCTGTATGAACCCAGAAAAGGAAAAACTGATTACATTTTGGTTGAGAGACTTTTAGTATTATTATAATCCTGCTTGGATCCAATCAGATTAATTAGAATACGAACTCTCACTAGAAATGATTTAAACTGAAAAACATATAAATCTCTACTATTTTTAATAGAATTTCAATCAATTTTTTTTTTTTAATTTAAATTTCTATGTTGAACTATTTTTATTTTGTTTCTTTAAATATTATTTAAGTTACAAACTGAAGGAAATTGATGGTAAGAAAATAAAAAGAAAATTTTTTGTTTACTTTTAATTTAATTTTATTGTTTAGCAAATAAATTCGATATTTTAATATAATAATGAAGTCTGGATGTTTAGCAAAATTGGATTTTTAATCTGAAACATGACATGTTCCGTTTGGACATTTATTTATTGTGTTGAAAACATAATTGAATTTTTAATGTGTCCCACTTGACAGCCATTTTAATTTTTCAGTTCAGAAATAAGATAATGCTACAACTTGATTTTTAGAAGTCTAATTTTTCTAAAATAGTTGTTGTACTTTTTGCATCAATTTATATATCATTCAAAATTAAATAAAGTGATTTGAAAATTTTTTACCGCCTTTATGATTTTTTTTGGATCAAATCGTATAAGTTAGAATATAATAAACTCTTAATTAGACTAAAAAAACTAAGTGCTTTATATATATATATATATATATATATATATATTATAGGAAAGAAAAATGCATTCCTAATAAAGATTTAATCATTTTCAAATTTGATTTAACTTTTTTATATTATACTTTTTGTATCCAATAGTTATATTACGCTCAATTATTTTAGAAATTGAGTTGATGAAACTAAAACTTTTCAACAGTTGTTTTTCCATATACATTAAATTCAAATTTAAAATCTTTTTTCAATACTTGTTTCTTCATATACATTAAATTCAAACTTAAAATCTTACCTAAATAAATTTAAATTATTTGTCATTTATATTAACAAATTTTAAATCAAATTTTGAAAATTTTATTTAATGAAATTTAAACTACTTATCACTTGTATTAGCATATATCAATTCAAAATTAAATTTTTGATCAATAAAATTGGAAAAAACATTATATTTCATTTTTAATTTCTTTAATTTCATATGTGAATCAATTTTTTTTTAAAAAAAGAAAAAGAAAAAGAGACTTTCACCTATATCAAAGTATCACATCAAATTACTAAATTTATAATTTATATTTAATACATACAAATATATACAAACTCATACAAGTCTTATATATATATATATGACACAAGAGTTTCCTGGAGAAAAAACAGGGGCTTAGCATTTTTTTCTACTAAATCTGGGGCGGCCAGGGAAACAAGTCTCTAGTTTACCCAAATTACACTTGGAAAATGCTGGTTCATAAATAAATAAGGAAAATACAAAAAAAAAAAAAAAGTGGCAAACGAACAACCAATGGATGCTGTCCTTTAGATTATCAGCCAACCACAGAAAAAGACGCCAAGATAGCTGATTATATGTAATACACTTTTGAAACACCACAAAGAAAATGACAAATGCTCCAGCTACGCACTGTATCTATCTTCCATCCAGTTGCAGTTTAACATAATTAAATATTTATCAAAAATTAAATTTAAATTTTTTAATATGCATTTAATTAATCATCATTAATATATCTGACGTTGATTTAATCTGACAGTCAAATCTTTATGGGTTTAATAAAAAGATCTACTATCGAATTCCCAAATTTCACCTCCCCTCAACTTTTCACAATTTATAATGGCAAAAAAAAAAAAAAAAGTTTGGTATTATTTTCCACTGTAAAAAAAATACCAAAACACTGCCAAGTACTATTAATTTGTACTGCACCACATACCATGTGGAGTAGCACATCACTCAGATTTTTTTTTTTTTTAAAGCATTGTAAGAGGATATTTGGTTATTTAATAATATTTATTTTTTATTATTAGAAAAAGTAAATAAATAATACTACAATTACTAAAATTAAAAATACTTAATAACCACATCTAACTGCCTTAAACCAATTTAAGAAATTATTGATAAGTTTTCATCCAAATAAAAAAGATCTTATTGTTAAGATTTATATATATATATATATATATATATATTTTGAACTCTGTTAAGATTATATTGTTAATATTATATATGTTCTAGTGTTTACAACCGTTTGACTGAGATTATTTTATGCTTTCAAATGGTTAAGTTGATGAGATCTTTATAAATTACAAATTTACCAACTTGTAATGATTTAAGAATCTGTTTAATAATCAAAAGTTTAAAATCCATTAAGTTTTTCAATTATTTTAATAAAAAATAACTATCACTTGTTAAGTTTGAAAATATACCAAAATTATATATTTATAAAGGTTTCGATTATTTTAAATTTTAAGTTAAGTGGATTAACAAGGGGATAAAACTCTTTCAATACATATTTTTTCTATTCAGAAACTTTAATTACAAAAAAAAACTCTTCTAATACATATTTTCTCTGTACAGTAAATGTAATTAAGAGATATAAGTTTTTTTAAAAAAATATTAGATTACTCTCTCACCGGATACCCCTTGTGAGAGCAACCTAGCCTCATCTCCTCTTTTGCAAGAGTGTATTTCTTTCAAAAAGAAAAAGACCAAGCTGATATGAATGAATAAATTAAATGTAATTCACTTGATGCATGTGGGGCTAAAAACTAAAAAGAATATAGAATTTAAAATAAAATAAACTAAAAAAGAACATTATCTTACCCGATTGAAGACCATGAAACCCAAGTCTAAATCAACACCATCAAAGCAGACAGTCTTAGCATGACCACCAAGATACTCCTCTTTCTCATACAAGACAACCTTAACTCCATCTTTTGCAAGAACATAAGCAGAAACAAGCCCACTTATGCCACCTCCAACCACTGCAACTCTCATTTTTAACCTTAACTAATGAGTTGCTGGATTGATTTTCTAGCTACTGCTGTATCTCCTTCCTGAAAGAAAATTATCCAATGAAATTCTGATGAATCTGTATGCATTTCCAGATATATAACGTTCACATTCTTTGTGCATGAAACGACACTTACCTTTGCAAAAAACAAAACAAGATCAAGAAGCTGCAGAAAGGTAGGAAGGATTAGTGTTGTTGGGCCATTAATCCTGACGAGTGATGTGCAGTTGTGAGAGAAGGAACTGTGTGGAGGCACCTATGGAATACGGATGATAGATTGCCTGATCTCTTTGGGTTGTGGGTTGTATATATATATATATATATTTCATGTACACAGTATGTACACCGCATGTGATTCTACTGTACGTAGTTTTCTAGTTCCTTGAAATCCCAATAAATTACTACCCCTGCAGCCCAATTAAGCCTAGAGTTCTTTTTTTTTTTTAACATTTTGAACAACATGATTGGAGTTTTTTTGAAAATGCCCCCTCTCAAAAGAAACTATCCTCTGAATACACACACATTTAAAAAAATGCTTATTTTATGTGGCCAGCTATACAGTGAGATGCGACAAATATCATTGTGGTTGCTAATTGTTTGGTAAAAATATAAAAAATATATATTTTACTATAGATGAAATTAAATTTGAAATTTCAAAATTCATAGTTCCACCCAATTTTATATTATATATTTATAACCATAAAAATTTTGACTATTTTAAAGTTTAAGTTAAATGAACTCATAATAGAAAATAAAACTTTTTCAATATTTATTTTTTCTATATATAAGATTTAAATTCTATATTTTATTTCAAAAAATTTAAATTTATTATCATTCAATAAATATTTATTTTTTAAATAGAGTTTTAGTTGAAGCTAATCTATTATAGTTAATTAATTTAATCCTATATATGTAATCTATCCTAACGGATGTAATTAGTTAAAATTCAATATTTAAAACATATGATAAAAAGAATTTTCTAAAATTCTCTATTATGTAGAGATTTTTATCTTATTGGATGTAACCATTTAAAATTTAATATTTTAAATATATGATAAACAAAATTTTTTAAAATTTTGTGGAGATTTTTACTTTTATTAAAATTTAAAAATAATAAAATATAATTTAACAATATACACATGACTTTTTCTATGAATTTCTATCCTAGGTGGCACTCTATATTGATTTCTCTTTGCTTTAGTTTTATATAGATATATAGATGGGGGAGTTCACTTGGTGAGAGAGAGAGTGACAGACTGCCATTGAGAAAACATGGTAGATAAGTATAAATACATTTATGCTCTATCGAAAGATCTTAGCTGCTGTGGATGAAATATTGGCAGTCTTTGTTTTAACTTTATATAGTTATATAGATTTTAAAAGAGTTTTAATTGTAGTTAAATAATTTAAATTTGTTTAAACACATACATTGAACTTTCAAATATTTATTTGATTGGATTATTTTTGATAGAGTTATAGTTGTAGTTAATATATCATATTTAATGAATTAATCGTATATATTTAATCTATCCTATTTGATATAATTAGTTAAAATTTAATATTTAAAAAAAGAGTTTTACTTGTAGTTAAATAATTTAATTTTGTTCAAACATACACATTGAACTTTCAAATATTTATTTAACTGGATTATTTTAGATAGAGTTTTAGTTGTAGCTAATCTATCATATTTAACTAATTTAACCCTATGTATGTAATCTATCCTAATTGATGTAATTAGTTAAAATTCAATATTTAAAATATATGATAAAAAGAATTTTTGAAAATTCTATAGAGATTTTTATCTTATTGGATGCAACCAGTTAAAATTCAATTTTTAAATATATGATAAATTTTTTTTTTTAAAATTTTGTAGAGATTTTTACTTTTATTAAAATTTAAAAATAATAAAATATAATTTAACAATATACACGTGGCTTTTTCAATGAATTTCTATCCTAGGTGGCACTCTATATTGATTTCTATTTGCTTTAGCTTTATATAGATATATATATTGGAGAGTTCACCTAGTGAGAGACTGTCATTGAGAAAACACTGTTAGGTAAGTATGAACACATTTATACTCTACCGAAAGAATTAGCAACGATGGATGAAATATTAGCGGTCATTGTTTTAGCTTTATATAGATATATATATTTTAAAAGAGTTTTAGTTGCAGTTAAATAATTTAAATTTGTTTAAACTTACACATTGAACTTTCAAATATTTATTTGACCGGATTATTTTTGATAGAGTTTTAGTTGTAGTTAATATATAATATTTAATGAATTTAATTGTATATATTTAATCTATCGTATTTGATGTAATTAGTTAAAATTCAATATTTTAAAAAATAGTTTTAGTTATAGTTAAATAATTTAATTTTGTTCAAACATACACATTGAACTTTCAAATATTTATTTGACTAGATTATTTTAGATAGAGTTTTAATTGTAGCTAATCTATCATATTTAACTAATTTAATCCTATATATCTAAGCTATCATAATGGATGTAATTAGTTAAAATTCAATATTTAAAACATATGATAAAAAGAATTTTTAAAATTCTATAGAGATTTTTATCTTATTGGATGTAATCTTTTAAAATTCAATATTTTAAATATATGATAAAAATTTTTTTTTAAAATTTTGTAGAGATTTTTACTTTTACTAAAATTAAAAAATATATAATATAATTTAACAATATACTTGTGGCTTTTTCGATAACTTTCTATCCTAGGTGGCACTCTATATTAATTTCTCTTTGCTTTAGCTTTATATAGATATAGATGAGGGAGTTCCCCTAGTGAGAGAGAGTAAGAGACTGCCATTAAGGAAACACTGTTAGGTAAATATGAACGCATTTATACTCTACCAAATGAATAAGTAATAGCGGATGAAATATCAGCTGTCTTTGTATTATCTTTATTCATATATATAGATTTTAAAAGAGTTTTAGTTGTAGTTAAATAATTTAAATTTGTTCAAACATACACATTGAACTTTCAAATATTTATTTGACTGGATTTTTTTGATAGAGTTTTAGTTGTAGTTAATATATCATATTTAATGAATTTAATCATATATATTTAATCTATCTTATTTGATGTAATTAGTTAAAATTCAATATTTTAAAAAAGAGTTTTAGTTTGTAGTTAAATAATTTAATTTTGTTCATACATACACATTGAACTTTCAAATATTTATTTAGCTGGATTATTTTAAATCGAGTTTTAGTTGTAGCTAATGTATAATACTTAGCTAATTTAATCCTATAAATGTAATCTATCATAAGGGATGTAATTAATTAAAATTCAATATTTAAAACATATGGTAACAAGAATTGTCTAAAATTTTGTAGAGATTTTTATCTTATTGGATGCAACCAGTTAAAATTCAATATTTTAAATACAAGATAAACATAATTTTTTAAAATTTTGCAGTGATTTTTACTTTTATTAAAATTTAAAAATAATAAAATATAATTTAACAATGTACATGTGGCTTTTTTTATGAATTTCTATCCTAGGTGGCACTCTTTATTGATTTCTCTTTAAGGTACAATTTGTATCCATCTCTCCACCATGGGGAGTGTGTAAGCACCCAATTTCGGGATGCAATTATGCATAATTGCGACGTAAGCCCCTATGATGAAATTTGTTCAAAAATTGAATTTGGTTGTTGATTTTTTGGACTTTAAGGACTAAATTGCAATGTTTTTTTATGATTTGATTGCAAATAAGTCATTTTTAGGGGTCTTTTGATAATTAAAAGTTTTTTAAAAAAAATATTAGGATCGACATTGGTGTAATGCCACAATGCCGATGCGCAATAATTCCATTTTTTGATTTTTTTCGCTTATTTTTCCTTATTTTTATCGATTTTTTTAGTGTTTTGATTGGTTGAAAATTCAAATTTTTATCTGATAAGGTTTTTTTTTTTAAAGAAAAAAGAAACGTAGAAGATATTTTTTTTGAAATCAAAACAAACGCTATCTGATATGATCAGATAGGTATGTTCCTCATTTGGAGGAAGTTTAGTACGCGCAGACTCCGCATTTAAAAGCAGAGTCTGCATGCGTGCTGGAAAAAAAGAAAAAAAAAGGTTTTTTGGCGAGAGGATTTTTATAGACGGAAAAAAAAGGCTTTGATTTCTCCGTTCTTTAAAAACCTTAACTTTTGCAGTTCGAGGAAGACGATACAACGATTTTTAGTCTCCAAATCAACACTGAGTCAATTTCATCGATGAAAATCCTAATCTGAGGGGCCGAAAAAGGGCATATGCACAACATTCACTTTTTCTTTCTTCTCTTCTGTGATTTTTATTCATTTCGTTAATTATTTTATTATTTAATTTCACTACTAGTTTGATTGTTTTTTTTTTTTTTGTGGATTGAGGAGGAGGATACCGCCTATGTTTAATTGAATAGAAGATCCATGGAATGCCATGGATGAACCTATATTGTTTTAGTAATAGTTCTTAGGATTTTAATTATTATTCTGCATTTTTGTATCCTGTGTAATTTATTTTAATTTCTGGGTGTATAATTATTTAAATTTAATTCTGTACATAGTCTATAATAACCCCAGTAGTGGAAATAGTGAAAGATTTAAATTTCTGTACTTTAAAATTGATTAGTAATTAGGTTCAATTGGGTAAAAATTAATTAAAATTAATGGTGGCTTTAGTTAAATTAGGGTTTGCACGTAATTAATTTAGGATTTTTTTTTAGAAAATCATTGTAATGTTTGTTTGATCTATTTTTTGTGATTTATTTATTTTGGGCTTTTTTTTTTTTTTATGTTTTTATGTTTTGGGCCCCAAGCCCACGTTTAGGTCTAACTTACTTAATAAATAGGCTTAAAAAATGATTTAGGTTTTTTAAATAATTAAAATCAACTTAGGCCCATTAGGTTAATTAGATTTTAGGCCCGCTTAGTTAATTAAAATTGTTTAGACTTAGCTCAGCTTATTTAATTGCATTTCTTTTAAAATAAATAGACCTAGGCCCACATTTCATTTAAAATAAAATCAGATTAAGACTTAGGCCCACTAATTTATTTTCATCTTTAAAATTGAATAGACTTAAGCTCATATCTTAGAAAGACTAAAAAAATATAGATTTAGGCTCATTAATTAATAGGCCCACTTTTTCTATTTCACTTGTAAATAAAATGTAGATTTAGCTAACTTATTTAAGAAAAATTAACATAGTTTAGACCTAGGGACAACGTGATCTTGAGTGCATTTTTTCTTATAATTTTATTGACTTGTTGCCTTTTTGGGTAGATGGATGTTAATTAGGGTTTAATAAAATTGCATGTAATTAGAGGATAAAATAATCATTTATAAAATTATTCTAAATGAACACGAGACTAAGAGAAGTTAGTATTTTGTATCCAGAATCTCCTAGTTGTGGTGCTAATTTTCTTTTAGAGAATCGAGTACCACCAATCAAATTTTCCCAGTTATTACCCTGGGTGGCAACTCCTCATCTCCACGCCATGTCTTTGTGACAGTGGTTAGTGTGTTCTCTAAGGCCCTGAGCCTAAACAGTGTCACAGTTGCTAAAATCTTGGACGTGCGCTAAACCCCACCATCTATAGTGGCGACTCCATTGTGGATAAGAGATACTGATTCTACTTATGTTCTTTAGAATTGTTTTATCGATTATTATTTTATTCTTACATTCATTTTGCATGTCCCTACTAAACGAATGGCGTTGGTTTATGATTCCATGGTTCCATTAGCTTCATGGGGTTGTAGATTGGCTAACCATCACTCTTAGCCTTAACTCGGTTCAAGAGAGATTACCGGACTCATATGACCAAAGTCTGTAACCCAAGTCCCTAAGGTGGGTAATCTTCTCTTGAGTTGATAAAGGATGCTGGGCCCCTTTGACCTTGGTTTGTAACTCAAAGTCCATAATGGAGAGCATCTTGCTAAGGGAACCTTAACTTTTTACCGGACCCTAACCACATATAATGGCCTAGTTACTTCCCTTAGGATCTTCACCCAAAGTACTCATTTGTTTGAATTGCCATGAAGTATTTCTATTTATAAAAGCCCAGGCCTATACCTTTAAAGCTCATTTAGGCTAATAAGGATTAGGCTATTCCTTTATATTTAAAAATGCTACTTCTATGCTTTTTCTTTTAAGAGAGATTTGGCATGTGCGTCGGCTCTTAATATCCCCTGTTGATATGAAGGCCAAGACCAAAAATCCTCGAAAAAGAAACTCGCCATTGAACACGTGTGTGGGAGGAATAAGGTTGGAAGGCTTATGCTTATATGTTACTTGTTGATTTCTTCTTGATACTTACTATTTACTAAGTGTTTGCCTGCTCCTTATTGCATAAACACATGCATCATGCATACATGCATACATACAGTTCATGCATCATACTAATACCTTATTTTGTAGCCATCATAGATTCATCCGGGTCTTCTCGTATTTGGGGACGAAGAGGTGGCAGATTGACCAGAGTTGATTTAAGTTCGGAGTCCATAGCTCAAGACATTCTTCACAGACTGGAGAGACTAGAGGGGAGTCCAATTAACCCACTATTCCTAGAAGCTGAATTAGCTTAGACTAAACAAAATGAAATGGAACAACAACTATAGATGTGGACTTTAGAGAACATTAAAGGAGCTTTGATGGATGACATGAGAGCTATGATGCAAGATGAACTGAGACAGGCTTTGGCCGGACTAGTGCAACCTGTTGTTGGACAACCACCTGTTGCTGTTATTGAACAACCACCTACTGCTACTGTTGAACAACCACCTATTGTAGGAGCTCCACCTGTTGCTCCTCCACCTACTGCTAACAATGCTGGGGGGCAACCTGCTCCTAGAAATGTGCCTGCTACTGATGTGAGTATGGAAGACGTTGAAAACTACATGGTAGAAAAGGCAAAGAGAGAGTCACTTGAATTGGTTCAAGACCTTGAGTCTAAGCAGATGCAAGCATTGACTCAGAAAATGTCTAAGATGGAAGATCTGATTAGAGGACAAAGAATGGGATATTCTTTTGACTTTGATGACATGCTGCAAATGGAGGGAGATAAGCTGCCTGAAAAATTCAAAATGCCTTAATTACAAAAGTTTGATGGGAGAGGAGATCTAAGGATTCATTTAAGTTAATACACCATAACCATGAGCACTACTAAAGCACCATTGTCAGTAGTTGCTAGGCTATTTATGTTGTCCCTAGAAGGAATGGCTGTGAACTGGTACCATGGGTTAGAAAAGTCTGTTAGAGCTGATTGGAAGGAGCTATGTACTGCATTCTTGAAGCAATATGATTATAACACTTGATTGGAAGTGTCAATTAGGAATTTGGAGTTGACTAAACAAAAATCAAATGAGTCCTTTTCTAATTTCTTAACTCGTTTCATGAATAAAGCAGGGATGATGAAAAATAAGCTTGCTGAGAAGGATTAAGTTAGAATGATAGTCCGTAATGTGTCACCTAATTTGGTCGAGAGGTTACAAATGATGAATTTGAAAACCTTAGTGGATTTGTATGATGATGGGTTACAAGCTAAGGAAATTGAGAGTGAGACAAAGAAAACTGTTAGAGGCATAGGAACTTGAAACTACCCAATTGGGGGCATACAACAAGGAAGTACTAGCCGAGCTGTAGAAGTGCGTGTAGTTCAGTAACCCCGAAGGTTCTCTAACTTCAACCAACCACTCTCCAAAGTCATAGAGAGGCTAATCCAAAAAGGCTTGCTTCGACCCTTAACCTTTTCCAAACCCCCGAATCCAAATCTCTTTGGCTATGATCCAAACAGAAACTGTAAATTCTACCAAACTGCTGGCCATCCCACAGACAATTATATTCACCTAAAACATAAGATCCAAAACCTAATAGACTCTGGAAAAATCATCGACCTTGAGAAATCCAACTCTAACCCAAACACCAGAAACAACCCTTTCCCAAACTACCAAAATGTTCCACTACCAACCACCATGATGATCAACTCAGGAGTTAGTGAGGAAGAAGTGCTAAGCTCCTTTGAGGACCTAAAACCTATATCCAATGAAGAACCTTTTAGATAGTCACAGAGAGGAGTAGAAGACTTATTGGGCCAGCCCTCAGGTAAGTTTGATTGTAAGGTATTCTACTCGAAACCACCATCTGCTAATATCCCTATTGAATCAATTGAGCCCTTAGGTTGGGGAGATGAGTTTGATGATAAGCCAATAAAAGAAGAGCATAAAATTCCCGAGCAGTCACTAAGAGGAGTTAAAGATCTGTTGGGACAACCTTCGGGCAAGTTTGATTATAGAGTATTCTATTCTAAACCTGCTTCTGCTGACATCCCCATTGAATTGATTATGCCGATAAGATGGGGTGATGAATTTGAAGAAGATGAATTCTTAACCCTAGAAATGTCCCAAGGAGAGGTTGAAGAGCTGCTAAGTCAACATATGGACAAGCTGAGGGAGTTGAAGGGAAAAGAAACATGCACAGTGGAAGTTTGGAAAAATGGGAAAAGAGAACGGATCGTAGGGGCCATGGACATTTGGTATGATTCTGATGAAGAAAAACCCACTGGATTCGATGTATGGAGTGGTACTCCAAATGTAAATCATGTTACCAGAAGCGGGAGGAATTACTGGGCAGCAGGAAAGCAAAATTAAAGAGTAGCAGAAAGGGAAGAAACAGAAGATGCAGAAGTAGAGGAAGGATAAAAAGAAGACCTGATCCTAGAATAAATCAAGAAAGCTAAGGCAAACGTCAGCATTTGGGAATTATTGATGCATTTAGACAACCATAGAAGGGCTCTGATTAAAGCTTTGTTGAACATAAGCATTGAAACAACCGCTACTCCAGAAGTTATGGTGGCAAAGGTTACAAAAAAGAAACATAGGCTGGTAGCATTCTCAGATGATGACTTGCCTTTGGAAGGAAGAAATCATAACAAGGCATTATTTATCCCAGCTGAAGTAAAAGGGAAGAGAACTAACTTTGTGATGGTGGATGATGGTTCAGCTATAAATGTATGCCTACTAAAAATCCTACCTAATTTAGGTCTGAAAGTAGATGACTTGACGACTTCGAACCTCATAATCAGAGCTTACGATGATGGTACCAGGAATGTGGAGGGAACATTTCAAGCTTTGGTCAAAACAGGGCTTGTAGAGTCAACTATTTAATTTACTGTATTGGACATCCCTGTTACCTATGCCCTGCTATTGGGAAGGCCATGGTTTCATGCCCTGGGAGGAGTACCTTCAACAGTGCACCAGAAAATAAAATTCCCTCATGAAGGAGATGTTGTGACAATAGAAGCTGGAACCAATGCAGTTGTGGCAGCCATACTTGATAAACAGAAGCAAGTGTGTGTTCCGCCTAGTTTCCAAGTCGCTGGAATATTTGATGAGATGGATCCTAGGGTTGCAAAAATGATGGAAAGCATGAATTATCGACCTGGATAGGGGCTCGGGAAGAATGAACAAGGAAGCCTTAAGCCCCCGAACATTAAAACCTAGGACCATACGAAGGGTTTGGGATCTACTGAGGTAGGACCAACTAGTAGAGGAGTAAAGAAGAAAGAGAAAGCAAAAAGAAATAAGCCCTTGGGAAGGATTGGACCGCTAAGTAAGAATTTCATCAAGCCAAGGGAAGGCAAGTATTATCTAGGCACCAAAGAATCTGTTAATATGGTTGGAAAATATGTCCCTGGGTTTGAGACCTTCAAGGAGCAGATTGTGGAAAGCCTAGTGACTGGCAACAAAGAGGAAGTCATGAAGCAAGTAACTGAAAGGATGGGTGATGATGTTGTTGAAGAGTTGCTGTGTCTACCACCTGAGAAGGAACCACTCCAGGACTTAGCTACTGTTATTAGTGATAGTTTATTGATGTTTTTTATGAAGAAAATGATGTAATAATGTCCGATCTTTATGCATATGAAGATGTTATTTTTTTTATGGTCAATGATATGAATGCTGGTTTTGCTTACTTGTGTGATGTGCATCCTAATAGTTCTGTGCATTATAATTTTGATCGGTCATGCATGTTTGACATTAATTCAATTCAATTTGATTCATTTAACATGGGCACAAATGATAATCCAAAGAACATTTCTATATCACATGATGTAACTCTTGAAGAGAGAAAAAATTTTGAGAGAATATGAACAAAAAGAAAGGTATATTCGCTTGGACTTATGAAGACATGCCAGGTTTAGATAGGGAAATAGTAGAGCATCATATTCCAACTCATCCAGAAACCAAGCCAGTTAAACAGAAATTGCGCAGATTAAGACCAGAATGGATAGAAAAGATAAGGGAGGAAATTGCCAAGCAAATACAGGCTAACTTCCTAGAAGTAGTAGACTACCCTCAATGGCTAGCAAACATAGTACCTGTTCCTAAGAAGGATGGCAAAGTACAAATGTGTGTATATTTTAAGGATTCAAACAAAGCCTATCCAAAGGATGACTTCCCGTTACCTCACATTGATGTAATAGTGGATAGCGCTGCAGCAAGTGCAATGTATTCTTTTATGGATGAATTTTTTAGGTACAACCAGATCATGATGGCAGTCATGGATAAGATTAAGACAACTTTCATCATAGAATGGGGGACTTATTGTTACAAGGTGATGCCTTTTGGACTAAAGAATGCATGTGTAACTTACCAAAGAGCCGCTACTGCACTTTTCCATGATATGATGCATAAGGAGGTTGAAGTGTATGTGGATGACATGATGATCAAATCAAAGACAAGAGGAGGACATTTTGAAGCCTTAGACAAGTTCTTAGCTTGAATTGAAAGGTACAACTTGAGACTCAATCCGAAGAAGTGCATTTTTGGGGTTACTTCAGGGAAACTGTTAGGACATATAGTGAGCAGCCGAGGAATTGAAGTGGATCCAGATAAAGTGAAAGCCATCCAGGAAATGTCGGCACCAAAGACGGAGAAAGAAGTAAGAGGATTCTTTGGCAGATTACAGTATATTAGTAAATTTATCGTAAAATGCACTAACATTTGTGACCGTATCTTTAAGCTCTTAAAGAAAGATCAGCCAGTTAAGTGGAATGATGATTGTCAGAAAGCTTTTGATAAGATCAAGGAGTATCTTGTTAATCCACCTATTTTGAAACCACCTAGACAGGGTAAGCCATTGGTTTTTTACTTGGCTTTAGAAGAGAATGCAATGGGGGCAATGTTAGCACAAGTAGGGTCAGATGGAATAGAGCACGCAGTGTAATACTTGAGCAAGAAGTTTCTGCCGTACGAGGAAAAATATGATTTAGTAGAAAAGACATGTCTGATCATGATTTGGGCTATGATAAAATTGAGGCATTATTTTCAATCTTACAAGGTTCAAGCGTTTCAAGAATAGACCCTTTAAGGTATCTATTTCAAGCATCGACTTTAACTGGAAAAATGTCTCGATGGTTAGTACTCTTAACTGAATTTGATATAGAATACATTACTATAAAGGTAATCAAGGGAAGAGCAGTAGCAAAATTCTTAGCTCAGAATGCGATCAAAGTTGAAGAGCAGTGGAATTTGGAGTTTCCAGATGAGAACTTAGTAGTTGTAGAGCACTAGGAGTGGAAACTTTACTTTGATGGAGCTGTAAATAACAAAGGAGCTGGATTGGGAGTGATTCTTTTTAGACCAAAAGGAGAAACCATACCAATGGTAAAGAAATTTGATTTCAAGGTCACAAACAATATGGCCGAGTATGAAGCATGTATTTGTGGGATTGAGGCGGCTGTGGCAGCTTGAGCAAAAGATTTGTTGGTCTTTGGAGATTCAATGTTAATCATCAATCAGGCTAATGAAGAATGGGAAGTAAAAGAGGAAAGGCTGAAGCTTTATATCTGCTATTTGAAAGCCTTAATGAAGAATTTCACCAAATGTCTCTTTATCCATCTATCCAGAGATGATAATTAGATGGCGAATGCACTTGCAACACTCTATTCAATGTGGGATGGTACAACTGGGTTGGCTATGAAACCTTTAGTGATCATGAAATCTAAAGCACCGTGTTATGGGGGTGAGTAGATTATGAATGTTCAAATAGGGCCCGAAGAAAAGCCTTGGTTTTATGATTTCCAGAAGTTCATTGAAAAGAGAATTTATCTATATGAAGTGACCTCGAAAGAAAGATATGCTCTTCGTGTTCTTGCATGTAACTATGCAAGTCATAATGGGGTATTATACAAAAGAATGCCGAACGGGATGTAGCTCAAGTGTCTAAAAAAGGATGAAGCTGAAGAGGTGATGCAGGTGATTCATGTAGGGGCTTGCGATTCTCATATGAATGGGATGATTCTAGCAAAGAAGATACTCAGACAAGGGTATTACTGGATGACTATGGAAAAGGATTATATTATGACAGTAAGATAATGCCATAAGTGTCAGATCCACGGGAATCTTAATCATATGCCTCTAATAGTGCTAAATAGTTTATCATCCCCTTGGCCCTTTGTCGCATGGGGAATTGATATCATAGGAGAAATAAGACCGACAACATCAAATGGGCATAAATACGTAGTGGTGGTAATCAATTACTTTTCGAGATGGGTAGAGGCAGAATCTTTCAACACTTTAAAAGCAAAACAAATGGCACGATTCATTGAGAAGAGCCTTACTTGCAGATATGGGGTTCCACATCATGTCGTGACAAATAATGGGGTTCAATTTCAAGCAGAAACAGCAGAGTTGCTACAAAAGTATGGGATTGAACACCATAAATCTTTGCCTTATCACCCTCAAGCTAATGGAGCAGTGGAAGCAGCTAATAAAAATGTCAAGAAAATCCTTTCTAAGAGGGTTAAAACCTATAAGGATTAGTCTGAATATCTTCCTTTTGCCTTATGAGGATATAGGACTACAGCTCGAATTGCCACAGGCCAAACACCGTTCTCATTGGTATATGGTTGTGAAGCAGTTTTGCCCATAGAAATTGAAATTAAATCCTTGAGAGTAGTCATGGAAGCTAAAATAACTGAGAATGAATGGGTGCAAAAAAGATATGATCATCTAGTATCTCTAGATGAGAAATGGATGGATGCTTTATTCCACACTCAAATATATTAGAGAAGGATAGCAAGGGTGTTTAACAGGAAGGTTAAGCCTAGGAAGATCAAAGCTGGAGATATGGTGCTGAGACAGTCTAGAGCCATGGTGTTCGATCCAAGAGGTAAATTTAGACTGAATTAGGAAGGACCGTACTTGGTCAAATTGGTCTTACCTAAAGGAGCTGCTAAGATATCAGCTCTTGAAGGGAATGAGTTTATGGAACCTATTAATTTAGATCGCCTCAAGAAGTACTACCTGTAAAAAATATGAATAAAAATATAATAAAGAAAATAAAGTCCGCTGGCTAGAAAACCTGAAAAGGCTAGTCAAGCAAAAGTTAGGACATTCGCGCTATTCAGAAAATTCACAAAGGGCTGATAGGAAAAAATTATAGAAATAAATTAAAATAATGGTCCCGCTGATTAGAAAACTCGTAAATTGCTAGTCAGGCAAAAATTAGGGAAATAAAATGTGGATAATAGGAGTTATGTCATGTGATGTATTAAATGTACTCATTTTGGCCCTAATTAATAAATGAAATTGAAATTGAAGTTTTGTTAAACTTTGCATATCCTTCTTTATTATAAAGCATAAGTACTTGAAAGGATAACAAAACATAAGAAAGCCTAAAACTAGCTCAATGAGACCATTCTATCTAGTGATGTCTTTGTTTCTTCCTTTGTGATCCATCATACAAAGCTTGAGTCCTCTTGTACCTAGCAAATCCTGGTGGTTCCGTCTTTTGGATAACAACCCAAGTTTTGTAATCATCATCAGTAGTAACATCCGCATCCAGGTGTATGTTCCATTCAAGGGCTGTATAAGGCCACAAGCTCCTAATCTTATCCAGAGAATCTTATCTCAAAGGAAAGCCTTCAAAGTCAGTCATAACAGTAACGATGAATTAAGGGCGACCATATTGATGACAAAGGCGTAAAGGGGTAAAAAAGGTAGAGAAGTGCAGCCCAGGAATAGGAACACAGTGCTCATATAGCTCAATAGTCATGAACTTTAATCTCCACCAAGGGTAGACCCATGTAATCTCAGCATCTGAAATCTTCTTCAACCAATCAACCCATTGGTCCATAAAACATTTATCCTTCATTCTCAAAGGATGAGATTGTAGCTGATGAGGTTGATAAGTCAAAGGATTAGGGGGTACATTAAGCAAGCTTAGCTTTTCCTGTAACCAAATCTAAAAAAAAAAATGATATAAGAATAATAAAATAAAAGCCCGTTAAGTTAAAAACTTGAAAGGGCGGCTTAGGCAAAAGTTAGGGCAAGCCTACTAAGTTGAAAACCCGAAAGGGCAGCTTAGGTAAAAGTTAGGCAAAAAAAAAATGAATAAAAATTTTTGGTTGCATACCTGAAGAAGAAGTAAATTGCCTGAGAAACAGTTATGAATCTTAAAACTGTCAAGCCTAATGATGGTCTCAGCAAGGATAACTGGCATAGGATTAGCTCCAAGCTCTACCTGTTCCAAGATACTGACAATGCATGTATCAGCACCACCATTATGAGAAACTAGCAAAAATTGAGCATATAAACAGAGAGTAACTGCTATAATCTAAGAAGCAGTGTTCTTATCCCGAGTCCCACAGTTGGTGATCAGAGAAGAAAGATTGATGGTCGCAGGGTTATGCATATACATATAAATATAAGCTGGGGGAAAATCAAAGAATGTAACCAATTTTCCAGGAAATTGCATCTCCAAATCAGGAAGGGCTATCATAGCAGTCGAGTCTAATGTGCATCCCAGAATAGCAGCAAACTCTTCAATCATTGGACAAAGCTCTTGCCCATTAAACCTGAATACATGGTCCTTGACATCCTAGAAGGTAGAAGCAGCGTGTAGGAGAGTGTTATCAATAGTCAGGTGCTGAAGAGATTTCAGGGATTTGATGTGGAAAGGTTGAAGCTTATTCTAGTCATTGCCATTGAAACTTTTAAGAAATTTCTTCATTGTTTGAAGAGATGCTTGAGTCATGATGAGGGTATAGAGAATGAAGGAGAATGCCCCTTAAATAGTCTTATATAGGGAAAGAAAATGAGTTCAGGTGGGAAAAGGATTCTGCTAGCAAAAAAGGATGTGGATAAGGTGATAGAATTTGAGAAGGATTGGGATAAATAGATAATTGAGAAGATAATTCATTCTTTTAATTGTTTATCTATCTAATATTATCCATCTTGGAAAAGGATTAAGATAAATGGATAATTAATTAAAAAAGATAATGTTCATGAACCATCTTTTTTTAATTAGTTATTTCAAAAAAAAATCCATTAAAGTGCAAAACACTGTTTCATTTCTATCTAACAGTGTTCGAGATAGTACAAGAATAAAAATAGCAGTACAATAGAGAGCAGTCAGACACATGCACACAGAAAGTCAGGAATACAGAAGCTCTAAATCATTCATTTTGTGCTCTGGTATCAGGCCATGGGCTCCATCCTCTGGTAGGGTCATCAGGATATGAGTGTCTGGAGATCTAGCAGATGAAATACCAGCACTATACAGATCAAAGCCCAAGTATGCAAGCTGCCGACGAAGCATCTCATTCTCCCGCTCTAGACCACTGGAATAGCTCTGCATACACAGAAAACACCATGTCATATGCATTACATGCATAACATGCATACATTTGCATTGTCTCAATGAGGGCGCTTACCCGCCAACTATCTGTAACCTGCATCATAAATAATCTCTGAGATGAGGCAAGTCCATATAAATACTCTACCTGTGTCCAGGGAATCTATTTTATAAAATTTTGTTAATATCAATGTCAAGTGTATAGATCCATACAAGAAATAAAGCAAATAGACTCACATGAGAAGCACCTGGTGGATAAAAGCTAGGAAGTTGAGCATCACCAAACTGCATATGCTGCTCAACTGGAGCCTGAATAGCAAGAGCCCAGTAGAAGATAGACTTTTCTGGAAGAGAGACATCACTAAGCGTAGTACCGATAAAGGCCCCATCGTGACTAAACCCAACATGCTGAGCAGGATGACCAGGACTAGGTCTGGGCTCAGGGCTCTCAATCTCTGGAGCAATCTCAGTCTCCTCATCGATATCAATAGGAGAGTGAACCTCCTCAAACTGTAAAGAGAAGGAGTGAGTCATAGGTTCTAGAAACAGAAGTTGAAATAATGTGAAATTACCTTATCATCATCAATAGGAACATGCTCCAGGAGGCTCTCATGAATAAAATGCTGATAATGTCAAGAACGCTTAAGGAAATCTGAGGTAGCATATCCTTATAGTGCATCTCTCAGCTCTGAACTCATAAGATACGAGCTACAGAGCATAGAGGAGGGGACATCAGATGGAATGCGATGTCGAGAAGGGCCAGCAGACTAGCGATACACTCGCTCCCCTAAATACCATATCAGACAGCCATAACTAGAGAGCAGGATCCTCATAGGCTCTAAACGGGCTGAAGCCACCATGGATCATATCACTGGATGTCTTCAGTACCCTCCAACCAATCAGAATTTATGTACAATTTGTGTAAATTTAATCAAATTTCTATTAAACTGTAGCATACTAATGATTTTATTTTTCCTTACCAGGTGCCACTCGACAGTTTTCAACTGATCACGGTATGTCTGCAAAGTGTGCCTATTGCTAGCAAGGCGAGAAGAACCCCATCTCATAATCAGAGGAAAGGTCCTATTAGAACTGATAGCATTAAAGCCTCGAATCAGTCTCTATGCTCCAGATCTGAAAAAAAGAGAACACATCAGAAAAAGCAAAGAAGAGCAAAAATATAGAGATCAAATAAAGGAGAACATACATGCAAGATGTGCCAAAAGCCACACATTATGACAGTACCTCTACAGACAGTGTCCAATTTGCAATAAATATAAGTAAGTGCAGCAGATCCCCAATCTAATGTGGCAACTCGATCCATGTCACGAAGAGGACCCAACAGATCAATACTGACCTCATGACCGATCTCGTAGAAGAGGGTCATGCCTAATAATATCAAGAGGAAATACGTCGCCTTATGAATAATCTGATGAGGAGTCGAAGTAGGAAGGCGTTTAAATCCTTTAACCAATGATGAAAGAAGAATGTTCTTCCGATTCTTCTATGCTGGGGTGAACCCTATCAAGTCATGTACATACTGACTCCGTGCATGCTCTAGAAAACTGTAATAGTTGATGTCAAATGGAACTGGGGATCCCCCAAAGGCAATCCCGGTGATAGCAGAGAAGCTCATAGGCAAAATGGTCAGCTTACCCACACGAGTATGAAAAGTGTGGGTAGTATCCATCTATCGCTCGATCAAAGTGAATAAAGAGTAATGGTCAGATTAGCCTCAAATAGTCGGAAGTGCAGCAATGAAATGCTTAAATCCAGAAGCCTAAATCAGATGTGTCACTTATTATGGCAGTCCATGAAACAATTCTCGGGCTAGATTGAAACAGCCCGTGAACTTCATTGGATGCTATTTTGATTTCAAAAAGAAAATAATAATTAATTAATTGAAAGCTTAATTAATTAATCAAAGAACTTAAATTGAAGGATTTGATTAGTTAATTAATTAATTAATTAATTGCCTTAAAAAAAAAATTATGATCGGCAATATAGATTGTCGACCGGCAATTTAGAATGCCGATTGGCATTCCAGATTACGGATCGACAATCTACCATACCGATCGACATTAACCCCGTGGATCAAAAATCTAGAATTCCGACCAGAATTCCAGACATCCAATCCTCCATTCTGACAACCTGGGAGTCAAATTTTATATTTTCAAAGTTAATTTCAATTTATCATGCATTTTCATATTAATTTCTGACTAATATACATGTCAATGTCAATTTCTACTCTGTAACTAACTCTAATTACTAATTATATAGGTAATATTTTTGCAGAAATAAGTAGAAGTGAGAAAAGTTACCTTATTACCTACATCTCTGCACCTGTGGGTATGTAAATGAGTCAAGGGAAAGATAGTTGAGTCTTCTTGAAGTTCCAGATTATTCTGAGGAAAATAAAGAGGTAGAATCCTATGACATTCTAAAGTCTCAGCTCCTTCATGTTGTCTATGTGATGAGGAGGCTATAGGATCAAACGGATTGAAAATCGGACAACAGATGGTGAAGAAATCAAGAAAAGAAAAATCAAGATCAAGTGAAAAAAAAAGAAGAAGAAAAGAATGGGAAGAGAAGTGAAGTGATCGATAAAAGGGAAAGAATATATAAAAGGGAGAATATCCATTTTAATCCTTTCAATTTATTTACTTTTTATCTATCTTTTCTTTCTTGTAGTTTGGTCCATAATTGCATTCTGATTAGGAACATGTTCCTAATTAAATCATGACATTCATCAAATTAATAATTCATTGACTTATTAAGACTGCATAATCAATCTATGTTCTTGAATCTTCTGTCAAATACAAAATATAGAACAAGATTACAGAACCCATTTTTTGTATTTTACATGCATGATTTCAATCAAAGGTTTCATATGCTGCACAGTAGCTATGATATGAATTTAAAATCATTATGTTATGTGATGCACAGTAGTCATAACCTTCATTATGTTATGTACTGCATAGCAGCTATGACATAAACTTTCAAATTCCTCATTGCTAGACGTTCCACAGGAACTATAGCAAGTTTTCAATTCAATTACACTAGACGTCCCATAGGGAATATAATGTTCATCGTTAGATGTCCCATAGGGAATATAATAAAATTCAATTCAATTACACTAGATGTCCCATAGGGAATATAATGTGCATCGTTAGATGTCCCACAGGGAATATAATGATATTTCAATTCAAGACTATATGACCGAGTGTAGTCAGCATTGTATGATCGAGTGCAATGTATCCTCAATTGATTATATGACCGAGTATAATTGGCATCATACGACCGAGTATGATGTAATTTATTTCAATTCATCTACACTAGATGTCCCATAGGGAATATAATGTGCATCATTAAATGTCCCATAAGGAATATAACGAAATTCATCATTGCTAGACATTGCATAGGAACTATAGCAAGTTTTCAACTTATCATCGCTAAATGTCCCACAAGGAATATAGCGAAACTCATTTTCACAAAGTCCACTAGACGTTCCATAGGAAATATAGTGCGACTTATCAAACACTACACCTTGCTCAACAATTTGAGCATCAATCTATCACTTAGGATACAATCGGGTGTCCTAATTTCTTTCTTTCGAAATTGTGTGCTTCTTTTGCTTTGCCGTAATTTGTCAAGCAAACAACGACAAAGGGGGGCAACTATAAGCACCTAATTTCAGGATGCAATTGTGCACAATTATGACGTAAGCCTCTATGATGAAATTTGCTCAAAAATTGAACTTGGTTGTTGATTTTCTGGACTTTAAGGACTAAATTGCAATGTTTTTTTTATGATTTGATTGCAAATAAGTCATTTTTTCAGGGGTCTTTTGGTAATTAAAAGTTAAAAAAAATATTAGGATCGGCATTGGACCGGGATTGTGTAATGTCGATCGGCATTAGACAATGCCGATTGGCATTGCACAGTACCGATGTGCAATAATTCCATTTTTTGATATTTTTTGCATATTTTTCCTTTTTTTTTATCGATTTATTGGTTGAAAATTCAAATTTTTATTTGATAAGGTTTTTTTTTTTAAAAAAGAAACGCAGAAGATATTTTTTTTGAAATCAAAACAAATGCTATCTGATATGATTAGATAGGTCTGTTCCTCATTTGGAGGAAGTTTAGTATGCACAGACTCTGCATTTAAAAGCAGAGTCTGCATGCGTGCTGGAAAAAAAGAAAAAAAAAGGTTTTTTAGCAAGAGGATTTTTACATACGGAAAAAAAAGGCTTTGATTTCTCTGTTCTTTAAAAACCTTAACTTTTGCAGTTCATTTGAGGAAGGTGATACAATGATTATTAGTCTTTAAATCAACACTTAGTCAATTCCATTGGTGAAAATCCTAATCTGAGGGGCCGAAAAAGGGCATATGCACAACATTCACTTTTTCTTTTTTCTCTTATGTGATTTTTATTCATTTCGTTAATTATTTTATTATTTAATTTCACTACTAATTTGATTGTTTTTTTTGTGGATTGAGGAGGAAGATACCGCTTGTGTTTAATTGAACAGAAGATCCATGGAATGCCATGGATGAGCCTGTACTATTTTAATAATAGTTCTTAGGATTTTAATTGTTGTTCTGCATTTTTGTATCCTGTGTAATTTATTTTAATTTTTGGGTGTATAATTATTTAAATTTAATTCTGTACGTAGTCTGTAATAGCCCGAGTAGTAGGAATAGTGAAAGATTTAAATTTTTGTTCTTTAAAATTGATTAGTAATTAGGTTCAATTGGGTAAAAATTAATTAAAATTAATGGTGGCTTTAGTTAAATTAGGGTTTGCATGTAATTAATTTAGGGTTTTTTTTTAGAAAATCATTGTAATGTTTGTTTGATCTATTTTTTGTGTTTTATTTATTTTAGGCTTATTTTTTTTATGTTTTTATGTTTTGGGCCCCAAGCCAACGTTTAGGTCTAACTTACTTAATAAATAGGCTTAAAAAATGATTTAGGTTTTTTAAATAATTAAAATCAACTTAGGCCTATTAGGTTAATTAGATTTTAGGCCTGCTTAATTAATTAAAATTGTTTAGACTTAGCTCAGCTCATTTAATTGCATTTCTTTTAAAATAAATAGATCTAGGCCCACATTTCATTTAAAATAAAACCAAATTAAGACTTAGGCCCACTAATTTAATTTCTTCTTTAAAATTGAATAGATTTAAGCTCATATCTTAGAAAGACTAAAAAAATATAGATTTAGGCTCATTAATTAATAGGCCCACTTTTTCTATTTCACTTGTAAATAAAATATAGATTTATCTAACTTATTTAAGTAAAATTAACATAGTTTAGACTTAGGGACAACGTGATCTTGAGTGCATTTTTTCTTGTAATTTTATTGACTTATTGCCTTTTTGAATAGATGGATGTTAATTAGGGTTTAATAAAATTGCATGTAATTAGAGGATGAAATAATCATTTATAAAATTATTCTAAATGAACACGAGACTAAGAGAAGTTAGTATTCCGTATCCAGAATCTCCTGGTTGTGGTGCTAATTTTCTTTTAGAGAATCGATTACCACCAATCAAATTATCCCAGTTATTACCCTGGGTGGCGACTCCTCATCTCCATGCCATGTCTTTGTGACAGTGGTTAGTGTGTTCTCTAAGGCCCTGAGCCTAAACAGTGTCGTGGTTGCTAAAATCTTAGACGCGCGCTAAACCCTGCAGTCTACAGAGTGTTTTTATCTTGTCTGCATGACAAGTTTGTAAATTTCTTTTTCTTCTCTTCTTTTATTTCTTCCATATTTTTCTTTACATTATTTTCCTTTGGATTTTATTTTTCATGGATTGTACTTATCTTCTGAATGGCATCATCTTCTCACTTTGAGCAACCTATTTTAAAGAGTCATTATATGAATCTGTCTCTCAATGAAGAGGGCGATGATGGTGGTAAAGGTGGTAATGGTGGTCTTGTTATTGGGGGTGATGAGATGGTTAATGCTTCTCAGGATTTTAAGCTCTATCTTATCGTTAAGTTTTTATTAGATAAGTCTATCAATTTTCTTACTATGAAGAACACACTTTAAGCCCTTTGGCATTCAGTGAGGGGTGTCTACATTCGAGATTTTAGTAATAAGTTATATCACTTCAAGTTTTTTCATTCACTTGATTTAGTAAGAGTTCTTGAATCTAGTCCATGGCTTTTAATCAAAACCTGTTGATTCTTCGCAACTATGATTTTTCTATTCCTTTTAATTAATGGAGTTTCATCTTTTGAATTTTTGGACTTAGATTCACAATCTCCCAGTGGGTTATCAAACAGAGTTTTGCAACATATTGGTAACTACATTGAGATCTTTGTTTCTTTTGACCCAATTTTTTTTAAAAGTTTATGGAGAATACTTGTTTGTATCTAAGTTATCATTGATGTTCGAAAGCCTTGTATGTATAAAATGAAGATTAAAAAAGTAGGAGGGAATGGTTTTGGGTGGATTTTAAGTATGAATGTCTACCCACCTTTTATTTTTTTATGGTGTATTAGGTCATTCTAAAATATTTTATGAGCATGTATTTCAATCTCCTTATGAGTCTCATGTAAAGGTATATAGTAGCTGGCTTAGGGCTAAAAACCAACGATCTCAACACTATGTTGGTGAAAGTTGGCTTCGCTCAGAGGATGAGGTTCTACTAAAAAGAGGTGGTCAATTTAATAGTATTTATGGTAAGAACTTTTTCGTTAATTATATAATAGAAAATCTGAATCCAAAACAACTTCCTTTGATCTCGACCAATAATAATTTTTTTGGAAATAATCCTCTATCTTCAAAAGCTCAAGTTTGTTTAGATGAAAAGGTAGAGCCGAAGAAATTTATTTTAAATTCAGATGCAGATAAGGAGGGTGTTGTGATTTTAGACTCCAAAAGGAGTTATAAAATTGAGAAATCTATTAGAGAAGATCTTATTAAAGATGCTAATGGGCTTATTGGTATGTTCTTGGAAAATTCTAAAAATGTTGGACTAGAGGTGGGACCTGGACTCTAAGCCCACTTATCATCATAAGTTCGTTAGTTTGGAATTGTCGTGGGCTAGCCAACTCATGTGTAATTTGAGTTTTAAAGGACTTGGCTTTTAGAAACATGCCCAATATTATATTATTGTGTGAGACTTTAGCTACTTTTAAAAAATTAGATTGGGTTATGGCTAAATTAAAATTGACTCTCTTTATATGGTGGACTGTGTAGGTAGGAGTGGGGGTGGTTTGGAGCTATTATAGAGAGACAATTTAGATGTTATTATTATAAACTCTAATTAAAACTTCATTGATGCAAAAGTTTCAATTGCTAAGGTTGGTTCTTGGTGCTTCATAGGTTTCTATGGCATTCTTGATCGTAATAAAAGAAAAGATTCATGGGATCTTCTTCGAACTCTTACTGTTGATAAATCTTTACCATGGTCCATTTTATGTGACTTTAATGATTTACTTTCTTATTCAAAGGAGATAAGTGGTGCTCTTTATCCATCTCATATTCTCAACAATTTTCATGAAACTATTCTTGAGTGTGGTTTGTTTGAAATTCAGTCTGTGGGTCATGATTTTACTTGGGGATGCTTAAGAGGTACTTTTAATTAGGTTTAGGAAAAACTAGATAGTGGTCTTGCTACGGAGTCTTGGCTATCTTTATTTGAGTTTGCTTTGGTGAAAGTGTTAAGTGTGTCTTCTTTTGATCATCTCCTATTATTATTAATTTAAATTGGTCAAATTCTTGCTACACAGAATGACCTTTTTGCTTTGGAAATTCATAGGTTCTCTTTGCTGAATGTCATAATATTATTTCTCATTTTTAGTTAGCACAAATAAGTGGTATATTAAGGAGAAAATTATAGCATGTTCTAATGCTTTAGTTCATTGGGGCAAATCAATTTTTAAGAACTTTAAGAAGGAGCTTAGTCAGTGTTATTCAAAACTTCAAGCTCTTCATTCACGATCTGATTCTGCTGGGGTTAATAAACTCTTTACAATTCAAGCTCATTATGATGATCTTCTTTATTGGTAGGAATTATTTTAGAAATAATAAGCTAAGCAATTTCGGCTCCGTGATGGGCATTCTAATTCCAAGTTTTTCCTCTCGTTTTCTTTGTGAAGGAAGCATCAAAATTGTATCCATGCTCTTAAAGATAATAATGGTGTTTGGTAGATGGATGGTTCCAAGGTTAATCAAGTGATTCTAGAATATTTTAGCACCATTTTTAAGTCCATTATTACAGAAGATGGTACGGTGTTGGATTATATAACTTCCTCTATTTCTCAAGAGTAGAATGAGTTTCTCATAAGTTCTATGATAGCTTTGGAAGTTCATAATATAGCTTTTAGTATGCATTTAGACAAAGCAACTGGTCTGGATGGCTTAAATCCTTTTGAAAGAATCCTAGAAAGGGGGGGGTTGAATATGACTATCGAAAAAAAATAGGAAATTAAAGGAATTCTTTGCAAGAATTGAGTAAGAGTTGAGAAGGAAGAATGAAGAACACAAATATTTAAGGAGTTCAGATTCAACAATAATCCTACGTCTTTATCTAACTTATCCTCAAGTTAGGATTTTTTAATCACCCACAATCTTATTCACAAGATTAAGAATACATATGAGTTTTATGGCTCACTCTTAAAACCTTCTAACTTGAGTTTTCAAGGCTCACTCAAAAACCAAATTATAAGTGTTTTCAAGGCTCACACTAAAACCAATTTCCCAAGTGTTTTAATGGCTAAACACTTAAACCAATTCTTTTAGAATAGAATCTCACTTCCCATTTTCTAAACCCAGAAAATAGAAGAATAAGAATGTCTATTCTAATCAATCACCAACTCTCACAAGAGTTATACACAAAGAATTTTTTAAAGGAAAGTTTAAGAGCTCAATTGAATATTTAAGAAAATGATAAATGATAAACAAGTTTTCTTAACCTTTTAATTGAATTCTAAGTTGTGTTTATATAGACACACACTTGAAAATGTATTTTTTGGATGTATCAATCATGTCTCCAACATTTAGAATTGATTTTGAATCAATTCTTGGACTTTTGGCAGCTCAAAGGATGCTTACGGGCAGCTCACGAGTGAACAGTGCTCGTGAGGGGTGAAAATATATCCGTTGCATTCAAAAATTCATGTTGGATGTTATTAGTGGTCTACTTATGAGCAGGGTCATGAGCAATCAGCTTGTGAGGGGTACTGCCATATTTTGGCAAAAACGTGCTCCAAATGCTCCATTGAAGGACAACTCGTGACCACTTTGAAAGATGCTTGTAAACAAGAATGAAGACGATTGATTCAGCCAAAATTGTCATCATAAAAGTTGTAGATAATTGTCTTAGATTTCCATAAAACTTTGAATCACCTCAATTGGACATATGTAGCTCATGATATTACTAAAATACCAAGAGCTATGCAAACTGAAATGCAAGCTGCATATGCTGACTTCGATTGAAGATTTGCATACCCAAATGAACTTGGATTTTGACAAGCAAGCTCAATTTTGAAATCTTAAGATTTCTAGTTTAAAGGTGAATAAGCTCATTTTCTTATTTAAGAGCTCTAAATATTTCAAAAGTCTTCTTCAATCTCAGAGGTTCAATCAGCCTGAAAAGTCACTATTCATCCAAAAGTGTATATGCTTGGTATATAATTCCCTACACACTTAATTGAAATTATTAGTATAATTTTTTTTTCAAAGTCCAAAATTAGGAGTTTGATCATGCAAATGGTTAACACCTTTTTTTTTAGAATTTTTGGTAAATTGTTAGGAAAATGTTACTAGTTTATGTACTTCATTTATAGCTTATGGCTCTTTTCTAGAGTTTTTTTTAATGAAACTTCTATTATTATGGTTCAAAAGAAGAAAAATGTTAAAATAATGATTGACTTTAGGCTAATTGACCTGTGCAAATTTGTTTATAAAATCTTAGCTAAAGTGATGGCTAATCGGATGAAAGGGCTGCTTCCGTGCTTGATCTTAGAATTTTAAGGAGCATTTATGGGTGGGAGATCTATTCTTGATAATGTAATGCTAGCTTTTAAGAGTTCTCATTCATTTAAGAATAAAAGAAGAGGAAGGTTTAGGATGGCTTATGATCATTTAGAGTGGACTTTCTTGAGGAACATCTTACTTAGGATGGGTTTTCATGATTACTGGGTAGATAGAGTTATGTTCTGTATATCTATTATGACTTTTAATATTTGTTATAATGGTTCTCCAATTATGTTGGGTTTTGTGATTAAAAAACGCAGTGGAAATTAAAAATTTTAACCATAAACCCTAACCCAGATCCAAGTAATTTGATTAATTGATTTAAAACTAGGGTTTTTAAATCTTACCACAAATGCAGAAGAGGTAAGATTTCTGAAAGGCAAACAGGAGGTTCACTCCAGTGACACCTTACCTCGAGCTTTTGATTTTGGTAGTTCGGATTAGACGTCTCCAAAAGAATACATCCTCCACAAGCGTCCACACAAACAACCCTTGATTAAAACGAAAACTTTGTGTGCTTGTGTTATGACCTGTGTTTTTAAATTATTAAATATTATTTAAGACATGCAGTGTTAATAAAATTTAGAAATTTCATTTATTTATTTTCATTATTTGTGATTATTAATTGTCATTTTATGTTAAAGTATATATTTTATGTAAATATGTATTTTAGAAGTTATTAATTTAATATTAGGATTTATACTATTAATGTTATTTTTGGAAAGTATTATTTTAATGATATTAATTTAAGTTCTAATATTATTTTATTAATTGACATGATTTTGAGTATTATTTTTATTATTTAATTATTCCATAAATATTGTTTATTTTTATCATTTTTATCATTGTTTTTCAAGGTTATTTTATGCATTATTGTGATAAATTAATAGGGCTTGTGTAATTATTTATATGTGTATATATATGGTTAAATTTGTGTGTATAATTGTATATATGTGTGTGTATATTATATATTATATAGAGTGTATTATATATATATATTGACTAAGTTATATTTTAACCACATGTTTTTAATAATACTTTATATTATAATATTATAATATATACATTCATACCTACACACAATTACACACAAATATATACACAAACACATAAAAACACATACATAAACACTCATACACGTAAAAACAAAACCAAAACACAACAAACTAAAAAAAAATGCAGAAGCTTTCCCCTTCCGCCGTCCTTGTCACCAACATCCACTGTGCCTCCATCACTTCCGGCCACCGTTTCTCGCATTTCCAGTGTCTATCAACTCCCTTAGCTCTAGTGAGTATGAATCTAAGTTTAGTTTAAGCTTTAAACTTCATTTTCTTGAGTTTTGTTGATTTTTAGTTTATGGAGCTTTAGGGTTTTGAATTTTTTTTAACCTTGATCTTGATGAATCTTGCAATCTTCCTTCACATAAGTTGCTCCTGGAAGCTTAATCTACTTCCATGAATTTTTGTGTGATTTTTGGAATTTATTTTGAATTTTTGAATATTATTTTATTAATTTTCGTAAAGTAATTATATAAATTATGAAATTGTGATTTTTGGTGTTATTAGTGGTTATTATTAATTTTAGAGTTGAGTTTATAATTTTTGTGAATTTTGTGTAATTTTTTATAATTATTTTTAGTTTATGTCAATTTTGAAAATATAGGTTAAATATATATTTTGTTAGAAGTAGTTGGTTAAATATATGTTTTTTTTGATATTGTGGAGATATATGTTGAGAAAATAATTTTTGTGTATTTATATAATTTTTATTGAATTTTTGAGTATTTTTAGTATTTTATGTGTATTTTTAAATATTAGGGTTAATTTGGTAATTTGGTGGTAATTTTAGTTGAATATTATGTTTAATTGATTTTTATTATATTTGAGGTATAAAAATGATTTTTTTCAAATTATTTACTATTTTTAACGAAATAAAACTAATTTTCAAATAATATATTTTATATTATTTTAATAATAAAATGTGTTTTTATAACTTTTGTTATATTATTGGGCTAATTAAGTTAATTGGATTTATAAAATAAATTTTTATTAATATTTGTGTAATTATTGGAAAAATAGATTTTCAATAATATTATAATATTATTTGGGAAAATAATTATTTTGGTGTTTAATGTTAAATATACTGTATTTTGAGGATATTTATGGTAATTATTGATTTTTAATATATTTTATTTTATTATTTAAATTTTGGTGAATTGTAGACCTCGGTTGGGGAATTTTTATAGTTCGGGATCCCAACCGAGGGTTGTGTGAATTTCTATACTCAAAGTGTATTTTTCTTGCAGGACCGGCTTTACTTTTAGTAGAGAGATGTCCGTTTTACAGAGGAAGGTCTGTCGAATTTTTGGTAGAATTCTCGTAAAATGTGATATCGGGTCTAATCCCTATTCTGTGTTTGTTTGTATTTTGTAATCCTAGATCTAGTCTCTAGAAATCTAAGTTAGTTTATTATGATTTTCGTGATCATTTGATTTGTTTAGTTGCGCCGAGACCGAGGCCTAACGGAGCAGGCCCACCGAGTCTGTCTCGTGGAGCGCTAATCTATGAGTTATTATACTATATATATATGTATTGCATTTAAGATGCATGACTTAGGATTTTTCATTTTCATTATATGTTTTAAAAAGTGATTTAAATCATAATATTTTTGGTATATTTAGGGTTTATTTTTTTTATATATGTATGTTAAATAATTATGCATGTTATTTTGATATATGCATGTTAAATAATTAGGTTTATGTTTAGTACATTTTAGTATATATACATGTTTTAAATGTATATTTATTCATAATTATTTTATTAACTGATTAGTATATTTTGGGTATATTTTTAGTTTATTTTAGGTATATTCCTACATAAATGCATGCCATATTATTGATTTATACTTAAATTGTTTTTAAGTATATTTTTGGTATATTTCCAAATAAATGCATGTTTTATTACTGATTTAAACCTAACATGTTTTTAGTATGTTATGGGTTTATTTTAGTATATTTTATGATTGATTTGAATTTATTTTACATATATATATATTTGAAATATACTTGGTTTATTTTAAGTATATTTATGGTATATATATGGTTTATTTTGCTATTATGAATGTTATTCTACACTATTTGTTTTATGAATGTATGATTTATTATAATTGAAGGATATCAATAGAACGTGCTACCTAGTGGGTAGCATTAGGACCGAGTACGTACCAGTGCGATAGATTTAGGTTTAAGTGAGGATTACTTGTGGTGAATTATGATTTGATTGAGATTGATGTGATTAAGGGTGTGATTGCTGGAGCTCGGTTGACCTAGTGTCTCAGGGCCAATCACACTGATAGTTAGACTGCTAGAGCTCGGTTGACTTAGTGTCTCGGGGCCAATCTACTGTCCAAAATGGAATAAGTGATCTATTTGGAATTAAGTGAGCCTGTATGGCTAGAGTGATGATATGGTTGATTGAGGTTATGATTAATAGGGTTCTATTTGATCCTTCATGTATTAAAATAAATGTTTTCTGCATCTATTATATTTATAAAAGCAGAGTTTAGCATTTGTGTGAAATGCGTGTATATACAAATATATATAAGAATGCCTGATTGTTATGGTTTAGATTGCATGTATATATAGTATAATAATTCACTCAGTTCCCCCTTTAATTTTTTTTTTCAGGAGATCTTATATCGTCAGACCTTAGTAGTAGAGTTCCTTGTCGGTATTTTTCTGTCCCAGCTATTTTATGTAAATGTATAATTTAAACTCTGATTTGTATTTTAGAAACTGCATAGTAGTGTTATTGTATTAGAAGAGTATTATTTTGTTTGATACTTTATACTCTGAGAGTTATATTTGAACACTGTGTGAATATATATACTTATTTATGAAAGGATATTGAGTATCCATTTTTATATATTGATTCAAAAGATTTTAATTCAGTTGTACTTTTATCTATTTATTGCATGATTTTATTTTCTAAGGCTTGCTACGAGTTCTGAATTTGAAAGAATTCCCGTTCCCTAGCGTCGGTCATGACTCCTAGTTTTGGGTCGTGACAGCTAGCACTTCTCTTGATTTCTCATAAATTAAGAACAAAAATACTCTGTGTTTTAGTTTTTCTAAGAGGAGAAAAATGAATTTTGATGGCTAATAATTGAGTTAGTGAAACCTTAGAGAATATAACATATTTATAGACCTCTAATTAGGGTTTCACTTACCAAAATAACTTTTTGGTAATTTCTCAATTATTATTATTCTGATTTTATTTAAAATTAAATCAGAAATAATATTCTTTTTATTTAAGATAACTTTTACCTTAAATAAATAAATAAACTATTTATTTATTTCCATAGAGCATATTTGGGCTTCTCAAACCCATATCCATTTTTGGGCATGTTATAAGTGTGTGACCCTATAGATTCACATGACATTGGCAGTGGGCTTTAAATCTCTATTTAGGCCTACAAGCCATAAGTCGCCTCTAGCAAGACATTATATGAAGTCAATAATCTGACATAACCTAATTTATAATATTGTAATCCCTTTGTTACATGATATCTTGATTGAATATAAGGTATAGTTTTTGTCATCCTTATATAATTCAATCATATTATTTCTTGACTCTAAGTAGACTGAGAATGATAACTCTTTATCAATTCACTTTAGCATGGCCATGGATTTTCCTTAGTCTATTTATCAAGGGGCCTATAGATATCTTACTTAGATTAAATGAGGGACAAATTCCTTCTCAATCACTCACATTCCTCATATAACTCATTTCATATCCAACAACAATCTATTTAATCATCATGTTAAAGACAATCTATCAAAATATATGATAGTTATGTAGAAATACATGATGATTTCAAGGTTAAAGGACTAAATCAATATTATTATGATGAGAATTACTTATGACAATTATCTATGTAGTATTCTCATGATGGGTCAATCCAGTACATTATTTCCCAAATAAGTACCAATAAGTTGACTTAATATCTCATATTCATGATTAGTAAAACATAATCATCAATCAACATCATGCTAGCCATAACATATTGTTATGACTAGGGATAATTTGAATAGAACTCATATTCAATCTAAGGGTTTTACTATCAAGTCACATACTTGATGACCTTAGTAAGAATTGACTATTCAAGTAATTATCATAACACAAAATGATAATGAAAAATGCCTCTTTATTAAATAAAATGATAAAGTCAAAAAATGGTCATACATGATTGACCTAGTGCATATCACTAATAAATTAGTCATATTGTTCTAAGCTATGGTTTGAGGCAAGGAAATCCACTCTCATCCTACCCCTACATTATTTATATTGAAGGCCTAAGTGCTTTGTTAAAGGTAAGACTATCTTAAAATCTAATTCATGGTTATTATTTAGCTCAAAATTCACCTTAAATTATTCATTTGTTTTAACTAATGATAGCGATTTATTTTTTAAAGCTAATATGGTTAAGAGCTCTATTGTAAATTATCGTTTAGAACTGTATAAGAATGCTTTTGGACAATCTATCAACTACGCCAAGTCTTTTATTGTTGACCTTAGCAAATTATCAATCTTGATTTTAATCTTAAAAAACTTAATTTTAAGCAACTAATATGTTTGCTTCATGTATGTATAAGTTAGAAGTAATTTGAAAATCAAAATAGTGATGAACTATAAAAGAAAAATCATTCTGGAAAGACATGATAAGCGTTATCTCGATCAGACTCAACACAGGGACTAAATTGCATAAAAAGTGCAAATCCTGTGATAATCCTGACCAAGACTAGGGTAGTCTCAACAGGGACCAAGGTAGATAAATTTCTATAAAAAATTATATTTTTAGCAGAACTCATCCCGATCCAATGTCCCGACCGGGACAATGCCTGAGATAAGGTAGTCCCAACCGGGACAAGGTGATCCTGACTAGGACCAATATAAAAATTCAAATGCAACAGTTTTGTAACAACTATTCAATGCTCATCTTGACTAGGACTAATGATATCCCGATTGGGACCTGACAAATTGCAACTTCAAAGTCCAAATTATATCCAAATGGACTTTGATTTTATTAGAAATGAAATTATTGCTTACAACAGCTATAATTTAATTTCTCAAGTATAAATATAACCTATGAAGATTATTTTAATGCTAACAATTTTGTTTATTCTTTATATACTATCAAGTTTTCAATTAAGATCTTAAAAACTCTTTCAAAATTCATTTTATTATTGTATACTCTTATGAGAGTTAGAATAAAAATTCTTATTCTTCCATTTTCTGGGATTAGAAAATAGGAAGTGAGATTCTATTATAAAGGAATTGGTTTAAGTGTTTAGCCATTAAAACACTTGGGAATTTGGTTTTAATGTGAGGCTTGAAAGCACTTGTGAATTGGTTTTTTAAATGAGCCTTGAAAACTCAAGTTGTAAGGTTTGAGTTAAGCCTAAAACTCAAGCTGTAAAAAATTAATCTGGGGAAATAGATTGTGGCAATTCAAAATCCTAACTTGGGGATAAGTTAGGTATAAATGTAAGATTGTTGAAAATCTAAACTCCTTAAATTCTCGTGTTCATCATTCTTCCTTCTCAACATTCATTTTAATTCTTATTCAAATCTTTTTAATTTCTTATTATTATTTGATAGTCTTATTCACCCCTCCTCTAGGACTCTTTCAATTAGTATTAGATCTTGGATTCTAATAACTTAATTACTGGAATACAAGATCATAGGGAGTGGATCTCAAAATATATCTTCACTTAGACCATTCTTTGATGGTAGTGATTATCCTCATTGGAAGTTCAAAATGGAATTATATCTAGATTGTGATTCCATTAGACTTTAAAAAGTTATTCTCAAAGGTTAGTAACCATTAAAAACTATCATTGATGGTGTCCAAATTACTCTTTCAAAAAGTGATTGGAGCAATGATCAAAAGGAACAAAAAACTATAAGAATAAGAAAGCTATAATCACTTTACTCTCTTCCATGACAAGAGAAGGAGGCAAGTTTTAACATTGCATTTCAACCAAGGAAATGTGAAAGACCTTGGAGAACCATGATAAAGGCAATGTACAAGTAAGAAGCAAAAAGGTTCAACTTCATATGTATGAATATGAACTCTTCAAAATGAAGCCTCAAGAATCAATGATAGAAATGACAAACCATCTTAATGCTCTCCTCAGTACCCTCAAGAAATTTGGAAAACATTTCTCTAAGGAAAAGGTGAATAATAAGATTTTAAGAATTCTACTTAAAAAGGATTAGGAATCTCGAGTCATTTTAATTGAGGAAGCTCAAGACCTCTCTACCCTCTCAACCGATGTGCTTATTGGTAAGTTCTTGACACATGAGCTCATAATCAAGCAAAAAGGTGAAGATCAAAAAGAGAAAAAAGAAAAGAAAAAGGCATAGCATTGAAGGTCTTACAAGAAGAAAGTGAAGATGAAAATATTAAAGATTCTAGTGATGAAGATGATGATATTGCTATGCTCACTAGGAACTTCAAGAAGTTTTTGAGAAAGAAAAATTTCTCAAGAACAAGGGACTTTAACAAGAAGTTCGAAGGAGATGGTAAGAAGAAAACTAAAGAAGTTAATTGCTATGAATGCAAGAAACTGGGACACATTCAAAGTGAGTGCCCTAAACTCAAATTTAAGAACAAGGGAGCAAAGGATAGGAAGAAGGCTTTCAAAGCTACTTAAGATGACTCCTCCGAATCCAAAGAGAAAGAGGAACAATAAGAAGTGGCCAAACTTTGCTTCATGGCTCTTGAAGATGAAAAAGAGGTACCATTTAATTCTAACTCTTCTTGTGATGAATATTGTGCTTATGATGAATATGATGATCATCATATTGAGAGCTCTATTGTGAGTAAACTCTTGCTTAAATGCAAAAACTTACTTTTTAAAAAGAAGCATTATAAGCATAAGTCAAATAGCTTAACCAAGGAATTTGAGAAGTTAAAAATTCAATTTTCTAATATTTTTAAGTTAAATGATAAACATACTAGTGATTTAAAATCTTTTAATTCCTTGGAAGAGTAACTCAAGAAAGCAAGTGATGAAAATCATAAACTTTTTAATGAAGTGGTTAAGCTAAAAAATTCCATATTAAAATTGTAAAGAGAAAAAAAAAGATTTTATATAATTTACTTGACTCTAAAAAATTTCATGAAAATACTCATGGAATTTGATACACTAATGGAATGGCCTCATCTTCATTATCATCACATATTAAATATATTAAAACATCATGCAATTCGATTCCCTCTACTCCAAAATTGATTAAGACTCAAGCTTTCAAAGCTAATAAGTCTCATGTGTCAAATATTAAAGGAAAATGTCGTAAGACTCAATCCTATATGATACAAAGAGGTAAGTCTCAACCTAAACATGCTTATATGTACATTAGAAACAACACTTATAAGCATGTTTCACAACACAATGCACCTAAATATATTATACAAACCCATCAAAATACATATTATCATTGCCAATGTACGTCTCATGCTCAAAAAAATAGGAGACACACACTAACACAATATAAAAAGTATGTTTTGTATGTTAGGAAAGTATATCATCCTAGGAGAAATAAATTTAAAAATGTTTTGTGTTCATATTGCATGATCAAAGGACATACTAACAATGTGTGCTTCTATAGAAGACTACATGTGAATTTACTTCCTTTGGATTATCTTAAGACTAACCAACCTAGACCAAGAAAGGTTTGGATTCAAAAGAAAACTTAAATTGTTTTATGTAGGTGTGCTTGAAATCCGTAAGAACAAAAAACCAATGGTATCTTGATGATGGATGTTCAAGGTATATGACGAGAGACAAGGAGCAATTAAACAAGCTTGATGCAAAGGATGGAGGACATGTCACATTTGGAGATAATGCAAAAGGAAAGATAATAGGCATTGGAGAAATAGGTAATCCTCAATTCTTATATATACATTATGTGTTGCTTGTTGATGGTCTTAAACAAAATTTACCTAGTATAAGTCAATTATGTGATATAGGAAATAAGGTGACTTTCTATCCTAAAAATTGCTTTATTAGTAGTTTTAATGAAGATAAAGTAATTTTTAGTGGTGAAAGAATAGATAATGTTTATATTATTGATTTGAATAAAATTGATAACAAAGGCATCAAATGCTTAATGTCTATTTCCAATGACACATGGACATGGCATAAAAGGTTAGGACATGCAAATTTTGAGCTTTTGAATGATCTTTGTAAACATAAACTTGTGATTGGTTTACCTAAACTTGAATTCACTAAGGATAAACCTTGTGATGCTTGCCAAAAGGGAAAACAATCCAAGTCCTCATTTAAGCTAAAAAATGTAGTGTCCATTTCTAGACCACTTAAACTTACACAAATGGATTTATTTGGACCAACTAGAGTTGCTAGTCTCAGTAGAATGCACTATACATATGTATTGATTGATGATTACTCTAGATTTACTTGGGTATATTTCTTGCTCATAAGAATGATGCTTTTAAAGCTTTTAAAAATTTTATTAAAAGAGTTAAAAAAGAAAAAGGATTTTATATTTCATCCATTAGAAGTGATCACAGAACCTAATTTGAAAATGAATTCTTGTAAATTTTTTATAATGAAAATGGTATTTCATATACATTTTCATCTCCTAGAACTCTTCAGCAAAATGGGGTTGTTGAAAGGAAAAATAGAACTCTTGTGGAAGTAGCTAGAACAATGCTTCATGAGTATAATTTGCCTCTATACTTTTAGGTTGAAGCCATTAACACATCTTATTATATTTCAAATAAAGTTTTCAAAAGACCAATTCTAAATAAAACTTCTTATGAGCTATGGAACAATAGAAAACCCAAAATCTCATATCTAAGAGTATTTAAGTGCAAGTGCTTTATATTAAACACCAAGGATAATCTTGGAGAATTTGAATCCAAAGCCAATAAAGGAATTTTCTTAGGCTATTCTATTTCTAATAAACCATATAGAGTTTTTAATAAGAGAACTATAGTAGTTAAAGAGTCAATGCATATTATATTCGATGAATCAAGCTCACTTAATCCTAAAAAGGATTTTTGTAGTGTTGATGATCTTGTAGGTGATAATAAGATTATAGATAATTAAAAAGAAAATTCTAGTAAGCATTTGGATTTTGAAGGTCCAAGCAAGGAGGACAGTGAAGATGTATCTTAACCTACTTTGAAGGATAAACTTCTAAAAGATTAGCAATTCAAGAAAGCTCATCCTCAAGATCTCATCATAGGTGACACTATAAAAGGGGTAACTATTAGATCTAAACTCAAGTCTATTGTAAATTTAGCCTTCATTTCTTAAATTAAGCACAAAAATTTTGATGATGCATTAAGTGATGAATTTTGGGTCCTTGCTATGCAAGAAGAGTTAAATCAATTTGATAGAAAAAAGGTTTGGACCTTGGTTCCTAGACTAAACATCATCCTATTATAGGCTCCAAATGGGTGTTTAGAAATAAGATGAATGAACAAGGTGTCATAACTAGGAACAAAACTAGACTAGTAACTAAAGGTTATAATCAAGAAGAAGACATTAATTATGATAAAAATTTTGCCCCCATTACAAGGTTAGAAGCTATTAGAATGCTGCTTGCATTTGAATCATACATGGATTTTAAACTTTATCAAATGGATGTTAAAAGTACATTTTTAAATGGTTTTGTTGAAGAGGAGGTATATGTTGAACAACCTCTGGGTTTTGAAAATTTTGATTCTCCAAATCATGCTTTTAAATTATCAAAAGCATTATATGGATTGAAACAAGCTCCAAGAGCTTGGTATGAAAGATTGAGCAACTTCCTATTAGAAAAAGGTTTCCTTAAAGAAAAAGATGACACAACTCTTTTCATAAAGAAATTCAAGCATGATTTATTATTTGTTCAAATATATATTGATGATATTATTTTTTGTGCTACTAATTATTGCTTGTGTAAGGAATTCTCTAAATTGATGCAAGGAGAATTTGAGATGAGTATGATGGGAGAACTCAAGTTCTCTTTCGGAGTTCAAATTAAGTAATGTAAAGATGAGATTTTCATTACTTAAACCAAATATGCAAGAGAAATTCTCAAGAAGTTTGGGATGGATGGAGCTAAGACTAGCAAAACTCCAATGAGTACCACAACCAAGCTTAGCAAGGATGAGAATGGCAAATCTGTTGATGAAAAATAATTTAGAGGTATGATCGAATCCTTTCTTTATTTAACTGCTAGTAGACCTGATATTATGTTTGCTACTTGCTTGTGTGCTAGGTTTAAATCTAGTCCTAGAGAGTCTCATTTGAATGCTATTAAAATGATTTTCAACTATCTTTGTGGAACAATATATTTAGGACTTTGGTATCCTAGAACTTAGTTAGTTATTCAGATGCAGACTTTGTCGGTAGCTTACTAGATAGAAAGAGCACTTTTGGAACTTATCAATTTTTAAAACAATATTTAGTTTTCTAGTTTAGCAAGAAACAAGTTTTGGTTGCCTTGTCCACTGCTGAAGCTGAATATATTGCAATAAGTCTTTGTTATTCACAAGTTTAATGGCTAAAACAACAATTGTTAGACTATGGTATAAAAATTGATCACATTCCTATCAAATGTGATAATACAAGTGCTATAAACCTTAACAAGAATCTCATTCAACATTCTAAAACTAAGCATATAGACATTCAACAACATTTTTTGTGTGACCATATTCAAATTGGTGATATCTCACTTGATTTTATTGATACATATAATCAACTTATTGATATCTTCACCAAACCTCTCATGAAGAGAGATTGAATTTCATTAAACATGAACTTGGCATGATTGATGAATCTAGTTTGTCTTTACTTTGTGTTAAATTTTCTAGATTAATGTTTGGTTTCCTTTAAGTTTTCTTTTTGTTTATTTTTGGTATATAACACTTGTTCATAGGAATATTTTTGGTATTTTTTTAATATCTTCATTTCTTTTTATGTGAAATCATCTGTTGTTTATTTGAATTACATTAATCATTTTGAATTTGATCTTCTTTATTTTTCAATTTTTTTTTGTAAAATAATTTTTTAATTCTTTTTATTTTATAAAATTAATAATTAATTAATGAAACTTTTATTCATCAAAATAATTATTTTTAGCAAAATAAATCATTCTTTAAATGAGCTCATTTCATATACTCATTTAATTCTTTTAAAAAATCTTCAATTAATTCAAAATAAATGCAATTAAATTTGCATGGACTTTATTGTAAGATATTTTGGACTTAATTACAAAAATTTGCAATATTTTATTGTCAGGGACTTGGTCCCGTCGAGATCAGATCATGTCCTAATCGGGACATCATCTTGTCAATTATATGTTTTCACACAAAACTAATCCTGAACGAATATCCTAATTGGGATATCACTGGGGACATCATGTTCTGATCGAGATGGGGGCATGTCCCAACCGGGACATTGATCCTCACAATATTAGGTTTTCAAATTCTATCAACCTTTTGACTCCCCAATCATAATCATGAACGATTTTTTAGGTTTCTATTTAATTCAAATTCAAATTTTGAACTATATCCAACCCTAATCTCTCACCTATAAATACCATTATATTCCTATTAGATTTTTCATCTCAATCAAAATTTTCCTTTCTCTACATATTCTTCATATATATTTTTTTCTCTCCTTACGACTCCTAAGAAACCAAGTAAGGTTCCTTCATCTTTTCAAGATCGTCCTTATGAGAAGGATAAACCCAATAGAACACACTTTCCATTCTCTTATTCTACTTAAGATCTTAAGAAAAGAATTTTTCAATTCTAAAAGAGATCTTTCATTCCCTCAAGATTCATAGATGAACCTACTCTTAAAGCAATTGATTTTTATAATGAAGTCAAATATCTTCTTCTCAAAAGTGGGATATATGATTTTTCTTTCTCACCATTTCCATCTTATCTTTCTTTTATTATTGAATTTCTTTCATCATACTCTCTTTGTTCCATCAAATTTGATGATGCTAATCCCTACTTCTCCATTAGATTCAAATTGGGAGGAAGAGATCGCTTTATGACTCATAAAGAGTTTGATACTCTTTTTAGTTTTTCCCAAGAGGGACATATACAAGTTAACCCTCATTGGCTTGCTTCCTCTTTTTAGGATGAAATCAAATCTCCTAATGCTCCTTAATTTTTTGCAAGACATACTAAACCCTTACACATCAAATCTAAAGCACTTTGGTATGTTCATCACTTAATTACTAATGGTAGAGCTCTTTCCAATGAAACTCTTTCTTTTAATGATATTTTCATTCTTTATTATCTTTATCATGATGAAAAGATTGATTTGGGAAGATTTTACAATGGAGAATTTGGTTAATTAATGATAGTAACACCGATGCAATTTGTATTGGTAGAATTGTTATAAAGTTGGCTAAATTCTACAATATTAATCTTGATCCTCTACCTTCTACCAAGCCTATACTTCTTAATGAATCTTTTATCCAAAATTCCAAATAATTCACTTCTATTAATGGTGTTTGGATTTGAAAACATGACCTTAGAGCAAATGAAAATATTAAAGCTATATTTCAAGAATTAGAAGGCCAAGAAGGTCAAGACATTAAGGAAGAAGAACAAACTCATGAAGCTCCTCCAAGGAAAAGGATAAAAAGTGAAGGTACATTAACTCAAGGTGCTCAAACTCAACATAATGAATCTCTTTGGGTAGAACAAATCTTTGAACGCATGTCCTTGATGGAATCCAACTTCAATTCTCACTTTGATGAAGTTAAATCCAATTTCAATGTGCATTTCAAACAAATCGATGATAACATTGCTTATCTTCAATATGATGTCCATCATATTTATGAGTAACAAGACTATACTTACCTTTATCCTTCTCCTCCTTCATCTCCTCCTTTAGAATAGATATTATATGTACTTTTCATTTGTTTTATTTTCAGTATCTGTCTAGTTTATTTTTCATATATGAGCCTTTAGCTGCTAGTTTATTTTTAGGCTCATTTTTTATGTGTTTATGTTTCGTTTATTTCTTTTTTTTTTAGCATTATATCTTTATGCTATATGAATTTTTCCTATTAATGAAATTTTCCTTTCTTAAAAAATGTCAATTTCTCTAATATTCATTCTTTTTTATTTTTGACAAAGGGGGAGAAATATTTGAGTTTGCATGAGTATTTAGTTAATTCATTTAAAAGGGAGAAATTTTTTTTTATATACACCTATGTGAAAGCGTGTCCTTAATATCAATTTTTTATTCTATTTATTATTTAAAATAATGGGAGTGAAAATTGTTTGAATATTATTTTTACATAATTTTGTTCATGCATGCATAATAACATTAAAAATGTGGCTAGTTTTGTCATATATCGTATGTGATAAAAAGGCCTTACTTTGCTTACTTAGCTTATATATGCCATGAATTTTATAAAGATTTGGTGTATCTTTGTTTTTTATTATTTTGGTTTTTAATCTTTTAATTCCTCTAGCATTTTTTATTCCTTTAGGTTCATTTGACTTTTATATTTCTCTCTTTTATTTTTTTCTTTGACAAAAGGTTGAGAAAAAGCTATGTGATAATTGTGCTAAGTGTTTATGTTTGTAATATGCTAAGTGTCATATAATCATGTACGATTAGCTAGCTGAGCTTTATATGATCATATGAAATTGTGCTAAATGTACTATTTTTGTGATACATTATATGCATATATGTTTTAAATTATTTCCTTCATATTGCCAAACATTTTTTTATTATGTTTTTAACACATTTGTTATGTTAGGCCATAATTCTCTCATGATATATTTTAAATTTTATTTTTATCATGAAGAATAAATTATAAATTTATATTTCTTATCATGTTCATATTCGTAGGGGAGAAATAAATAAATATATTTGATTTTATTTGATATCTTTATTATTGTCACAATTATTATCTATCATACACTTCACTTTGTATTATTTTTATCAAACTCAAAATAAGTTTGTCAAAATCAAAATGGGGAAGATTGTTGACCTTAGTAAGTTATCAATCTTAATTTTGATCTTAATAAACTTACTTTTGAGCAACTAATGTGTTTGCTTCAATGTGTATAAGTTATGAGTAATTTGGAAGTCAAAATAATGATGAACTATTAAAGAAAAATCATTCCGGAAAGATATCACAAGCACTATCTCGATTAGACTCAATACATAAACCAAATTGCATAAAAGTGCAAATTCTGTCATGGTCCTGACCGAGACCAAGGTAGAAAAATTTCTACAAAAACTCATCTCGATCCAATGTTCCGACTACGACAATGCCCGAGACAAGGTAGTCCCGACCGGGACAAGGTGATCCCTACCAAGGCCAATGCAAAAATTCAAAGGCAATAGTTCATAATGACTATTCAATGCTCGTCTCGATCAAGACTGATGATATCCCGACCAGAACTTAACAAATTGCAGCTCAAAAGTTTAAATTACATTCAAATGGACTTTGATTTTATTAGGAATGAAATTATTGCTTCCAACAACTATAATTGAATTGTTCAAGTATAAATATAACCTCTGAAAATTATTTTGATGTTAAGAAATTTGTTTATTCATTATATAATTTCAAGCATTTAATTAAGCTCTCAAAAACTATTTCAAAATTCATTTTATTATTGTATACTATTATGAAAGTTAGTAAGTGTTAGAATAGAAATTCTTATTCTTTTATTTTATGGGATTAGAAAATGGGAAGTGAGATTTTATTCTAAAAGAATTGATTTAGGTGTTTAGCCATTAAAACACTTAGGAATTCAGTTTTAGTGTAAGCCTTAAAAGTACTTATGAATTAGTTTTTTGAGTGAATCTTGAAAACTCAAGTTGTAAGGTTTGAGTTAAGTTTAAAACTCAAGTTGTAAAAAATCAATCTAGAGATATAAATTGTGATGATTAAAAATTCTAATTTGAGGATAAGTTAGGTGGAGATATAAAATTATTAAAAATTCGAACTTCTTAAATTCTTATTTTTATCATTCTTCCTTCTCAACATTTCTTTTAATTATTGTTCAAATCTTTTTAATTTTTATTATTGTTGGATAGTCCTATTCATCCCCTCTAATACTCTTTCATCTATTTTATTCACTTAAAATGTTGATACTTGGGTTCCTTCGGATATTGTGAGTCAGTTGCAAAAATCGAAAGTTCAAGATTAAGAGCTTTATCTGGGCTTGCCTTTGTACGTTGGTAGAAATAAAATAGAGGTTTTCAAAATACATTAAAGATAGAATTTGGAAGCGTATTCATTCATGGCAGTCAAAGCTACTTTCGTTTGGCAGTAAGGAGGTTTTGCTAAAATCTGTCGCCCAAGCCATACCAAATTACGTTATGAACGTTTTTTTGTTGCCCCAATCTTTTTGTTCAGAAATTGAAAGAATGATGAATGGGTATTATGGGGATGTGTTTCTGGATCAAGGAAAGGAATTAGGTGGATGAGTTGGGCAAGATTATGCAAGCCAAAGAGTCATGGTGGGTTAGGTTTCAGACACTTAATAGGGATTTTAATATTGCTATAATTGCTAAACAAGCCTGGAAGTTTTTAGAGCATCGTACAAGTTTGGTTTCTAAAATTTTCAAAACTCATCATTTCCCTTCTACTTCCTTTCTTCAAGCTAGACTTGGATCCAATCTAATTTTTATTTGGCCTTCTTTAATGGCCATGCAGAATGTGTTAAAGCACGGTGCAAGGATTCGTATTGGAGATGGTTTGTCTACTCGGGTCTGGGGTGATCCATGGTCACAGAATTCTGATGACGAATGCCTGTCTTTTTCTCTGCCTGCAAATTTGAAAGAGGCGGTGGTTCAGAGTCTGTTTATTCTAGGACAACGCTGTTGGGATGAAGATTTAATTAGAGATATTGCAAACGAAAGTGATCGCAATTTAATTCTTCAAACTTCTTTGAATCTATCAGTCAGTGGTGACAACTGTATTGGTTGCATTCTCCACAAGGTTGCTTTTCCATTAGAAGTTGCTATAGATTGCTTAGAGGGGAAATTCAAGGTACAACTTTAAAGGTTTGGAATATTATTTGGAATTTGCAAGTTCCTATCAAAGTTCATAATTTCTTATGGCGTTCAGCTTGTGAATGCTTGCCAACAAGATGTGCCCTTCAATCTAAAATGGTCCCTATTGGTAGTGTCTGTCCTTTATGTGGGGATTCTCAGGAAACAGTGGTCCATATATATCTTTTTTTCTTGTCCTCTAGCGACTGCTTGTTGGTCAGGTTCTAGTTTTAACTTCTCTTCACAGCTTCAATTTTCTATCTTGAATACTTTGGAGTCTATTTTCACTGGTCTTTTGCCTAATGAAGCTTCGCTTGTTGCGGCCATCTGTTATCGGCTTTGGTTTAACAAAAATCAAAAGATTTGGTATGGCAATTCATTTTCAACAGGTTGTACTCTCAACACTACATGTTTTAACATTCATAAATGGCATCTTGCTAAGATTAATTTGTTGAATTCTGAGTTTTCTCAACAGCTTGCAACGAAGGTGATGTCGTGTGGTCCAAACCTCAAGGTTCGTTATTGAAGCTCAATGTTGATGCATCCGTTTCTTCTCAGTCATGTAAGTTAGGGTTTGGTTGTGTCTTACGTGATTCTGATGGATGTTTAATCAAAGTTAGAACACAATCGGTTCCTTTCCATTTCACTCCTAGAGACGTTAAGGCTGTTGGCGTTAAAGAGGCATTCATTTGGTTAAAATCGCTTCAGTTGTATAACTGCATTTTAGAATCAGACGTTAAGGCTGTTGGTCCCTTGACTTTTGCAGAATTTTATGAAATTAATTTATTTTAGTTAAAAGATTTTTTTTTTTTCCCATTACAAACTTAAGAAGAAGAGGAAAAAAGATTTAATATCAGAATTTCTATTATGTTTACAAGAGTTTAGCCATTTTGTCAAAACAATACAGGCAAAGCTTTTATATGATCTAAAGACCACAAATATAGATTTTTTTACCAATGAAAAAAGTACTTTCGAGTAAAAATTAATTGTAGAATGTATTATCAAACCTTAATACCGCCAATATAATTTTTTTTTTTTCCAACCACCCATGTTTTGTCATTTTAAGAAGGCATAAGTCAATAATCTATTATGAAGTATTATCGTTTTCTGAAATATTTTAAAGGACCACTTTTACTTTTCAATGAAAAAAAAAAATATCAGAACAAACAAATAAAGATTCCATTTCATAGATTTTTGGTGAATTCAAATAAGACAGGAAGTCCAAAATAGCTATTTTTTATATGTAAATAAAAAAAATTATTGATATGTACACAATAGCTACTAACAACAAATCCAAATGATTTTAAAAAAAATAAATTTTACAGCACTTGAACCGATCATAACCCAACAAACATATTAAAATCCAAAAACAAAACAGAAAGAGAATTGAAAAAAACCAGGGTTTATTTACAGGATGAAGGCCAAGAATCCAAGGTCTAAATCAACACCATCAACGGTAACAAGGATCTTGTTTGCATGACCACCTATAAGTAATCTTCTTTCTCGTACAGAACAAAAATCCCCTCCCCCCTCCCATAACCAAAAAAAAAAAAAAAAAATTTCTCAGCACCAGCTTTTGCAAGAACATAAGCTGCCACTCTCATTATTGACATTGTTACTGCCGCTGATCAATTCATATGTTTTCAGATATAATATTGGAGTTCTAGTTATTCAGTCACTTTACTTTTTTTTTTTCTAAATCACTGATATATAAAATCTATTAAATGTTAGATATTTTCAAAATAGCTACATATAATTATATATTTTAACAAAAAAACATAACTTTTGCTAAGAAATATATTTACTTATTCAAATAGAAATGTCTATTACTAAATTGTAACTATTCATTCATCTTATATAAACAGAGAGTTAATTTTCTGTAAGAATTAATTATCTATCATAAATCGATTATGCATAAAACATCATTATAAACACTCAAGCTTCATTGTATCCTAGAGGCAAATTGTACACTATAAATATTGCCTCTAGGAAAGTGGGATTCATACATGCCTTGAAGTAGATTTTTTAAGATTCTTGTTACAATTTTCTAATAATCTAAAGGCAATATATCTCTTGTAGAAATCTGCATCCATGGCAACACTCACAAAATTAGCAACTAATATAGTGAAATTAGATCATTTTGATGGTGGAAATTTTATGAGATGGCAAAAGAGAGTGCATTTTCTATTAGTTTCTCTACAAGTAGTATATATTTTAAACACACTAAGGTCGGAAGAGAAAGGCAATTAGACTCTTGCAAAAATAAGGAAAAGGCAAAAATGAGACACTGATGAATAGATATATAGATGACACATTATGAACGCAATGAGTGATTCACTTTTTAACATCTACAATTATGTGTCTACTGCAAAAGATCTAAGGAAGAGATTGGAGAGTAAGTACATGTAAGAGGATGTCACAAGTAAGAAATTCATTGTCTCTCATTGTAATAATTATAAAATGAATGATTCTAGGCCAGTTATGTAATAGTTTCATGAGTTAGAAAGAATTCTTAATAATTTTACACAGCATAATATGCATATGGATGAGTCTATCATTGTGTTTAATATTATTGACAAATTGCCCCCTTCATCAAAAGGTTTTAAGAGAAATTTAAAACACAAGAAATAAGATATTTCTCTTGAGTAACTTGCTAATAGCCTTTATGTAGAAGAAAAAATTTACAAGGAAATGCAAATTCAAGATGCAACTAAAGAGCATTCTGCTCATATCTCTAAAGTTCATGTAATGGAAGAAGGACAACCCTTTAAAATTTCAAACAAGAGGACAATTCAATATAACAATATCCAAAATTTTTTTTTTTTAAAAAAAGGTAGTTGTTATTTTTGTGGCAAAGAAGGACATTACAAGTCCAAATGTCAATACTTTAGGAAAAAATAAGAGAAGATAAATAATAAAAGATCTTCTTCTAATATTGCAAATGAAAATTTAGTTGCAATGATTTCTGAAATCAATCTTCTTGATGATCATGATATGGGTTGGTGGATAGATTCGGGTGCAACCCGTCATGTGTGCAAAGACATTGCTTTGTTCAAGAATATGGAGCAAGTTGCTAATGATATTGTTTTGTACATGGGAAATGCTAGTTCAACACCTATTTTAGGTATTAGTAATGTAGAACTAAAGTTTACTTCTAGTAGGAAATTAATTTTGAGAAATGTGTGTTATGTACCAAAAGTTAGAAAGAACTTAGTTTTGGGTAGCATTTTGAACAAGTTTGGTTTTAAACTTGTATTTGAGGCTGACAAGTTTGTGTTATCTAAAGGGGGCATATTTGTGGGAAAATGTTATTTATATAATGGTATGTTTAAACTCAATGTACACATTAATAATAATATTAGTAGTGTTTCTGCATATATTGTTGTTTCTCCTTATTTATGGCATAATAGGTTAGGTCATGTTAATTTTAAAATAATTAGAGATATGGTTAAACTTGATTTAATTCCTTTTATTAATCAAAACCATGAAAAATGCACTACTTGTATGTTAACAAAAATAACTAGAAATACTTTTCCAAAAATTGAAAGAACATCAAATGTATTAGATTTAATATATAGTGATGTGTGTGATATGTATAGTACTCCTTCCTTAGGTGGAAAGAAATATTTTGTCACATTTATTGATGATTTTAGTAGATTTTATTATGTGTATTTATTACATTCTAAAGATGAAGTAATTGAAAAATTTAAAATCTACAAAAATAAATTGAATTACATTGTGGGACATTTATAAAATGTCTAAGGTCTGATAAGGGAGGAAAGTACTATAATCCTTCATATTTTGAGTCCACATCGATAGTTCATGAAATTATTGCCCCATATACACCACAACAAAATGGTGTAGCAAAAAGGAAAAATCAAGTGCTAATTAAAATGGTAAATATCATTATGTCTAATTTTGGTTTGAGCTAAGGATTTTGGGGTGAATCAATGCTTACAGCATGTCATATTTTGAATAGAGTTCTTAATCAAAGAAGTAATATAACCCCATATGAATTATGGAATAAAAGGAAACCAAAATTGAATTTTTTTAGAGTTTAGGGATGTCGTGCTATAGTAAAAGTATCTGAACCCAAATGCAAAAAGTTGGGAGAAAGGGGAGTTGAGTGCATTTTCATAGGATATGCATATAATAGTAAGGCATATAGATTTATGGTTATAGAACCTAATGATTCAATACCAATTAATACAGTTATTGAATCAAGAGATGTCATATTTGATGAACAAAGGTTTAAGTCAATTCCTAGACTTAAAGATAAATTTTCAGAACAAAACAGTTCAAACTTGGATAAAGCTAAGCAAATCATAAACAATGATGAACAAGAAGTTGTTAAACTTTAAAGGAGCAAAAGAATAAAGAGGAAACCAATAAGATATGAAGAAGAATTCTTTGTATATCTTATGGAAGGAACAAGAGAATTAGTTAGCAATCAAATACCATATTGTTATAATATAGAAAGTGATCCTTAAACATTTGAGGAAGCCATGAAATCATAAGATGCAACTTTTTGGAAAGAAGAAATTAATGATGAGATAGACTCAATAATGGGAAATAATACATGGAAATTGGTTGACCTGCGTTTTGGTTCTAAACCAATTGGATGCACATGGATATTTAAAAAGAAAATGAAAGTTGATGGAACTATTCATAAATTTAAAGCCAGATTAGTAGTAAAAGGCTTTACACAAAAGCAAGGGATTGACTATTTTGATATATATTCTCCAGTAGCTCGAATAGCTACTATAAGAGTTCTAGTAGCATTAGCTTCCATTCATAAAATGGTTATTCATCAAATGGATGTGAAAATAATATTTTTAAATGGAGATTTGGAAGAAGAGGTTTATATGCAACAACCTGAAGGATTTATTGTTTTTGGATAAGAAAAGAAGGAGTGCAAACTTGTTAAATCTTTGTATGTGTCACGACCCAAACCGAGGGCTATGACCGGTGCTAGGGAACGGGAATTCTTTCAAATCTGGAACCCATAACAAGCCTTAAAATAAAAGTATGTAATAAAATAAAATAAATAATTATGCATCATAATTAAAATCTCAAATCAATATAATAAAAATAATCTCTTCCACATCATAATAACAAAATATATTAATACAATATTCAAAGTAAGGCCTCTGAATTAAAATCAAATACAGTAAATATAAATACAACTCACTAACGATACAAAATATGACTACTGCAGTTTTCTAGAGTACAATATAAAATTTAAGTAGATAATTTACATAAAAGAGCCGGGGGAGGAAGAAATTCGGTGGATAGGTCTACTGCTAAGGTCTGAAGATGAAGACTCTCCTGTAAAAATGTTAACTGAGGGGAGTCAGACCTCACTGAGTGAATTGTTATAATATATATACATGCATTTCCTATATGCCAAATGCAATCAAACATTCGTATATAATAAATATATATATACACAAGCAAGCCACACAGATGCTAAAAATCAATTATATAATAATACTGAAAAACATAAGTTTATGAAGGATTAAATAGAAACCTATTTAATCGCAACCTCAATCAACAATAATATCACTCTAGCCATACATGCTCACTTAATTCTCAATAAATTTACTTAATCCATATGGACAGTAGACTAGCCCTGAGATACTAAGTCAATCGAGCTCCAGTAGTCTGACTGTCAGTGTGATTGACCCTGAGACACTTGATCAACCGAGCTCTAACAATCACACCATCAATCACATCACATCTCAATCAAATCATAATTTACCACAAAAAGTACTCACTCAACGCCAAATCTATTGTACCGGTATGTACACAATCTTAGTGCTGCCCACTAGGTAGCATGTTTTATCGATATCCTTCATTTAAAATAAATCATTCATGCAAGAAAATAAATAATGCATAATATCATTCAAAATGACAAAATAAACCATATATATACCAGAAATATACCTAAAATAAACTAAGCATATTTCAGGTATATATATATATCAAATCAATTCAAATCAATTATAAAATATACTAAAAATAAACCATTAATATACTTAAAAATAATTTAAATATAAATCAATAACATAACATGCATTTACTTAGGAATATACCTAGACTATATTAAAAATATACTTAAAGTATACTAATCATTTAATAAAACAATTATGAATAAATATACATTTAAAACATGTATTTTTCTAAAACATGCAACCTAAATGTGATGTATATATAAAATAACAACTCACAGGTTTGCGTTCCTTGAGACCGGTCCGACAAGCCCGATCCACTAGGCCTCAGTTTCAGCGCAACTAAACAAATAAAATAATAATGAAAATCAGAATAACTCTAACTTAAACTCTATAGAGACTCAATCTAAGATTTCAAAACATAGAATTTCAAAGTTGATCTGATGTCACGTTTTATGAGACTTCTACCGAAAATTCGACAGAACCTCCTCTATAAAATGGATATCTCTCTACTAAAAAGTAGAGCCGATCTTGCAAGAAAACGCACTTCGAAAACTAGAATTAACACAACCCTCGGTTAAGATCCCGAACTATACAACTTCCCCAACCGAGGTCCACAATTCAACAAAAATTCAGATAATATAATAAATATATTAAAAATAAATAAATTCCATAAATATTCTCAAAATAGCAAAATATAACATATTTAATATTAAAACATCAAAAATAATTATTTTCTCAATAATTACATAAAAATCCCAAAATAATAATATAATATTATAAAAAATCTAATTTCTCAATAATTCAATATAAATTAGTAAAAATTCACTTTATATATTCAAATAACTAAAACAGCCTAAATACATATTAAAAATTACTAAAAACCCATTTTATTACCAAAATAATATATAATATATTATTTGAAAATAATTTTCAAAAATTAGTATTAATTAGCTGAAATAGTAAATAATTTGTAAAAATCATTTTAGTACCTTAAATAATTATAAAATCAACTAAAACATAATATTTGACTATAATCTTAACAAAATTATGTATTTAACCCTATAATACAAAAATACACATAATATACTAATATTACTCAAAAATTCTATAAATGCATAAAAATTATTTTCTTAACGTATATATTACTAATATTAACTAAAATACATTATTAATCAATAATTTCAACAAAAACCCAACTTTAACCTAATTTTCTAATATTGACATAATATAAAAATATTTATAAAAATTACATAAAAATCACAAAAATTATAATCTCAATACTAAAATTAATAATAACCCATAAAAACACTAAATCAACAAATTTTATAATTAAATAAATTAATTTATGAAAATTAATTAAATTATAATAAAATATTCAAAAATTCACAAAAATTAAAATAAATTCCAAAAATTCAAACAAAAAATTTTTTCATGTAGATTAAGCTACTAGGAACAACTTTTGTAAAGGAAGATTGCAAGATTCATCAAGATAGAACTTAAAAAAAATTCAAAAATCCTAAAACTCCAAAAACTAAAATTCAACAAAACTCAAGGAATAGGTGATTAAAGCTTAAACTAAGCTTGGATTCATACTCATCGGTGTTAAAGGAGTCAAACAACATTCAAAACGTGAAGAATGGTGGTCAGAAGAGGGAGGTTAGTCGGAAAAGGAAGGTTTTAGTCTCTTTCGGTTTCGCAAGCCACCGGCGTCGAAGAAGAGGAAGAGGGACGGCGGAAGGCGACTGGAAGGAGGGCGGAGCTGCTGGACACCGGGGAGGCACAATGACGGTGAGAAATCGAGACGACGGGAGGAGGAAGATAATGCACAGTGAGTTCTGCGTGAATGTATGTTTGTTGTGTTTGTTTGTTATGTATAGCTCGATATATATATATATATATATATATATATATATAACACATACATACATTAACATAAACCCTAATTATATTATATAGATATAATACATAAAATAACATTCATGTAACAATAAATAATAATATTATCAATAACATAATTTTAATAAAAATAATAATATCAAAATAATAAGGAAATTTGATAAAGAAATAATATAAATTAATGTTTAAAATAATAAGTCTCTAAAATAAAAATATTTACGTAGGAAAATTTATTTAAACATAAAATAATAATAATTAATCAAAAATAATGAAAATAAATCAATAAAATTTTCAAATCTTATTAACATTGCATATTTCATTATAAAATAAAATAATTTAAAATATGGGTCATAATAGTATGGATTAAAACAAGCACCAAAACAATGGCACTAGAAATTTGACCAAATAGTACTTACTAATGGCTTTAAAATTAATCAAGCTGATAAATGGGTTTATAGCAAGTTTTGTGGTGATGATGGTGTCATAATATGTCTTTATGTTGATTTTTGGTACAAACTTGAAACAAGTTAAGGATACCAAAAATTTCTTATCAAATAATTTTTCCATGAAAGATATAGGAGAGGCAAATATTATTCTTAGGATTAAGATCTTGAGAGATAAGGATGACATAACTCTTACTCAATCTTATTATATTGAGAAAGTTCTCAAGAAGTTCAATCATTTAAATTATAATCCTACCTCTACTCCCTTTGATCTCAACATCAAGTTAATAAAAAATGAGGGAGAACCACTATCACAGTTAGAATATGCCAAAGTGATAGGTTGTCTTATGTATGCCATAACATGCACTAGACCTGATATAACTTTTGCAGTTAGAAAGCTAAGTAGGTACACAAGTAATCCGAGTAATTTGCATTGGCATGCTATTAATAGAGTATTAAAGTACTTAAAGAAAACTATGAGTTATGCCATAATCTATAGTGGCTATACTTCGATATTAGAAGGATGTTCAGATTCAAGTTAGATTAGTAATCATGAAGATCATACTAGCACGAGTGGGTGTATGTTTATGCTTGGAGGTGGTGCAGTATATTAGGTTCCAAGAAATAGACATGCATAACAAACTCCACTATGACTTTTGAATTTATAGCATTAGCTTTCATAAATAAAAAAGTAGAATAGCTACATGATTTGCTAAATGAAATATCGATATGGCCAAATCCAATTGCACTAATATCTATTCATTATGATAGTGAAGCAACACTATCAAGAGCTTATAGTCATATATATAATGGAAAGTCAAGACATATTGGACTTAGATATAGTTATATTAGAGATTTAATCTCTAATGGTGTGATCACAATAGATTATATACGATCAAGTCAAAATTTTTTTGATCCACTAACAAAGGCATTGCCAAGAGACGTGGTAAATAAAACATTATGAGGGATGGGTCTCAAGCCTATTTTATCAAATCACCATTGATGGAACCTCAACTATGACACTTGGTATTATGCCAAGTCTCAAGTTTAAAGAGTCAAAGTACATTAATAGAATGATTGCAAGCACTATGTTAAATTTCTATTACATCCCGAGGTTAATAGTGCTTGGAACCTGCATGAAAATGAAGGGTGAGTTAAATCTCTTAATGGATCTATGGACGTGTAGTCAAAGTATCAAATTGCAGGGGTACTTCTAATATATCCACTTATATAAATGTGAAGTGTGGCCTCTTCAAAGGGTTTAAGGGCTTGGCTCTATGCACTTTTGAAGGATACAGACACAAGGCCTTGAATGTGTCATTTATATATGTGTAATTGTAATAGGGTATTAAATTATGTGTGTGGAATGTTTCTACAACTTATCAATAAGAATAATTGGTTCAAAGTTTAATCTATCATATTGTTTAGATTTATTGTATTGAACTTTCACTAAGTATTGGTTTAAATCGTAAGATACTATTATTTATGCACATAATTTATAGAATTGTTGTTAGATAAATGTTTTGGTTATATTTTAAAAATGGTGGGGGATTGTTAGACATTTTCAAAATAGTCACATATAGTAATATCTTTTAATAAAAAGACATAACTATTGCTAAGAAACATGTCTACTTATTCAAATGGACATGTTTATTACCAAATTAAAACCATTCATTCATCTTATATAAATAAAGAGTTAGTTTTCTGCAAGAATTAATTCTCTATCATAGCTCAATTCTGCATAAAACACCATTACAAATACCCAAGCTTCATTGTATCCAAGAGGCATATTATACACTACAAATATTGCCTTTAGGAAAGTGGGGTTCATACACGCCTTGGAGTAATTTTTTCAAGATTCTTGTCACAATTTTCTAATATTAAACTCTAACTATTAGGACCACATAAGTTGTAAAGATTTCTAAACAACTATTAATATTAATGCATATATCATGACTCAAACTCAAAATATCATTTAAATAAGAACAATTTCTATTAGTCGATTCCAACAATTATTTATATTTACTTGTAGTACGTAAATATACATGTATACTCGCATTGAGATACATGTGGAAAATAATATATAAAAGAAACTCTCCTTGATATATATATATATATACACACACACACACACACTTATTTATTTCTGTTATATAATAAAAAAAAAATCATTCTTGTAGTTCTTGTTATTAGAAATCCAAAAATATCACAATTACAACCTGAAGAATTTCAATATGAAAATATGATGTGGGTCTACGCATAGATGAGCAAGTTTTGGCATATTTAGAGCAATTGGATAGTGAAGAATGAAATTTAGAGGAAAAGAAGGAAAAAATTCAAGGGAATTCTATCTTATATATTCATAAGAGTGGTTACATACTAATTAGGAATAGAATAATATCCTAAATATATCAAAGATTTAATTCCTAAGTGTATACGCATATTTGATTCCTAATATATATACAATCAAATCTTTGACTTTTTAGAGCTCACCTCAATACTCCCCCTCAAGTTGTTAAGTATATATCAATCATTCCTAACTTGTTAAGTGAGCTGTAGAATGTTTTCCCGGACATAGCCTTTGTAAGGGTGTCAACTAATTGAGTCTGAGAAGAAAAAAATAAAAGACCAATTGTTCCTTAATTCATATGATCTTTGATAAAGTGCTTAGCAACATCCACATGCTTAGTTCGATTATGTTGAACCAGGTTATTAGCAATTGCTATGGTTGCTTTATTATTATAATATAACAATATAAGCTTCGAATGATTTAGTCCTGGATCCCGAACAATTCGCCTTATCCAAAGCAATTCACATACACCATAAGCAATTCCTTTAAACTCAGCTTCAACACTCGACCTTGCTACAACTTTATGTTTTTTGCTCCTCTAAGTGACCAAATTCTTTCCAATAAATGTAAAGTACCTAGGTGTTGATTTTTTATCAATTTGATCTCCAGCCCAGTTAACATCCATATAACCAGTAATTTTATAGTCCTTATTTTTGTTAGAAATCAGTTATGGTATTTAGACATAAATACATGTGTAGTAAGCATAAGTCTAAATAGAGTAAATTTTAAAAATTTACTCATCATAACCCTTCATAAAACAAAGAATTTCATTTGCCCAGGATTCAAATTGCATTGAAATACAAAACTAAATAAATTAAGCAATATACAAACAAATAATTAAATAATTATAAGTTTGTGAACTTACTTGTTGTAGAACTTAGCCTTCCTTTTGTTCAATTACTTGAATCAAATGCTTAGCCCTCCAAATGTAAGGCCTCTAGTTAGAAACATCAAAGCCTTATCTATCACTTACTTATGTTAATTAACTTAGTAACTTGTACTAATTTAATTAAGAGCACAAGTATAGAGTATATGTTTCGTATATGTTGTGTTTATTTTTGGTTTATGATCTTATCATAACCAAAATCACGTAGTGATTTTTCCTAACTCTTTAAGCAAAAACTCACTTAAGAATTATTTTGCCTCTTCCTTCTCTTACAAAATCACTTCACTTGCCTTAGATATATGAAATGATATATGTGTAGTAATTTCCCACTAAGGAAAAGTATGCATTAATTAATTAAGTGATTATTAAGTATGCCACCTTAGGTATACATCTAACCATCCAAATGATTAAAAATGACACCTTAGGCATACTTTAGAAATATCCACTTAATTAATATGCCACCTTGTTTAATTCAATAATTGAGCTTGCCACCTACACATATTAATTTATAAATTTATATGTATAGTATACATCAAATGTATAATTTTACATATTAAATTATACATATACATAGATATGGACTTTAATTAATCTTTGGTCCAAAATAAATTTTGACATATGTCCAAACCAATTTGGACCATTAATATAAGTCCATAAATAAATAACAACATATATATATATATATTTATTAATTTAATATATATTAATTAATATCCAATATTAATTAAATATTAATTAATAAATAATACTCTTATTTAAATTAGATTTCATGATATACTAGAATCATTGTTCAAAACATAAATCTAATTATATTAATCTTGATTAATTGATTAAACTCTTTTAATCAATAATTATATTCATACTATAGTGAATAAATAAAACTTTATTAGGTGTGACTTACTAGGTTTATGTCTAAATGGCAATGAGAAAATATACTATTAAAATATAATATTATTTGAAACTCTTTTCAATTCTAAATGTGAAAATCCCAATTATTCGCATTTAGTTCTCATAAGCTGTGAGTGACCCCTAATATCGATATCACAGCTACCCAATTAGAAATAAATGCATATTATGATTCACACGAACCTGATCATAATTATCATGCATTAAATTCCTTTCATTAAAGATCCCAATATAGTATAGAGTCAAGGTATTATCAAACTCTAATAGCTTTATTATATGACCTCATCTTAAGTTTTAATTCTTGATAAAATACAACAAATACTAGAACTCTTTCTAGTTTTGAAACTCTTTTTCAAATTGTGTTGTATTTATCCTGACCTGGAATTTATTCGTCAAGAATAAACTTAGATAGCATAGGATCTATCCCGGTTCACACCAGGTAATGAATCCCATCTTGGCTAAACATTCATCCCTATATTTAACTAATTAGAGCCACCACACGCCATATACCCATGTGATGATTAACACAAGTATGTAAGCGGTAACAAACTCTAACCACCTAAATATGGATGACTATGTCATCTCAAGTCTAAGAACTATATGCACCATTATAATCTAGATTGTGATTGTTGATTATATGTGAATATCCTTGCAATCACAATTCTAATGTCACTATTTGATTAACCCATCCAATGAGTATCCACATATCTATTCTGATCACTCATATCAAGCAACATGAGATTCATTACCTCCCACTATTAGTTTCTCACACTAATCAAGGAAAATAGACAGAGGTGATAATCTAATTAATATTATCCAAATATTAATTAATCGACTGCGAATAATTTATAGTAAATGTACTAAATAAATTTGTAACTCATATTATCAACTCTTTGATAATAAATTTATTCAACATAATACTAAAGGATAAATACTCAAAAAAATAACATATTTATTTAAAAGAATATTTTATTGCTTCAGGGATTATATACAATGTCTAAATAATTATAAGAATGCCACTAGGGCATACCTTATATTAATAATCTCCCACTTGCACTAATGCCATTTACTACAATATTTAAAACCCACCTTTTAAAGATGAAGTCTAACTATAGTTGTGTGAGCGCTTTAGTCAGTGGATCAGCACTATTGTCAGTTGAAGCTACCTTTTGGACGACCACATCGCCCTTGCCAACAAGTTCTCGAATAATATGAAAGTGCCTTTCTATGTGTTTGGATTTCTGGTGAGACCTTGGTTCCTTTTCCAATGCTATGGCTCCATTGTTGTCATAATAGAGAGAAATTAGAAACTCAATGGAAGGAACAACTTGTAGTTCTATTACGAACTTCCTAATCCAAACAGCTTCTTTAGGAGCATCTGATGCAGCTATATACTTGGCTTTTGTAGTAGAATCAGGAGTGATACTTTGTTTAGAACTTTTCCAACTCACTGCACCTCCATTATTGATGAAAATAAACCCAGATATAGACTTTCTATGATCCATGTCTGACTGAAAATCAGAATCTGTAAAGCCATTAATCTATAAATTACCTTCTTCATAAGTTAAAATCAAATCTTTAGTTCTTCTTAAGTACTTAAAGATTGATTTAACAACTACCCAGTGTTCTAAACCTAGATTGGATTGAAACTTGCTAGTCACACTAACAGCATAGGCAATGTCGGGCCTAGTACACAACATAGCATACATTAAGCTTCCTATTGTTGAAGCATAAGGAACTTTAGCCATTTGTTCCATTTCCTCAGGTGTCTTGGGAGACATACCCTTGGATAAATGAACACCATGCCTAAATGGTAATAATCCTCTCTTGGATTCAAACATATTGAACCTCTTTAATATCTTTTCCAAGTAAAGACTTTGGGATAAACCTATCATTCTCTTCGCTCTATCTCTATAGAATTGAATCCTGAGAATATAAGTTGCCTCCCCTAAGTCCTTCATAGAGAAAGTTTTAGATAACTAGACTTTTACAGAAGTCATCATTCTTGCATCATTTCTAATTAACAAAATATCATCCACATACAAGACAAGGAAAATGATTTAACTCCCACTAACCTTCTTGTAAACACAGAGCTCATCTTTATTCTTTATGAAATCATAAAAACAAATAGCCTCATCAAAAAGATGATTCAAAATCCTGGAGGCTTGCTTTAAGCCATAGATTGATCTATTAAGCTTACACACTTTAGAGTTTTCCTTGGATTCAAAACCCTTGGGTTGCTCCATGAAAATTTCTTCCTTAAGATAACCATTAAGGAATGTAGTCTTGACATCCATTTGCCAAACCTCATAATCATAGTGTGCGGCTATAGCTAAAAGAATTCGAATGGATTTAAGTATGGCTACTGAGGAAAAGGTCTCTTCATAATCGATCCCTTCCCTTTGGCGAAACCCTTTCGCCATAAGCCTAGCTTTAAAGGTGTTAACCTTTCCATCTGCATCGATTTTTCTCTTGAAGATCCATTTACATCCAATAGGTACAATACCTTCTAGAGGATCAACAAGTGTCCAGACTTCATTTGTATACATGGATTCCATTTTAGTTCTCATAGCATCAATCCATTTAGAAGAACCTTTATTAAATAAAGCTCCTTCATATGTGGTAAGATTATCTATATGAAGACTATCTTCATAAGCATGCAACTTTTGCATATCATGTAGAAGGCCATATTTCTCTGGAGGATGAAATGCCCTACTAAACTTTCTAGGAGTTGGTGTGATGATATTTTCAATTGGAATAGGCTCCTCGGGTTGATCAATAGTCATTTGATCAGTTTATTGTGTTTCTTTAGATGACTCTTCATCTAACATGATCTTCTTTCATATGCCACCTTCCTTTAGAAATTCTTTCTCAAGAAAAATGGCATCTCTGCTTACAACAACTATTTATTCAATAGGAAGATAAAAGTAATATCCTAAACTATCTTTAAGATATCCAACAAACCTTCCTTTTATCGATTTCACATCCAACTTATCTAACTTTAATTTTTTGATAAAAGTTGGATATCCCCAAATCTTAACATGTTTAAGACTTGGTATTCTACCATGCCATATCTGGTATAGTGTAGTAGAAATGAATTTGAATGGAATACGATTAAGGATATAACAAGCAGTTTGGAGTGCATGACCCCAAGAAAAATAGGAAGATCTATATAACTCATCATCAATTGTACCATATCCAATAAAGTATGATTTCTCCTTTCAGACACTCCATTTAATTGAGGTGTTCTAGGTGGTGTGAGTTGAGATACAATGCCATGTTCCTTTAGGAACTCAATAAACTCGGTACTCAAGTATTCACCTCCTCAATCTGATCTCAGAGTTTTAATATTTTTCCCAGTTTGGTTTTCTACCTGGGCTTTGAATTCTTTGAACTTTTCAAAAGATTCAAATTTATTCTTTATAAGCAATAAATACCCAAATCTTGATAGATCATCTATAAAGGTTATAAAGTAGTAAAAACCACCTCTAGCCATTTCAGAAAATGGCCCACATACATCACTATGTATGATTTCTAATATATCAGTGGCTCTTACCATTTTTCCTATAAATGGTGATCTAGTCATCTTGCCCTAAAGACAAGCTTCACAACTTGGATTAGATGCGGATTCAAGATTGCTCAAGATTCCCATCTTTTCTGACTTAGTGATCCTATCTTCAGTAATATGACATAATCTTAAGTGCCAAAGATGTTTAGAATTAGAAGTATTTTCAATTAGCATTGCATATTTATTACTCATAAATTGAAGCTCATTATTATTAGAATTATTATCAATATAATATAAACCACATATTAAATAACCCAAGCCAATAATATTACTTCCAAAGTAAATATTGCATACGTCTCTTTTGAATAAAAATTCATAACCTTTTCTAGTCAAACTAGAAATAGAGACTATGTTTCTATAAGTGTTAGGCACATATAATACATCATCCAATAATAAAATATGATTACAAAGATCTATTGAAGTTGACCCTATAGCTTTAGCTGTAACATTTGCACTATTTCCAAGCTTTAAGGTTACTTCATTAGGCTTCAACTTTTTCTTATTTGCTAGATCTTGTAAAGATAAATAAATGTGAGAACTAGCATCGATATCCAATACCCATGCATTTGATGAACTATTAAAACATTTAAAAAAATTAGAGAAAAAAATACCTTCTCCAAAACTATCATTTCCTTTAGTCTGTAAAGACTTAAGGAACTTAGGACAATTTCTTTTCCAATGTCCTTTACCTTTACAATAGTAACAATTACCCTTGTTTGGGTCTTCCCTCACCTGTCCCTTACCTTTAGATTTAGCTATCCTACCTATAAGCATGACAATATTTGTCTTGCCTTTCTTTTTCTTATAACTCTTCTTTTTAGTCTTACTAGAAGAAGCAATAAAAGCAGTCTTATTCCCCTTGCTGCCTTGTATTACCTTTTGGGCTGTTACAAGCATGTTCAATAAATTAGCAAGTGTACACTTTACTTTATTTATATGAAAATTTGCAATGGTCTGCCCAAATGATTCAAGAAGTGATTGCATGATCAAATCCATTTGGAGATGGAAATCCATTGAAAAATCTAGACTTTCTAGTTCCTCAATTGATCTTATCATTAAGTTCACATGGACTACCACATCCTCACTTTCTTTTATTTTAGCACAAAACAACCGCTTCAATATCTCATATCTAGCAAACCTACTCTGTTCACCAAACAGCTCTTTCAGGTGAAGTAAGATTTCATTTGTACTATTGTACTTCTCATGTTGTCGATGGATATCGGTACTCATAGAAGCCTACATAATGCAACGTGCTTGCAAATCATGCTTTTTCCAATTTTTAAGAGTGTCTTGCTCCTCTTGAGAAGCATTCGTGGGAAGTGAACCAGGTAGTGGTTGTTCTAATACATATAGTATTTCTTCGAAAGCTAAAACTACTTTTAGATTCCTTAACCAATCTACAAAGTTTGGGCCCATGAGCCTATGTTGGTCTAGTATGATGGAGAGTGGGTTTGATGATTTCATATTATCAAATTATCTATAAAGGTAACAAAATTAGTTAGTTTAAATGACATTGTATAAAAAAATTATTAGATTTGGTCTTTAATCTTAATAATTTCCCACTAATTTGGCAGATCCTATTGTTCTAAGTAGGAAATAGAAATCCCTTATTGGATGGAATTCTAATGGATGATGAAGTTCTTAATAAATTATAATATTCCTTAGGTACCCTTTGCCATTCTTGAAATATTAAAATTTATAAGTGACATTTTCCCGTCATCACATCTTATGTGATATTTCACCAATCAAGCTCTTAATGTTACGGACCTCAAGTACCCATTGCCATTCTTGGTCCTTGGCATTAATTAAGTCTATACCATTGGCACTGTGAAATGTATAAATTTGAATACTACATGCCTTAGGTACACCTATTTTCCATTCTTGGCATGTAGTATATTTATACACTCAGATCATCATTATGCTTAACAATAACATTGTATAAATCTCTTGGATTTATATATAACCCTATGTGTCCATAGCCGATATACATAATCCAAAATTATACAATTTATTGCTCCAATGAAGAGCTTAGACTTAAATTTATTTGGAAGAATTTTTTAGGTCTCACTTTGCACATTAACCAATTTATATGTATCAAATACATAAATTATATGCCATCCAATTATACATACAGATATGTATAAAAGCATATAAAACATACATATCTCATATGTGCATAAAACATGCAAATACGGATGCACAAATAAGGAGTAATCATGGACTAATTTTTATACTCATTTTAATACTAAAATAAATTACAAAAATTATTCTTGTCCAGGAATACTTCAAGTATGAATATCCTTATCACCATCTCCATGGATTTGCTCCTTGAACTCTTTCAAGTCTCCTTGTTACAACTTTTGCAACAAACAAATAACCCTTGACATGTCAAGGTTATTAATACATCCTAATACTATGTAATTAACATTTAATTACATAAACAATAATAAAATTAATTATTACAATACTAGAATGTAAAACCTTGTCCATGATCACTACTTGCAAGTATGGCATGCAAAAATTAAATAAATGCAACTTTTGCATGTTATAATAATTTTGCAAACATAAAAAAAAAGTATGCTATAGTACCACTATTTACTGCTACAATACCACTATTCACAGCAGCACTATAACATACAAAATACATTTTTTAGCATATTTTAATCATAAAACTTGCAACCAACATATTTTAATCATAACATTTGTAATTAAACAATTTATTTAGTATGTATAAAATGCAAAAAGGGGCTCTGATACCACTGTTAGAAATCAGTTATGGTATTTAGACATAAATACATGTATAGTAAGCACAAGTCTAAATAGAGTAAATTTCAAAAATTTACTCATCATAACCCTTCATAAAACGAAGAATTTCATTTTCCTAGGATTCAAATTGCATTGAAATACACAACTAAATAAATTAAGCAATATACAAACAAATAATTATAAGTTTGTAAACTTACTTGTTGTAGAACTTAGCCTTCCTTTTGTTGAATTCCATGAATCAAATGCTTAGTCCTCCAAATGTAAAGCCTCTAGTTTGAAACATCAAAGCCTTATCTATCACTTACTTGTGTTAATTAAACTTAGTAACTTGTACTAATTTAATTAAGAGCATAAGTATAGAGTATATGTTTAGTATTTGTTGTGTTTATTTTTGGTTTATGATCTTATCATAACCAAAATCACTTAGTGATTTTTCTTAACTCTTTAAGCAAAAACTCAATTAAGAATTATTTTGCCTCTTCCTTCTCTTACCAAGTCACTTGGCTTGCCTTAGATATATGAAATGATATATGTGTAGTAATTTTCCACTAAGAAAAAGTATGCATTAATTAATTAAGTGATTATTAAGTATGCCATCTTAGGTATACACTTAACCATCCAAATGATTAAAAATGACACCTTAGGCATACTTTAGAAATATCCACTTAATTAATATGCCACCTTGCTTAATTCAATAATTGAGCTTGCCACCTACACATATTAATGTATAAATTTGTATGTAAAGTATACATCAAATGTATAATTTTACATATTAAATTATACATATACATAGATATGGACTTTAATTAATTTTTGATCCAAAATAAATTTTGGCCTATGTCCAAACCAATCTGGACCATTAATATAAGTCCATAAATAAATAACAACATATATATATTTATTAATTTAATATATATTAATTACATATTAATTAATAAATAATACTCTTATTTGAATTAGATTTCATAATATACTAGAATCATTGTTCAAAACATAAATCTAATTATATTAATGTTGATTAATTGATTAAACTCTTTTAATCAATAATTAGATTAATACTATAGTGAATAAATAAAACTCTATTAGGTGTGACTTACTACGTTCATGTCTAAATGACAATGAGAAAATATAATATTAACATTTAATATTATTTGAAACTTTTTTCAATTCTAAATGTGAAAATCCCAATTATTCACATTTAGTTCTCATAAGCTATGAGTGACCCCTAGTGTTGATATCATAGTTACCCAATTAGAAGTGAATGCATATTATGATTCACACGAACCTAATCATAATTATCGTGCATTAAATTCCTTTCATTAAAGATCCCAATATAGCCTAGGGTCAAGGTATTATCAAACTGTAATAGCTTTATTATATGACCTCATCTTAAGTTTTAATTCTTGATAAAATACAACAAATACTAGAACTCTTTCTAGTACTGAAACTCTTTTTCATTCTGTGTTGTATTTATCCTAGCCAGGAATTTATTCATCAAGAATAAACTTAGATAGCATAGGATCTATCCTGATTCACACCAGGTAATGAATCCCATCTTGGCTAAACATTCATCCCTATATTTAACTAATTAGAACCACAACACCCCATATACCCATGTGATGATTAACACAAATATGTAAGCGGTAACAAACTCTAACCATCTAAATATGGATGACTATGTCACCTCAAGTCTAAGGACTATATGCACCATTATAATCTAGATTGTAATTGTTGATTATATGTGAATATCCTTGCAATCACAATTCTAATGTCACTGTTCGATTAACCTATCCAATGAGAATCCACATGTTTATTCTGATCACTCATATCAAGTAGCATGAGATTCACTACCTCCCACTATTAGTTTCTCACACTAATCAAGGAAAATAGACAGAGGTAATAGTCTAATTAATATTATCCAAATATTAATTAATCAACTACGAACAATTTATAGTAAATGTACTGAATAAATTTGTAATTCATATTATCAACTCTTTGATAATAAATTTATTCAACATATACTAAAGGATAAATACTAAAAAAAACATATTTATTTAAAAGAATATTTTATTGCTTCAGGGATTATATACAATGTCTAAATAATTATAAGAATGCCACTACGACATACCTTATACTAATAATTTCTCCCCAAAAAATAAACCTTTGCACAGAGAAGATTTTAAATATATTAACACTCAGTGTATTGTATCCATATGTTCTTTACTCGGAGAATGCATGATTTAACTTACAATACTTACTGCATATGTAATATATGGTCGAGTATGAGATAAGTAGATTAATATGATCGAGCAATATATAGCCTTTGATACTAATCCTTATTAGTTGGACCTTGATCTCTAAAAATTAATAGTCCATGGTTAACTTCAATTGGAGTCTTGGCTGGCTTATAATTAAGCATGCTTGTTTTTGTCAATAGATCTGTTACATACTTTCATTGGCAGAGAGAAATTCCTTGAGCTAATCTTGCAACTTCAATTCCCAAAAAATACTTCAAGTTGCCCAGAACCTTATATTCAAACTTAGTTGCTAATTGTCTTTGCAGAGTTATTATCTCAGTCGGATCATTTCCAATGACTACCATATCATTAATATACACAATAACAGTAGTGACTTTACCTGCCTTTTGTTTGATAAATAAAATATGGTCAACATTACTTTGTTTATAACTGAGCTTCCTTATAAAGGTTAAGAGTCATCCAAACCATGCTTGAGGTGATTGTTTGAGTCCATACAATGCTCTTTTTAGTTTGTATACTCGGTTAGTGTACCTCGTTCCTGGTGGTGGATCCATATACACTTCTTCATCTATAGTTCCATTCAAAAAAGAATTTTTTTTTACATCAAATTATTGTAGTGTCTAGTCTAAGTTGGCAACTAAGGAAATAAGAACTCAAATGTTGTTCATTTTTTCTACTGGGGTAAATGTATCTTCATAGTCAATTCCATATTTTTTAGTATATCCCTTCATAAACAACCGTGCTTTATATCAATTAATGCTTCCATCTGGATTCAGTTTAACAGTGAATATCCACCTGCATCCAACCTTTTCCTTTCCTTAAGAAGTGGAATAAGCTCCCATGTGGATTTCTTTCTATAATGCTTTTATTTCATCATTTATGGCTTTCTTTTAAGCCGGATCAGCTAGGGCCTCTTGTACATTATTTGGAATAGATATAGTAGATAATTGATTTACAGTATATGCATGTGATCTTGACAAACAGTTTGTTGATATGAAGTTATTGATAGGATATGTATCTTTGGTATTAAGGTTCAAATCATATTATTTTTTTGGAATCCCTTTATTGATTCCAGAAGGATAACAAGGTTCAATATTCTCAGTATTTGGAGTTACTACAGGAGACGAGCTTACCTCATTATGCACATCCAGAGTTTCCTCAGCTTCTGGTTTGGACTGAGAAGATTTACTATCATTATAAGTGTCAAGTTTGACTGAGATACTTAGATTATCTTCAATTATCTGTCTAGGCGAGATGCTCGAACTTACTGTCTGAACAGGTGAGATACTTGGAACACTTGAGATGCTTGGAACACTTAGAACATATGAGACACTCATAGTGTTATCTTTAAATATGCTTTGAATTCTCTCTCCCTAAAGAGAGCACTTAGATTAAGAAAGAAGGGAGCATTTTCATGGAACTGAACATCCCGAGTTATATACATCTTCTTAGCATTCAGATTATAACATCGGTATCCCTTTTTTGGATTAGCATAGACAACAAAGATACATCGGATAGCTTGAAGATCTAATTTACCGAATACTTGATGAACATATTCCGAGCATCTAAAGATTCAGGGCTCAAGATTATATAGAGGTAGAGATGAGACAAGTTCCTGAAGTTTCTAAAGAGGCATTTTGAAATTGAGTACTCTTAATGGAGTTCGGTTTATAAGATACACAACGGATCGAATAACTTTTCCCCAGTATTCCCTGGAACATTCATATTAAACATTAATGCTCGGACGACTTCCAATAACTGTTGTTTTTTTGTTTTGCTACACCATTCTATTGGGGAGTTCCTGCGCAGGAAGTTTAGTAGTGAATGCCATGCTCGTGGCAAAAATCTTTAAGAGTTGAGGTAAGATACTCTCCACCATTGTCAGATTGCAAAACTCAAATTTTACTCTGGTATTGTGTAGCCACCATTTTGTACCAGTCCTAAAAAGTAAAGCACACTTCTCCCTTGTTTTAATGTAGAGATATCTAGGTCACTCAGGTACATTCATCAATAAACGTTATAAAATATCGAGCACCAAACAGAGTGGGAATTTGAGTGGGTCCCCATACATCAGAATGAATGGTCATAAATGGAATTGAATTTTTATTATAACTTAGTACACATCAAATCCAACGGCCCTTTCCCAATTCACAAATATCACACTTGAGTTTAGAGTTTGTGATAATCAAAAACAATTTTAGCTTTATTTATCTAAGATAATTAAAAGAAAGATGTCCAAGATGATAATGCCATAAAATTACTTGGTCTTTGTTCGAGCGACTTCTACCAACACTATTGACTTAACTTCATTTTTTACTCGAATCACCATGCAAAATCAAGATTGTACAACTTTTCACATTTAACAGCAAAGCCAAGAATTTGGTGCGTTGCAATGTCTTAAAATAAACAATAGTTAGGCCAAAATTTGATAATGTAAATTAAGGTTTCAATGATTTCTCCAACATATAGTAGATTATAAAAAAAGGATGGAACAACAATAATAATATCTAGATTAAGAGAGTTAGAGTTAGACACTGATCTTTTATCAGTGATGAGTGTTATTCCTCTATTAGTAGTTAGGATATTTTATTAGGTTGATGGACGGTTAGATGTAAGATGGTGGGTGGAGTTTGTCATATAATCAATAGCACCTGTATCAATAATCCATGTATTATTTTGAGTAAGATTTGTCATAACTGATGTTTCATCAAAATCACCACTTGATTTAGTGGCACTAGAGGTGGCAATTGCAGCTTTTCTAAGCCTCTTATGAGGCTTTTTATTGAAATCCCACCATTCTAAATAGCCCATAATTTCATAGCACCATTCTTTGAAGTGTCCAACTTCACCACAATGAGTACATGTGTATGTATTGGACTTATTCAGTATTTTCCCTTTGAATTTTGGGTGAGTCTAAACTGTTATAAGTACTGCATGGTTCGGTAGAATCTTTGGCTCCTCCATCATCTATCATTGGTTATGATCCCTATGCATATATGCATAACTAGACTCGAGATCATGAGGTGGATCCTTCTGTAGTATTTCACTCCGAGAATTGTTAAATTTTGAGTCAAGTCCAGCTAGGAAAATATATGTTTGAAGCTGAGTAATATGCTTGTGCAGTGATACTACTTCGTTAACATCATCCCCTTGAGTACTCATCCAGGCATCAATCTCCTAAAATATCCCAACCAGATCATTATAGTATATAAGTAATGGCCTACCACTTTGTCGTGTAGTGAATGATTTCTATTTTAATTCAAACAATTGAGTTTCATTAGGTCCATCATAGAAGGCTTTTAAGATAAAATCTTATATATCTTTTAATTTTTAAAGACAGATGAATCTCTGCATCAATGATGGACTTATGGAATCAATAAGCCAACTTTTGACTCGGTTATTATCAATAAGCCAAGTCTCCAAAGCTTTATCTCCTGCTGGTGGTTTTGGAGTTATGCCAGTATAAAAGCTAGATTTATTTCTAGCTCCAATCCACATCTCTATGAGTTATGACCATAGAGTATACTTCGTATCATTTAGTATAATTCTAGTACGAAAGGGAAAATCATCTCGAAGAGTTCGAATGAGGGTAGGTGTTTCATGGGATACAATGGATGTGTTTTTAGTGGCTATAGTTTCAAGGATTCAATACAAAAAATTTGATTTCAATAAGTATGCTTTAATACCATGAAGAATAAAATTCAGATGAAAAGAAGAGAAAAATTCAATGGAATTATATTTCATATATTCACAAGAGAGGCTACATCCCTTATATATACATATAGAAACCTAATTACATACTAATTAGGAATAGAATAATATCCTAAATAAATCAAAGATTTAATTCCTAATTGTATACAAAGATTTGATTCCTAATATATATATAAATCTTTGACTTTCTGGAGCTCACCTTAACAGATAGGAGCTACAGGTGAAGACTGATTTTGAAAGGCTATAACTTTTGACTCAGATGAGTTATAGAGCCTATAATATATCAAATCAAAACTCGTTTAGAGATCTACATTCAATAATGGATTTTCACTAAGATAAAGGTAATAGAGACTTAAAGAATCTTCTTTATTTCCATCTTTTGCAATAATATAAGTTCAAGCAAGCCCACTTACACCACCTCCAATCATTGCAACTCTCTCTTTTTTTAACCTTAATTAATTAACTGATAGATTCCTAGCCTCTTTACTACTGTACTAGCTTATGGCTACTGCTATGTCTTCTCCCTGAAAGAAAAGCCAATACAATTTTGAGAAAATGGTCTCAATTATCCTTAAGAAAAGGGCAATTTTCTAAATTATCCTATCCTTTAAATTGCATCAATTTATACAGTCAATTTTTTTACATGTTTCAATTTTATCCAACTTGTATTTGGCATGTGGAGTTGCTTATATGGAAGGCTAACATGGCAAATAAGTTGTTGATTATAACAAACTCCAAAATGATGTCATTTTTGTGACACCTGTTAAGAATGTAAAACATACATTACATGCATGCGACTAATAAATAATATAACCATTAATATCAAATTTTAGTTCATGAGTCAATATATATAAAATCACTATTTATATAAATAGCACATATTACACACCACAAAGGTTTACAACACCAAGTAGTTCATATCTTTCCTTATGTTATTTATATACAATACATTGGCCTTAATACAAAATATAAAAATTTCTAAAAAATTGAAGATGACCTCCTGACATAATGTTAGTGCAATTGATGTAAATTTTTCTTCAAGATAGACTACAATTCTTCTAGTCCTAAAAAGAATGCAGATGAGTGAGTCTGCAACTCAGTAAATAAATAACATAATATCTTATAAAAAATAATTCATTCCAGCATGCAATATTATCAAGTATCTATCCATTCAATATTTAACTATGCATTTATAATATGTACATAGTCACAGTATCATAGTATTTTCTTTTGGATAGCAATGAACTTGTGAAATACATATATAAAATCACAAATTCTTTTCAATTATTTAAGTGTCATGACCCAAACTAGGAGTCATGACTGGCGCTAGGAAACGGGAATTCTTTCGAATCCGGAACCCGTAGCAAGCCTTAGAAAATAAAATCATGCAATAATTAAATAAAAGTACGATCAAATTAAAATTTTTCTGAATCAATATATAAAATAAATACTCCAAATCCTTTTATAAATGAATACATATTCGTACAATGTTCAAATACAAATTCTCAGAGTATATAATATCCAAATAAAATAATACACTTCCAATATAATAACACTACTACTGTAGTTTCTAGAATACAATTCAAAGTTCAGAATATACATTTGCATAAAATAGCCAGGACTGAAGAACACCGACGAGGAACTCTATAACTAAGGTCTGACGATATGGGATCTCCTGAAAAAAATAATTGAGGGGGGTCAGACCTCACTGAGTGAATTATTATACTATATATACATGCAAACTAAACCATATATATATATATATATATATATATATATACACACACACATTTCACACGAATGCCAAACTTTGCTTTTATAAATAGACTAAATGTAGAAAATGTTTGTTTTAATTCATGAAGGATCCATAGAACCCTAAATAATAACAACCTCAAACAATCCTATTATCACTCTAGCTATGCAGTCTCACTTGATTCCAAATAGAACACTTATTCCAATTTGGACAGCAGACTGGCCCCGAGACACTAAGTCGACCGAGCTCCAGCAGTCTGGCTATCAGTGTGATTGACCCCGAGACACTTGGTCAACCGAGCTCCAGCAATCACACTATCTATCATCTCACATCTCAATCAACCCAATAGATCATTCAATTCACTTATGGACAGTAGACTGGCCTCGAGACACTAAGTCAACCGAGCTCCAGCAGTCTGACTGTCAGTGTGATTGGCCCCGTAATCACACTATCTAACATAACATTAATCTTAGTCAAATAAATTAAATCAATTATAATCACCCAATTTTAACTCTCACTCAATCCTTATCTATCGTACCCGTACGTACACAGTCCTAGTGTTGCCCACTAGGAAGCACGTTCTATTGATATCCTTCACTTAAATAAATCATTTATTCTGAAAAATAATTAATGTGGAACGACATTCATAATAATAAAATTAACCATATATATATACCAAAAATGTACCTAAATTACATCCAGTATATTTCAGGTATATATATATGTCAAATAAAATATGAAATAAACTAAAGATAAATCATTAATATAGTTAAAAACAATTTAAATGAGTAATAATAATATAACATGCACTATCTTAAAAATATACTTAAATATGCAAAATATATACCCTAAGTACACAAATCATTTAATAAAACATTTATGTATAAATATTCATTTAAATATGTGTTTGTGTTTAACATATATTCACAAATATACTAAAAATGAACCTAATTATCTAGCATGCATATATCAAAAATAAACCCTAAATATACCACTAATGTGCTAGGTTTAATTTAATAATAAAAAATTTATTTATTTGGAAATAAATCAAAAATATACCAAAAATAAACTTAAAAATAATTTAAGTGTACGTTTATAATTTAACATGTAATTATTTAAGAATAAACCTAAAATCTACTAAAACTATACCTAAGGTATACTAATCATTTAACAAAATAATTATGTCTAAGTGTACATTTTAAAACATGTGTATATTATTCAAATGTATTAAACTTAAACCTAATTGTTTAATGTACATATATATAAAAATGCAACCCTAGACATATCAAAAATATTATAATTTAAATCCTTTTTAAAACATACAATGAAAATGAAAAATTCTAAATAATGCACCCTATATGCAGTGCATATATATACAGTATAATAACTCACATGTTAGCGTTCCACGAGACAAACTAGACGGGCCAGATCCGTTAGGCCTCGGTCTCGGCGCAGTTAGACAAACAAATGACAACATGAAATCAGAATAAAGTTGATGAAAATTCTAAAGACTCAATTTAGAATTTTAGACACAGAATTAGAATAGGAATTTGATCGGACATCACATTTTACGAGAATTCTACTGAAAATCCGGCAGAACCTCTCCTGTAAAACTGACATCTCTCTACTCAAAGAGTAGAGCCGGTCCTACAAGGAAAACACACTTCAGATTAACACCAAATTCACAACCACAATCCCTCGGTCGGACTCCAAACTACAATTCACCGACCGAGGTTCACAATTCACAGAATATTTATAAAATATCGAAAATGCCCTTATATAATAAAAATACATTTTATAAATTCAAATTACGTAATTAACCCTAAAACATACTAAAAATCAATAAAAACTCATTTATTTAGAAAAATAGTATATTATATATAATTTGAAAATAATTTACGAAAAATAGTTTTAATTAGTTAAAAATACTAAAAATTTTCAGAAATCATTTTTATACCCTAAATAACTATTAAAACCAATTTAATTACATTTTTAACCAATTTAGTGTAAAATTACCAAAATACCCCTATATATATTCACTATAAATGTTCAAAAATTCACCAAAAATTATATAATTACTCAAAAATTAATTTCTCAACATATAATTCAATAATATCAATAAATATACTTAATTTACCAATTTATTTCAATTAAACACATAATTAACCCTATTTTTCAAAATTACATAAACTTAATAAATTCCAAATAAATACATAAAAATTCACAAAAATTACAAATAAATTTCTATAATTCATTTAAACTCCTATAATCACCATAAAACACAATTTCATAATTTAATTAATTAATTTTCGAAAATTAGAAAATAATAATAAAATAATCAAAAATTCACAAAAATTAAAATAAATACCAAAAATTCTAAAAAAATCAGAGCATGTAGATTAAGCTTCCAGGAACAAAGATTGTGAAGGAAGTTTTCATGAATCAATAAAATTGAAGCTAAAAAAAATTCAAAACCCAAAATGGCTGATTTGAAGAAATTGAAACCTAAGCAATTCTAGACCAAATCAAGTGAAAAAAAGCTTTGAATCACACTCACCAGAGCTCAAGGAGAAGATAGAGACTGACGGCATCAAATTTGGTGGCCGGAAAGTGTCTGGTCGGAGCTAAGTCGATTTTTGGCTCCTTGATGAAAATCCGGTCAAAACTCACCGGAAAAGAGTGTTTCAGATGGTGGAAATGGCTGGAGGAGGAGGAGGAAGGCTGAGGGGCATAGTAACAGCAAGAAAACCAGCTTGAAAGTGGCTGAAAATGGTGGAAATGGCATTGGGAAAAAGAAGATGCATGAGGGGTAAAATCGTAAATAAGGCAACTTTTATTTTTTTGATTAAAATTTGTGTATATATGTATATATATATATGTCCACACTATATTATAGTAATATATATATTCCCGCACATAAATAATACTCACCACACAAATATTTTAATATATTTAATAATTTATACACTTAAAATTAATTAATACAAAAATTAAATAATAAAATTAAGGAAATTAATTAAGCTCTAATTAATTTAAATAAATACACATATATACATTTTATTTTAGCACTTTAAAATTATATATGAGTTCATGCAAATTCATAAAACTAGTCAAAATAAATAGTATTAAATTATTTACGTGTCAATTTTCCCGAAAATACAATTTCCGGAAAAATTTTACGTAAAGTACTTAAAATAATTAAAATTAGCTTTAAACAAATAACAACTCTTAAAATATCATAAATATATACAAAAATTATTAATATTTCATATGCCGATGCAGTATAAAAATATTTAAAAAAAACTCGGGATATTACATTAAGGATCCCCATACACACATAACCCGTTATAATTTGGTATCAAATATTTCTTTAGCCTTATTACGACATTTCTAGGAGATTCCTTAATGCACACAACATTGCCTCATTTATAAGTAACATTGCATCCTAATACTCAACCAACCATATTTCTAATATTTAAGAATACATCATATACCACTCTATTAAACAATTAACATTCTCATAGAAGAACAATAATTTACCCAAGATATTCCAAAATATACCATATTTCAATATAACATATTCGATAGTGTAAATTCAAAAATACACCAAAACTTCCACATTATGAATATCAAAGTCATATTTTCCATATCAATAGCATTATAAGTCTAAATTAATTTATAATTGATTTTACATCAACTGGATATGTATAGAAGGAGAAACATTAAAACAAATCACCACGGTAATTTTATCATAAAAAGACTAAGCTACAAAAGGCATTGCTCAAATTGACCATAAAGATAACAAAATTAAGTTTTCTCTATTTCTATCAATTTCGTAAGTAACATATCCAAGTTTTTTGCGTAAACCCAAACCCGGGAGTCATGACCGGTGCTAAGGAACGAGAATTCGCAAGAATCCAGAACCCATAGCAAGCCTAATATATAAAAACTCAACAATACATAAATATAAATAAGTCTCAGAATTAAAAATTTTTAAAACAAAAAGAAATCTTTATATTATATCATAATAAAATATGTTTATACAATTATTCAAATACAAAACCTTTGGCAATAACAATATAAAATACTATAACAAGACATATTACTACTGCAACGTCTAATAATACAAATAGTGATAGTTCAAAATTTACATAAATCAACCAGTGAAGAAAGGGTCTAGCGAAAAGGACTACTACGAGAGGTCTGATGAAAAGGATCTTGAAAAATAATTGAGGGGGATCTCACTCAATGAATTATTATTATATATACACATGCAACCTAAGCATATAAGCAATCAAGCATAAATATAATATTTATATATTTATATTTATATAATTTATACATGCATTTCAAGCAAATGATTAAAAACAATTTTCATATCAGCACACCAATGGAAATTAAGTGGAGGATCGGAGCAGAACTCTAAAATTTTCACAACCTCAATCATTGAACCTCACTAGCCAACAAGCTCACTTAAACCAAAAATATTTCTCTTTTCAAATTTGACAGTGGACTGGTCTCAAGATGCTAAGTCAACCGAGCTTCTATGGTTACACTACCGACATGACTGGCCCTGAGACACGAGGTCAACCGAGTTTCCGTAGTCACACCACAAATCTCAATAATTAATTTAATCGTATCTCATATCAATAAGAATTTTATAACCTAGTATCTAGTATACTGCTGCACAACAGTCCTAGTGTAGTCCACTAGGTAGCACGTTCTACTACTATCCTCCAAAACATCATATCAAAAATAAAATAATAAAATCATATTAAATATGAACAGCATCCAAATTACAAAAATAAATATTCACACACGCATATATATATATGCAAACATATATATAATAACAATAACAATTAACATTTATTGCAACATAGCATAAATAAATTCATATTTATTAAAAATATGGATGCCAATGATATTTTCTACATGCAATGCATACATATAATAATAGCTCATAGGTGGAGTGTGCTCCTCTAAGATAATTCGACTGACCCTAAACTGTAGGTCTTGGTCTCGACGCGGCTATAAGAAAAAGAATAAACAAATAATTAGGACAAAAATTCTAATTTTATATATTCTAGATTTCTAAGTAAAGACTCAATCTAAGACATGACTTAACAAAACTCAAAACTTATAACAGATCGATGTCACATTTTACAAAAAATCTATTGAAAATTCGACAAAGTCTCCTTTATAAAATAAACATCTATCTACTAAAAGTAGAGTCATTCCTACATGAAAACACACTTCAAAATATTCCTAAGCTTAACATCTCGGGTTGGGCCCCCGAACTACAATTCACACCCAACCGAGAACCAACATTACAAAATATACAATAAAATAATATAATTTCTTAAATCACCAAAATATATCATAAAAATATTAAATAAATTTATTTTTCAAATAAATAACAAAATTCTAGTTATTAAATAATATGTTTGCTAATAAAATCTATTAAAAGCATAAAATGTCCATTTTGCAAATAAATTAGCATAAATTGTAAATAATTATTAAAATCACTTATTAATACCATAAAAATAATAAAATGCTCATTTAGCCTAAAAATAATAAATAAATTTATTTTTCATATATTTCCCAAAATAACTACTAAATAATTAATAATTGAAAAATAATTATAAAAATTATTTTTACACTTTTATTAATCAAAATAGGCTAAAACAAAATAACTAACAATAATTTTACTTAAAATTAAATAATTTATTAATTTTCAATAATTTCTCAACAATATATATTTATACATAACCTAAAAAAAATTATATCTCAAATTCTATACATAATTTCACAAAACTTTATTCACAAAGTTTAATCTACAGAATTAATAGAATTTATTAAAATATAAAATTTTTCAGGCCGGAACAGTAATCAGAATAGTAACCCGAACCTGAAAAATTCAAAAAATTCAGAAAAATAAATAAAAATCACCATTAGCAAGATGACAATCTCAATTGCATTTAATCCCAAAGCAACTATATGTAATTAAATTAAATTTAAGCTCAATTAAACAAATAACAAAAAATTAACCTAAAATCAATTACTCAAAATTGAGGTTGTTACAGGAATTGCCCGGACAAATCAAGTTGGGGGAAACGAACCCCGAAGGGAGAGTTTTCAATCAAGACCAGCGACACATCCAGGGGTTGCTGGAACTGTCGTCGATGACCTCCCTTCAATCCGACAACTATGAAGGAAAGAAGAGGAAAGGGAGGGATAAGTAGCTGGCAATGGAGACAAACTGCTATTGGCAACTGAAAGCTTCCGGTGATGGCATGGGGGCTAACCAGCGCAGTGATGGTGGTAGTTGTGGTTGATGCTGTTGGGTGGGAGGGAGAAAAGGGAAGAAGGAAAAAAAAAAAAAAGGGAGAGAAGGAGAAAAAGAAAAAAATCGTTTTTGTATTTTTTATAATTAATTAAAAATTCAGATAATAACATTTTTGTAGGATTAAACAAAACCCCATTCAGAGTTATAAAACTTTAGATATGGCTTCAATAGGTATTTTGTTCTCACATAAACAGGTCACCCAAATTAAGCAACCATCATTCACAAGTACAACCTGTTTCATATTTACAATCTCATCTCAAAAATAACCAAACATTAACACAATAATAAAAAACTATCATATATCAATTATGACACATATTTTCCCCTTAGCCAACCAACTTAATAAATAAATTTATAATAATTTATTTTAAGTATTTTTTTCACATAAAACATTAAGTTGCTCACTTTCTTTTATTACTTCATTCCCTTTGCTTATATTTACTTGTATAACAACTTCATTTTCATTTGGTTTAGTTGAAATGGATCATAATGTACTTGTTTTTAAACATTCAAAAATAATAAAACCTCATCTAGCATGATAACATCACTAAAATACCTAAACTTATGAAGCTGCCAACTATAACAGATTTAATAGGGTAAATTTAAAAATTCACTAATAATTCTATACAATATATCTCAAAATGAAACTTTCCAAAATTATTAACCCTATATGTCTAGAGTAATTTCAAATTGATTTTGCTTCAATTTGAGGTGTATAGAGGAAGAACTCTATGAAAAAAATCCACCTTACTTAGATCAGCGATGAAAATTGAGTAATAAAATGTTTCCTTTTATTACACTGACATCGAGTCTGAATTAGATCGAGAGGAGGAATAGTTTTAGATAACTCTTTAAAGTTTTTATATCATCAAAGAAGCTAAATTTAAAGCTTTCTAATTTGAAATATGATCAAAATAATATGACTAAAACCTAGATCCTTAGAACTTGAATTTTGCTTCTTATAAGCCCTAAATTAATTCAACTAAAACTATTAAAATTACTCACCACATAAACATTTAAGGCCTTTGAAGATGAAGATTGTAGTCTGGAATAAATTTTTAAACCTTCAATTTACTTTAAAAAAATTTAGCTCATTTTTTTAAAAAAAAAAGTAGAAGAAAAGAAAAAGAAGAAGAAGGAAGATTATCTTCCTTCCTTCGTTCTTTAAAAGCCACGTACAATTTTTTTTATAATAATAATAACAACAATAACTAAACCAATTTAAGCCCCTTTATTTTTGCTATTAACCAATTTAAACCCTTAACTTTCTAATTTTTGTTATGGATTTAATTGTAAACATTTATAATCTTTTCCTATTTAACATTAGAATTAATACCATACATATTACATGCAATTTTTCATGTCTATATGGTATGCATGTTACGCAAATGCATTAGGTGGATGTTACATTTCTCCCCACATTAGGATATTTTGTCATGACCCAAAACAGGGGCCATGATCGGCACTAGGTTCTTTCGAATCCTGAACCCATAGCAAGCCTAAAAAAAATAAATAAAACATGCAATAATAATAATAACATAATTTGCAGCGGGATAAAATCATAAATATCAAAATAATATTTCCACCAAATGAGATTAAATCAAATCCTCATCTCATATATAAATAAACTCTTTTAATACAAGTCCAGTTCAAATATTTAAAGTAGATATCTCATACAAATATAATACAATATCTTTTAACAATTTTACGACTACTGCAGTGTCTAGAATATAAAATAAAACTTAGGTGAGCAGTTTACATAAAGAAGCCGGAGCGGAAGAAATCCGGCGTACAGGCCTGCTACTGAGGTCTGATGAAGATGACTCTCCTGAAAAATAGTCAACGGAGGGGAGTCAGACCTCACTGAGTGAATTACTATAATATATATACATTCATACTAAATGCCAATGCATACAATCAAAGGTATGTATAATATGTATGTATACAAGCAAATACACACAGATGTAATAAAATCATTTTATAGATTTTTATTGAAAATCACAGTTTATAAAGGATCAAATAGAACCCTAGAAAAATTGCAACCTCAAACAGTGTTAGACAACACTCTAGCCATACAGGCTCACTTATTCCAATATAATCACTTGATCCATTTGGACAATAGACTGGACCCGAGACACTAAGTCAACTGAGCTCCAGCAGTCTGACTGTCAGTGTGATTGGCCCCGAGACACTTGGTCAACCGAGCTCCAGCAATCACACTCCCAAATCACATCACACATCACATAGATCCAATCCAAATCAATATCCACAAATAGGTTAGTAATATAGCCTAAATGCTATCAACATACCGGTATGTACTCGGTCCTAGTGCTGCCCACTAGGTAGCACGTTCTATTGATATCCTTCATTAAAATATAAAACATACATTCATAAAAATAAATGATGCATGAATTTAAATAAAATAGCAACAATAACCATATATATACTAGAAATATACCAAAAGTAAATCAGGTATATTTCGAGTATCTATACGTCAAAGAAATCCAGATAGATTACAAAATAAACTAGAAATATATTCAAAAACATTTTAAACCTAATTTATTAGCAAAATATGCATATAATTTAAAATATACCGAAAATAAACTAAAGATAAACCAAAATAAACTAAAAATAAACTTAAATTCTAATTTATTTATTTATGCATAATTAATCAAAATAAAACATACATTTCTAAATCATGCATTCTAAAGCATATATATATAGAATAGTAACTCACACTTAGTGCGCTCCTCGAGATGGGTCCAACGGGCCTGGTCCACTAGGCCTCGGTCTCGGTGCAACTAAACATACAAAAATAACAGACATCAGAATAAACCTAACAGAAAATCCTAGAAACTCGATCTAGAATATTAGACACAGAATCAGAATTAGGGTTCGATCGGACATCACGTTTTACGAGAAATCTACCAAAAATCCACAGAACCTCCCCTGTAAAACGGACATCTCTCTACTCAAAGAGTAGAGCCGGCCCTGCAAAGAAACACACTTCAAAAAATAGACAAAGAATCACATTCACAACCCCTCGGTTAGACTCCAAGCTACAGTTTACCGATCATGGTCCACAACTTGCAAAACAATATAGAAATACCAAAAATACCCTTATATCATAAAAATATATTTAATAAGTAAAAATTACATAATTAACCCTAAAACACAGTAAAAACTGATAAAAACTCATTTATTTAAAAAAAATTGTATATTATATATATAATTGAAAATAATTCACAAAAAATAGTTTTAATTACTTAAAATACTAAATAATTTGTAGAAATAATTTTTATACCTTAAATAACTATTAAAACCAATTTAATTACATTTTTTGCCAATTTAGGGTAAAATTACCAAAATACCCCTATATATATAAATATACTAAAATTACTCCAAAAATTCACCAAAAATAATATAATTGCACAAAAATTAATTTTCTCAACAGATATATCAATAATATCAATAAATAAACTCAATTAACTAATTAATTTCAATTAAAAACACAATTAACCCTATTTTTCCAAAATTACATAAACTAATTAAATTCAAAATAAATACATAGAAATTCATAAAAATTCCAAATACATTTCTATAATTCATTTCAACACCTATATTTATCATAAAACACAATTTCATAATTTAATTAATTAATTTTCAAAAATTAGAAAATAATAATAAAATAGTCAAAAATACCCAAAAATCAAAATAAATTCCAAAAATTCTAAAAAAATTCACACATGTATATTAAGCTAATGGTAACAATATTTGTGAAGGAATTTTTCATGAATCAATCAATTAAAAGTTCAAAAAAATCAAGAACCCTAAAATGGCCGAATTGCAAAAATCGAAACCTAGGCAAATCTATACCATTTTAAGTGAAACAAAGCTTGGAATCACACTCACCGGAGCTCAAGAAGAAGAAAGAGACTGGCGGTGTCAAAAATGGTGGCCGAAAATGCTGTGAACGACGATGAGAAAAGTTTCAGCTTCTTCAGCCAAAACGAGCTTCCCGACGCCGGAAATGGGCTCTGCTGGCGGTGGAACAGCTGGAGGAAGGAGGTGGCAGGCTAGGAGGCACACCGACGGCAAGGGAATGGCGTGACAGATGGTGGAACGACGAGGAGGACGATCGGGAAGAAGGAGAGGGAAGAATGGTAAATTCGTAAATAAATCAAACTTTATATTTTTGTTAAATAATAAAGTATATATGTATATATATATATATATATCCCAACCATATATTATAATAATATAAATCCCCACACATATTAAATATACACCACACACATAATTTAATATATTAAATAATTTATACACTAAAAAAATAATTAAATAATATTAAACTAATAATAAATAATAAAAATTAGGATAATTAATTAAACTCTAGTTAAATAAATAAATACACATATATACGTTATTTAGTACTTTAAAAATATATGAGTTCATGCAAATGTGGAAATCTATTTAAAATAATTAATAATAAATAATTTACGTGTCAATTTTTTCGAAAATGCAAGTCCTGGGAAAATTTTACGTAAAGTACTTAAAATAATATAAACAATTAAAATAAGCTTTAATTAAATAACAAACTCATAAAATATCAATATTATACAAAAATTATTAACATTGCATATCCCGATGCAGTATAAAAATATTTAAAAACACGGGATATTACATGATGACTCCATTTAATCTTTACTATTAGAATTTCTTTGTTATGTAGCTTTTTTATTTATCTATCAAGAATTTTAACTAGTTCTTCTTTATATTTTAAATCTTATATCAACTGTATTTTGAACTCTTGTATTACATGGCTAGGATCATATTTATATCTTCTTAACATTGAAACATAGAACACATAATGTATTTGAGATAATTCTAGTGGTAGTGTTAATCTATATACTAAAGGACCAACTCTTTCTAATATCTCATAAGGGCTAATGTATCTAAGACTCCTTGCATGTTGAATCGTATAATGTCCTTCGATGGTGATACTTTCAAGAACACTTTTGCACGCACATCATACTCCATATCTTCTCAATGCTTGTCCACATAACTCTTTTATCAATCTTATGTAAACTTTAAACACTTTTTAATTATTTGAATCTTGTCCATAGTTAATTGTATCAATTTCGGACCTTCTAATTGTTGTAACCCTTCCATATCCCAACAAACAGGACTACTATATTTTCTACCATATAAAGCTTCATATAGAGCCATACCATACTTGAATGATAACTCTTATTGTAAGAAAATTCAATTACGGGTAAATGTTCATCCTAATTCCCTTTAAATTCAAGCATACAAGCTCTTAGTATATCTTATAATATTTGAATTGTCCTCTCTGATTGTCCATTTTTCTGAAGGTAGAATGTTGTACTAAAATGTAGCTTTGTTCCCAAAGCTCTTTGTAAACTTCCCCAAAAATAAGATGTAAACCATGGATCTCTATTTGACACAATTAATATTAGTACACCAAGTAGTCTTACAATTTTTGACACATATTTTAGATAATTTTTCTAGTGAATCACTTTGTTGCACAAGTAGAAAATGAGCTAATTTGATAAGTCAATCAATAATTACCCATATGGCATCATGCTTCTTAAAGGTTCGAGGCAACCCAAGAACAAAGTCCATCATTACTTTTTCCCATTTCCACTCCGGAATAGACAATGGATAAAGTTTATGAACCGGTGTCTGATGTTCAGCTTTTACTTATTGACATGTTAAACATTTTGCTACACATTCAGCTGTATCTTTCTTCATTTTCAGCCGCCAATAAAAAAGTCATAAATCCCTGTACATTTTTGTGCTTCCATGATGCATTATGTACAATGCATAATGGGTTTCATTTAGAATCTCTTCTCTCAATTCTTTTATATTAGGAACACAAATACAACTAATAATCAGTAACATCCAATTATACCTCAATGCAAATTGTTCATTCATTCCTTATTGCACCCTATCCTTTGTTTTTCTTAAATATGGATCATTCATCTACTTTGCTTGAACTTTACTCTTTAATAGGGGCTTGACATGCATACCTGCAATAAGTATATCATCCTGAAATGCAAATTCTACATGCAATGTTCTAAGCACTATCAATGACCTTACTGCTTGATAAGTCATTCCAGCATTTCTCTCAATGGGTTTTCTACTTAAAGAATCGACAACTTTATTAGCTTTTCCTAGACGGTAATCTATGGTATAATCATAATCCTTTATCAACTCCATCCACTTTTTTGGTCTCAAATTCAATTCCTTTTGTGTTGGAATATATTTCAAACTTTTGTGGTCAGTGAAAATCTAAAATATTTCTCTATACAGATAGTGCTCCATATTTTAAGAGCATGGACTATTGTTGTTAATTATAGATCATGAGTCGGATAATTCAATTCATGACTCCTTAACTATCGAGAAGCATAAGCAATAATTTTTTAATTTTACATTAACACACATCCTAATCCCTACTGTAATGCATCTATAAAAATTACATATCCACTATTGCTTGATGGCAAAGTTAGAATCAGTGTAGAAATCAGTCTTTTCTTTAATTCTTCAAAACTTTCCTTATATTTAGTATCCTATTTAAACATCACATTCTTCTTCAACAAGTTTGTTAATGGTTTATCAATAATTGAAAATCCTTAACAAATCTTTTATAATATCTAGTCAATCCCAAAAAGCTCCATACCGCTGATACATTTTTAAGGGGTTCTCACTCCTTTACAACTATAATCTTTGAAGGATTAGGTTGTACACCATTTTTAGAAACAATATGCCTTAAGAATGTAATCTCTTCTAGCCAAAACTCACATTTATTGAATTTTGCATAAAGTTACTTTTCTCTTAAAATCCATAATACTATTCTCAAATGTTCTTCATGATGCTCTCAAGTTTTAGAATAAATCAATATATCATCAATAAACACAATAACAAATCGATCTAGATTCATCTAGAATATTTTGTTCATTAAGGACATAAAAGCAGCAGGTGCATTTGTTTGTCCAAATGGCATCAAAACAAATTCATAATGCCCATATCGTGTTCTAAATGCAGCCTTTTATATATGTGCCTCTGAAATTCTTAATTGCCAATATCCTAAATCAATTTTGGAAAATGTAGTTGCTCCTTTTAACTGGTCTTACAAGTCATCAATGTGTGACAAGGGATATTTTTTCTTTATGGTAACCTAATTTAATTGCCTATAATCAATACACAATCTCAAACTGCCATCCCTCTTCTTTACAAATAACACTAAAGCTCCCCATGGTAATGTACTCTGTCTAATAAACCCTTTTTCCAATAATTCTTTTAGCTGTTTCTTTAATTCTTTCAAATATAAGGGTACCATTATATATGTTGCAATTGATATTGGTGCTACCCTATATATAGTTTTTATCTCAAAATCAGTCTCTCGACGTGGAGATAAACCTTGTAAATCCTCTGAAAATATATCTACATATTCCTTCACTATTGGAACATCCATCACTCATGGACTAACTTTGGATACATCTACCACATTAGCCAAATAAGCTTCACACCCTCTTTTAATCAAATGGAAAGTAGCAGTAGCTGAAATTATACAAGTTGGGACAATTTTTCTTTCACCCAAAAAAACTATTTTTCTCTGTTCTGAGGTCTCTATAACCACTTCTTTTTTTTGACAATCCACTATAGCATGATTTTTAGATAATCAATCCATTCCTAAAATAACATCAAATTCCTTAAGTTTTATCATAACTAGATCTACATGCAATGTATTCCTATTTATTACCATAGGACAAGATTTGATAACCCTATTTACAATGACAGTACCCCCAGCATGTATTAATACACAAATATCATACCCTAAGTTTTCTATATTGCTATGGTTTTTCAATGAAAATTCATATGAAATAAATGAACATGTTGATCTTAGATCAATTAATGTATAAGCATCAAAACCATAGATAAAGGTTATACCAGTCACAACATCATATACAAAAGGTGCTACCTATCTTGTGATTGCATATACTCTTGCTTAAGGCAATAATTACTGAGGTTGGCCTATTTGTCTAGCCTACACCATTTAGAACCTCCTCCTCGTCCCATTCCTCTACCTCTTCCTCTACTCACTCCTCCCTGAGTCATATTTTCACCTATACTACTCTGCCTTGTAACCTGATTCTCACTAACTCAGTGTTTACTCTAATAATCTCTAGCTATATGCCTCAGCTTACCATAATAATAACAAAGTATCTACATTGGTCCCTAACTGTAATATCCCGTGTTTTTTTAAAATATTTTTACACAGTACCGGGATATGCAGAGTTAATGATTTCTGTATTTTATATGATATTTTTACGAGTTGATATGTATTTTAGACCTATTTTAATTACTGTATATTATTTTCAGTGTTTTACGTAAAATTTTCCCGGGACTTGCATTTTCGGGGAAATTTTCACGTAAACAATTTATTATTAATTATTTTAAGTATATTTACGGACTTGCATGAACTCATACATATTTTTAAACTATTAAATAAAGCCGGTGTGTGTATATTTATTTAATTAGGGTTTATTATTTCCCTAATATTTTATTAAGTATTTAATTGTTTTATTGTTATTTAATTAATTTTATTTAGTATAAATTATTAAAATATTAAATTTTATGTGTGTGGTGTATATTTGATGTGTGTAATTTAATATTATTTTAATATATAGTATAAAGTATATATATATACATATATTTGTCAAAAATCAAAAAGTTTGGAAAATTACACATTTGCCCCCGATCATCCCTTTCTTCCCCGATTCTTCCCTTCTCCGTTTCCGGTCATTGCCGTGCCGTTTCTTCACCGTGGGTGTGCCGTCCGGTGTGCCACCGTCTTCCCCGACCAATTTCGCCGCCTGAGGAGGCCGTTTCCGGCGTCTGGAGATCGATTTTGGCCGGAGAAGCCGAAAATCAATCCACCGTCGATCACGCCGATTCCGGCCACCGTTTTTGAAACCGCCGGTCTCTTTCTTCTCCTTGAGCTCCGGTGAGTGTGATTCTAGCTTTGGTTTGAGCTGAATTGGTCTAGATTTGCTTAGGTTTTGATTTTTCAATTTCGGCCTATTAGGGTTTTTGATTTTTTTGAGCTTCGAATTGATTGATTCATGGAAACTCCCTTCACAAATGTTGATCCTAGTAGCTTAATCTACATGTATGAATTTTTGTAGAATTTTTGGAGATTGTTTGGATTTTTGGGTATTTTTTAATATTTTAATATTATTTTCTAATTTTTGGAAATTAATTATTTAAATTATGAAATTGGAGTTTATGGTTGAATTAGGTGTTGAAATGAATTATAGGAATTTATTTGGAATTTTTATGAATTTCTAAGTATTTATTTTGAATTAATTGAGTTTATGTGATTTTGAGAAATTAGGGTTAAATGTGTTTTTATTTGAATTTAATTGGTTAATTGAGTTTAATTATTGATATTATTGATAAATATGTTGAGAAAATTAATTTTGGATAATTGTATGATTTTTGGTGAATTTTTGAAGTAATTTAAGTATATTTATATATATAGGGGTATTTTGGTAATTTTACCCTAAATTGTCTAAAAATGTAATTTAATTGGTTTTAATAGTTATTTGAGGTATAAAAATGATTTCTATAAATTATTTAGTATTTTTAACTAATTAAAACTATTTTTCGTGAATTATTTTCAATTATATATATAATATACGGTTTTACTAATAAAATGAGTTTTTATCGGTTTTTACAGTGTTTTAAGGTTAATTATGTAATTTCCACCTATGAGATGTATTTCTATGTTGTGAGGATATTTTTGGTATATCTGGAATTGTTCTGTGTTTGTGGATCCCGGTCGGTGGATTGTAATTTGGAGTCCGACCGTGGGATTTTGATTGTGTTGAGCCTATTTTTCGAAGTGTATTTTCTTTGCAGGGTCGGCTCTACTCTTTTGAGTAGAGAGATGTCCGTTTTACAGGGGAGGTTTTGTCGGATTTTCGGTAGAATTCTCGTAAAACGTGATATCCAGTCGAACCCTAAATTTCGATTCTGTGTTTAATACTCTAGATTTAATTCTAGGATTTCTGTTAGGTTTATTCTGATGTCGGTTATTTATTTCTTGTTTAGTTGCGCCGAGACCGAGGGCTAGTGGACCAGGCCCGTCGGACCTGTCTCGTGGAGCGCACTAGGTGAGTTACTATACTATATATATATGCTTAGGATGCATGATTTAGAAATATATGTTTTATTTTGATTAAAAATGCATAAACATTATGATTTGTATTTAAGTATATTTTTGGTTTATTTTTGGTATATAATAAATTATATACATGTTTTATTAATAAAATATATTTAAAATGTTTTTAAATATATTTCCAACTTAATTTATGATTTGATTGAATTCATTTGACATACATATATTTGAAATATACCTGGTTTACGTTTGGTATATTTCCGGTATATATATGGTTTATATTGTTATTTCATTTATATTCATGCATCATTTATTTTTGTGAATGAATGTTTTATATTTAAGAATGAAGGATATCAATAGAACGTGCTACCTAGTGGGCAGCACTAGGACCGAGTACGTACCGGTACGCCTATAGTATTTAGGCTATATACTAAATTATTTGTGGATATTGATTTGATTATGATTATTGATATGTGGGAGATATGGTTTGGAGGTGTGATTGCTGGAGCTCGGTTGACCAAGTGTCTCGGGGCCAATCACACTGGCAGTCAGACTGCTGGAGCTCGGTTGACTTAGTGTCTCGGGGCCAGTCTACTGTCCAAATGGATTAAGTGGATATATCTTGGAATAAGTGAGCCTGTATGGCCAGAGTGTTGTTTAACACTATTTCTGAGGTTGCGATATTCTAGGGTTCTATGTGATCCTTCATAAAAGTTGATTTTCAATAAAACACATAAAACGATTTTCTGCATTTGTGTGTATTTGCCTGTATATATACATATTATATATACTGTTGACTATATGCATTATCACTTAGTGTGTATGTATATATATTATAATAATTCACTCAGTGAGGTCTGACTCCCCTCCGTTGACTATTTTTCAGGAGAGTCAACATCCTCAGACCTCAGTAGCAGGTTAATACGCCGGATTTCTTCCGCCCCGGCTTTTTTATGTAAACTGTCTACTTGAGTCTTATTTATTTTATCTAGACACTGCAGTAGTTGTGAATTAAAGTATTGGATTTCATGTATCTTATTTTTTTAAAGAGATGTATTATATTGAAACTGGATTTGTATTAAAGAGATTTTATATATGTGATGAGATAAGATTTTTATTTAAATCCAGTTGATATGGGTAATATCATGATATTATGATTTTTATTTTCCGCTGCATATTATATGGTTATTGTTATTGCATGATTTATTTTATTTTTAGGCTTGCTACGGGTTCCGGATTCAAAAGAATTCTCGTTCCCTAGCGCCGGTCATGACTCCTGATTTGGGTCGTGACACTAACACTCTCAACTATGAAGCCTACCACATCTAGCACATGATGCACTGTATCCCCGGCTAGCTGAAACACCTTCCTCACTTCTCTTACTCTTTACTTTGCTCTAACTGTAACCACCTCGTCTACTTCTACTCAAAGTTACTATGGCAAACCTACTCATATTTTGATGGTTGACTCCTCTTCCATAATATCTACTCCCTTAAAACCCAAAATCTCTAAAAGAAAAATCTCTTCTTTTTCTTTTTAAACTATTATACTCACTTGTTGCTTTTCTTTTCTTTGCAAATATTGCATTTTTCTTAGTTAAACACTCTTCCACTCTTAATGCAGCCTCTAATAAAGCACCATAACTTGGTGGCTTCAAGAAAATCTTTTCTTGAATATCCATTCTCAAACCTTTTTCAAACCGTCTCTATTTTGCATCATCTGTAGCCACTTTTTTCTAATGCATATTTTGACAACCGAGAGAATTGCATCTCATATTCTGATACTATCATGTTTCTTTATTCCAAACTCAAAAACTTCAGTTTCTTTTAATCTCTATACATTGGTGATATGTATTTATTTATAAATTCCATAAGGAAGTTATCCCACGTCAAAGTTATAAGTCTGTTTCTACTTCCTAGAGTTAGATTCCACTAATCTAAAATGATTTTCTTAATAATGATATAATATATTTCAGCTTTTGCTTTATTGTGCAATCCAGCCTATTCAGCACCCTGTATGTTTCCCGTAACCATTCCTCTGCTACCTCAAGATCAGTGGTCCCCTCAAATTTTGTAGCCCCTTATTTTCTTAGTCTGTTATACGTTTTATCTTTAGCCTCTATTTCTTTAACTTTTACCATTATTGTTGAACTGTCGGGTTGGCTACCCGATTAACTATTTGTAGCAATGGCTACATTATTTGTTATAAAGTCTCAAGAAATTATTACATTACTGATGGTAATTCCTAGGTTAGTTGTGGTGGTGCATTTGCTTGCTCGACTCTATGCACAAACTCATACTCACTTGGGTTAATAGGATTCTCTCTCGAACCCTCCCTACTCATCTTATGCAAAATACAAACACTTAGTCTTAATTCTTAATATCTATATGTATTCCTAACATGTATATACAATTCACATTTTTATCCTAAGGGATTTTAAACATGCTCTGATACCACTTAATGTGACATATATTAAGGATGTCAGACATACATTGTATGCATGTGACTAATAAATAATATAACCATTAATATCAAATTTTAGCTTATGAGTCAATATATAGAAAATCACTATTTATATAAATAGCACATATCACACAACACAAAGGCTTACAATATCAAGCAATTTATATCTTTTCTTATGTTATTTATATACAACACATTGGCCTTAATATAAAATATGAAAATTTACTAAGCATGTTACATTCTAGAAAACTAAAGATGACCTCCTGCTAACCCACCTAACACAATATTAGTGCAATTAATGCAAATATTTCTTCAAGACAGACTATAGTTCTTCTAGTCCTTAAAAATAATGCAGAGGAGTGAGCCTGCAACTCAGTAAATAAATAACATAATATCCTATGAAAAATAACTCATGTAATATTATCAAGTATTGATCCATTCAATATTTAACTATGCATTTATAATATGTACATAGTCATAGTATCATAGTATTTTCTTTTGGACAACAATGAACTTGTGAATTATATATATATAATCACAACTTATTTATAATTATTCAAGGATCCCCATACACACACAGTCTATCATAATTTGGTACCAAATATTTCTTTAGCCTTATTACGGCATTTCAAAGAGATTTCTTAACGCATACAGCATTGCCTCATTCACAAGTACATTACATTCTCATACCCATCCAACTATATTTCTTATATTTAAATATACATCACATACCACTCCATTAAATAATTAAAATTTTCATAATCCATAAGAACAATAATATACCCAAGATATACTAAAATATACCATATTTCAATATGGTAGATTCGATAGTGTAAATTCAATAATATGGTAAAAATTCCACATTATGAATATAAAAGTCAAATTTCCATATCAATAGCATTATAATTCTAAATTAATTTGCAACTGATTTTACATCAATTGGATATGTATAGATAAAGAAAAATTAAAAATAACCCACCATGGTCATTCTATCATAAAAAGACCACGCTATAAAAAGTATTGCTCAAATTGACCATCAAGACAATAAAATTAAGTTTTCTCTATTTCTATAAATTTTGTAATAAAATATCCAAGTTGTTATAGGATTAAACAGAACCCCATTTAGAGTTATAAAACTCCATATATGGCTTCAACAAGTATTATATTCTCACATAAACAGGACACCCGAATTCAGTAACCACCATTCACAAGTACAACCTCTTTCATATGTACAATCTCATCTAAAAAATAATAAACCATCAACACAATAATAAAAAAACTATCATATATCAATTATAAGATATATTTTACTCTTAACCAACCAGCTTAACAAATAATTTTATAATTATTTATTTTAAGTGTTATTTTTACATAGAAGATTAAGTTATTCACTTACCTTTATTGTTTCCTTCCCTTTCTTGCATTTACTTATATAATAGCATCATTTCCATTTGTTTTAGCTTAAATAGATCATAATTTAATTGCTTTGAAACATCCAAAAATAATAGAACCTCATCTAGCATGATAACATCACTAAACTACCTAAACTTATGAAGCTGCTAACTATAACAAATTTAATAAGGTGAATTTAAAAATTCACCAATAATTATATACAATATATTTTAAAATTAAACTTTTTAGATTATGAACCCTATATGTCTAAAGTGATTTAAAATTGATTTTTCTTCAATTTGAGGTGTATAGAGGAAGAACTCTATAAAACAATCTACCTTACTCAGAATAGCGGTGGAAACTAAGTAATAAAATGTTTCCTTTTATTACACTAACATATATTCTCAATCAGATCAAGCTAAAATAGGAATAGTTTTAGATAACTCTTCAAAGTTTTTATATCATTAAATAAAACTCAATTTGAAGCTTTCTAGCTCAAGATATTATCAAAACAATATGACTAAAAAACCAAATCCTTAAAACCCAAATTTTGCATCTTATAAACCCTAGTTTAATTCAACCAAAAATATTAACATTACTTACCAAATAAATATTTAAGGCCTTTGAAAATGAAGATTGTGGTCTGGAATAAATTTTTAAACCTTCAATTTACTTTAAAAATTCATTTCTCTTTTTTTCTTTAAAAAAAAGAAGATGATGATAAAGAAGAAGAAGGAGGAGGAGGAGGAGAAGGAAGATAAGGATTGTCTTCCCTCCTTCCTTCCTTAAAAGCCACATACAATTTTTTATAATAATTATAATTATAATAATAATAATAATAATAATAATAATAATAATAATAATAATAATAATAATAATAACAATAATAACAATAACTAAACCAATTTACGCCCTTTTATTTTTTTTATTAACCAATTTAAACCTTTAACTTTCTAATTCTTGTTATGGATTTAATTGAAAATATTTATAATCTTTTCTTATTTAACATTGGAATTAATATCACACATATCACATGCTTTTTTTCATGTCTACATGATATGCATGTTATACAAATAAATGCAAATGCATTAGGTGGGTGTTACAGTTTTGGTGATGGAGAAAAGGAAAAAACAAAATGTCCCTATTTAGGGTGATTATAGGTCATCTCCTTCTTCCCTAACTCAACTCTGTCCACTACTAAGCCTCTTGCAAATCATTCTTTTCTCATGACTAATAAGAGAAACTCCTTTGACGTCATCATTGACTCCATTAAGATGTTCCCTTTCCTTGTCGACCTCTCCTCTTCTTTGCCTGATGATAATGAACTCATTCTTGGTGAAGTCGACTTCTTTTCCTATAAGAAGAATAACACTCCTCCTCCTCTTATCCTCAATAATATTAACAAGGGTAAATTATATTTTTCCCTATGTTTTGTCACATTACACTACTTCATCTCTGACATTTGAAAAAAAAATACTTATTCATCCCTGACATTTGCTTTTTTATGTACTACTTCATCCCTACAGAAGGACTAATGAGTGCTAAATGTCAAGCATGAATAAGTATTTTTTCAAAAAGTATTTTTTTCAAATGAAAATCTAAGGTTAAGAGACATGCTTAGTCAAGTAACTAACAATTACAATGCCTTATAGTTGCATCTTGTAGCTTTAATGCAACAACAACAACAAAGCCATAGAGCTAAAGCCAAGGTTGAATCAAGTGCATTTGGGGCTTGAGACAAGATTTTGGAAAAGCTAAGTAAAAAAAAAATCATTTCATCTTTGTTGCTTTTTCAGCTACAAAAATACTTGTTAAAATTTTAAAATCAAGATGCTCTAGCATAGAACTTTCAATAGATAATATAGTTAATCCATTTAACCTCTCTTGTGATATAGTTGATCTTAAATAAAATTTTATTAATTTTAACTTTAAAAAACTTCTTTCTATTCTTGTTAACAAACAAATATTATATATATATATATATATATATATATATATATATATATATACACACACACACACATTAGGGCCTAACTTTTTGTAGGGCTTGAGGTAGTTGTTTCATTTGGCTCAAGGGTAAGCCACACCTGGTTGAAGCCATCTATGAACATAAGGTAAATACATATATCATTTTTTTCTTTTATTACAGAGCTGGTACGAATAGATAATTTCTAGTTGTATTAATTTTCGTAATTATAATATATATTCAAGTTGTGCAAGGGATATCTAAGGAAAAGAAACATGAAGTGGCACCAAGACGATTCTTGGATCTTGGTCCTTCAGTTGAGACAGATGAAGACACTTTGCTTAAATGTATGTGCTGAAAATGAAATGAGGATGTTTTGCTTTTTTTTTTTTTCCTTTTCTCCATCACCAAAACGACATCGTTTTGGAGTTTGTCAAAGTCAACAACTTTTTTGTCACGTCAGTCTTCCACATAAGCAACTCCACATGCCATATGCAAGTTGGATAAAATTGAAACAATTCAAAAAAATTGACTACATAAATTGATACAATTTAAAAAATTGGCCTTTTTTTTAGAATAATTGGGACCATTTTCCCTAACCTTATATTTGGAGAGGGAGGAAAGAGAGGATAGAACATAGAGATGACATTATTTATTTTCTTTTCTTTATTTTCCCCTTTTACGTTTGTATTGAAGGGAAATAATATAGAGATGGAAAAAAAGTAAATATATCTTTTTTTTTATTTGATAGTTAAAATATATGCAATATCTTTACTATTATACCTATACATAAAAATAATAATATTTATTACAAATCTTTTATTTTATTTTTATGAACTTAGCAAAAATATAAAACTTATTAAATTAACCATTTCAAATCAATAATTTAAAGAAATTATTATCTAAAACTTAATAAAATAACCATTTCAAATATTTTAAAAAAAAAAAGAGGAAAACAAATAATTTTGAAAATGGAAAAGTAACATAATAAAGGTAAACTAGTAAAATTAGTCATTACACAACACTTTCTCTCATTTTCTCTCCAATATGAAGAGATAATATATGGATGAAAATAAAACCCACTTTCCATCCTTTTCCATTTTCCTTGCTTATTCCAAATAAGGTAAAGTGAAATTTCTTTTTTATTTTCCTCATTCATTTTCCATCTTCTTACTTTTCTCCCATTCCAAATATAGCCTAAAATTTCTTATTAATCCTACATGCATTTATATCATGTGTGTAAATACTGTTGTAACGCTCATGTTCTCTGTGCATGAAATGACACTTACCTTTGAAAAAAAAAAGTTAAAAAGCTGCAGAAAGGTGGGCAGGGTTATTCTGGGGCCAATCCTAACGAATGACGGCTGATGAGCAGTTCTGAGTTCGCATGAAAGCAGGAAACTATGTATGCTATGGAATGGATGATTTATGGTCTGATCCCCTTGGGATTTGGGAGCGTATAAGAAGCTTGGAGCCAAACTATGGCTCCATAGCTTCTTTTTATTATTACTTTGGATTATTAGCTAGTTTTTGCTAATTTTAGACTGTCAATTATTAGTGTTATTCATATGGTAAATTAAACTTAACTTGTTTGCTAAATGTGCATCAATTTAGACTAACTATAAATAGACTTATATGACCTATTTGATGGATTTCCCTTTTAAATGTGATGAAAATTACTATTATAAATTAATAATGATAAAATTAGAATTTTACATCATTTACCACTCTTACATAGAAGAGACCATTAAACAATTATGTAAAGATCCGGTATCCAGTATTCCGTAAGATCCGATTAATCCGGATTCGACCCATGGTAGACTTTGCCCCAAGGCTCAAATCTGAAACCTTTAGTTAAACTGTAAGAGTCCTTTACCAACTCATTCACACCATTTTGGGTAGGTAGTAATTACTTTATTTAGACTAATTCCTTATGATATGCAACTAAAACAAGTTCTTGCTAATGGAAAAAAAGGGATTTTGAATGTGAGGACTATTCTTATTTTATCCGAGGGGTTTGAATTAGCCTCCCTTAATCGTTTTTCTCCTAAGATGAAAGTTTGGAATTTTGTTTTTTCAAAGTTATCGCTCCACAAAAAAAATATTCTTGTGATAAGTCCTGTGCTTGGTCAGAAATAGAGTGAAATTACCTTTTCTATTCTTTCTCCGAACCCCGCTACTAAAAAAGATGTTCACTTTTTAAAATATCCCATATATGTAGGCGGAAACAGGAGAAAGGATCAGATTTATCCCGACAGGAGCAAAAGTAACAATATGGTATTTTAATATTATATTATTATATATTATATTATTGTATTTTAATATTATATTATTATATATTATATTATTGTATTTTACTACTATATTATTATTTATATATTATATTATTAAATTATTATATATTAAATTATTAAATTATATTATTAAATATATTTTTATATATAAAAATTAAATTAAATATTAAATATTATAATTATTGAATATTATATATTATTTAAACTATATATATTATTTAAATTATTTAACCAAACTATTTAAATATTTATTTAAATATTAAAAAATTTCAATATTAAAAATAATTATATAATATATTATTAATATAATTATATTAATATATTATCAATATAATTATATTAAATATTAAATAATATAATTAAAATAATATATAATATATAATAAAATAATAATAAATATTTAAAATGAAATATTAAATAAAAAAAATAAAGGGGTAAGAAAATGTGCTGGAAAATTATAAAATTATTTGAAACAGATAAATAATTTTTTTGATAAGATATAAATAAATAGTTAAATATCAATACGTCATTAATTTTTGTTTTTTTATTTTGAATTGAAAAGGGTGGTAAGGATCCAACCCTTAGTGTGACCATGTCTTAAAGATATGTCACTGGACTATTCAAAAATTTTTGACAATAAATCATTAATTAAGTCGTAGCAAACAATCATTGAGCTATTAAATGGAGAATATTTTATAATTAAATTCTGAAAAGGAAAACAATTACATCTTTTATTACTATATTTTATATATGTACAATAAATATATTTGAAATTTTTTTTCCCAAGAAAAATAATTTGAATAGTTGATTATGATAGATTGTATATAAGTTCTATCGGACTGGATATAGTTTTTTTTTTTTTTTTAAAAAAAAAAAGAAACTCTCAAATAACAATTTTGTATAACAGTTTTTCATTTGGAGAACTCAAAATTATGCATTTTTTTTTGTTTAACAATTTTTTGTAGTTATAGGAGTTCTAGTTAATTTGGATTAACAACATTTATTTTTTGATATTCAAAATTTAAATTAAAAATTTTATTAAAATATTTATTTTTTTTGTCACTTAAATATAAATGTCATCAGCTGTCTATTCCCAAAGGTAAATTAATAAAAATTTAATATTTAATTAAAGTGATAAAAATTAAAATTTAATAACATATAATAAAACTTTAGATCATAATTTAATATTATTAATTTGATTTTTTTCAAATCATCAAAATTAGAATTATTACAAAATTTTTCATATGATTGACATATAAAGTCAAATCAGGACTATCAAGTTGTTTTCTAAGTTTCCGTTCTTAGCCAAAAATGAGAAGTGCTCAAGGTTAAAAACAACAACTAACAGTCAGAAAGTAAGAAAATAATTAAAGAATAACTTTTTTTAAAAAGTATCTTGTAAAATTTGATTTATATTATTTTCAATTTAAAAGTGGGGTTGCTTTTATTATATATTATCTATTAAAATTAAATGAACTCTCTGTTAACAAAAAAAAATCAATAAACGTTAAATAATTGTTGAAAAATCTTTACCATGGTAGGCGGTTGGATTTAATGTGTGTCCAAGTATTTGGTGACCATGGCACTGTGTGGGCTCGAGGCCCACTAGGAAATACGATATAGGTCACGGTCTTATTCAGAGATGGAGTCGCCACTCGGATAAAAACTGAAACACACTGTACAGCAACTGGATTCCACGGAAGTTTCCATAAGCCGTCATCAGAGATCGGGTTCGAAAACTGGATATAAACGTTTGAATGCTCACCCAACCTTGCAATTGGCCTCCGTTTGTATTTTAAGTTTTAGTATCATTTAATTATTTAATTATTTCCTCAATTACCACACGTGATGAAATTGCCTTCGGATAATTGCCAGATTTTATAATTAAGTCTGAGTTTGCACATTAGTCCAATTTCATGCCTTTAAGTCTCAACATTCAAAAAAACGCAGTGAATAAAATAAATAATAATTTACAACCATTCATTCAAAATTAAATGGGGAAAGGGATTAAGGATTACAACACTTTTTAGGCTAAATAAAAGAATAATATACATAAAGTAAATCAAACATATACCGAAAATAAACCAATAAAATGACATAAAAACTGCAATGTACAAGGGAACAACTAACAAAAGTGACTACTCGATGACAGAAATCATCAAGCAATTCCTGCAAATAACACACGGTTAGCCCTTTCTTTCACAAAAACGAAGTTACGTGTAATGATACTCGCAAGGATACTCTGTATATATAAAAAGAGGGTTTTCACATTACGGACCAAAAAAAACCATCAAGTAATCAAGATAATCACCATCATGCAATCATGCAGACATATTTAAGATCAAAATGGGACATATTGAAGAAGACGTCACAGCAAACAAATAACAAAAAAATGAAGCAGGAAGCGAGTTAAACCTATCAATGAGGCGGTCGCCTCATTGATAAGGCAATTGTCTCATTGGGATGAGGCGACACCTCGTCAACAGGGGAACCTGCCTCATTGCCAAAAACACATGAGTCACATACAAAAAAGGGCCTCTTGGAGACCTGTCAATGGGGTGATCGCCTCATTGAAGAGGCGATCGTCTCATTAAAATGAGGCGACGCCTCTGTGAAGAGGCGTCACCTGATCATCAGGCCGGCTCTGACTCCCAAGATGTACAAACTTCTACTCTAAGTAACCAAAACATGCATATACACACTCTACACTCATCATACTACGACTACGTGCAAAAATATTCAAAGATCCATCAATAAAATGAGATATCAAGCATGACACACTAGAGATAAACCTAAAATGTACTAATAGCTCAGTTACACATAAGCAAGAACACATAAAATGATGAACATGTCAAGTTTAAGTGCAAATTTTATACCAAAATGAGAGGCCCTCAGAGTTGTTTTGATTGAGATCTTTGCTAAGATGTAGTATCTACCTTTGACACAAGTTTCTTCCTTCTTCCCTTATGGAGAAAATGGACTCTTTTGCTTCAACCTTCCTTCCCTTTCTTGAGGACGTTTTTTTCTTTTATTTTCCCCTCTGTGTTTTTCCTTTTTTCAGAGCTCTCCCCCTCCTCTCTTTTTTTTCCAACCCCAAAAAAAACCTTTTTTTTTTCTCTCTTTTTTTTCTCTTTTATTCCTTAGCTTTTCCATCCCCCTAAGCCTCATAGCTCATCATGAGCTCTCATAGCCTTTTTTCTTTCCCCAAAAATCTTTCCCTCATGCAAGGAAGAGGTCTGGAGAGTGGGGCTTACACCACTTGGCCGTCATGATTGCAACTGCATTAAATGCAGCTGCAAGTGGGCTGCCATAGGGGCGACGCCTCATCGGTGAGGCGATCGCCTCTGTGATAAGGCGATCGGCTCATTAGCAACTGACAAAGAGGCGATCGCCTCATTACACTGAGGCGATGCCCCTTTGGCCCGAGCCTGCACTAGTCCAAGTGGGCTTGGGCTAAATTTAGGTAGTTGGGCTCGGTTTTGGGTTTTTCAAGCTTTGGGTTTTCAAGTCCACTTTTCACTTAGAGATTTAGACTTTATCCTCATGTCCAAGTTTTACATTCTCATCATTGGGCTTGACAATGGACCGGTCAAACTGAGTAACCCTAATTCGTCTCCTAACACGGACCGACCGAATCGGGTGTCTACAACCACACTTGTAATTTTATACAAGTCGAATTCAATTAATTAGAATCTAATAAACTCTAATATCAATGATTTAATAATAATTTATGCATATAAAATAAATGCATTCATGTATAAGATTTATCAAATTATAATAACTTTAAAAAGATGATGATACTTATTAGTTGTTACTTAAAAGGATTCTTTATTGAACATTGTATTTTATTAGTTGTTATTTAACAAATAATGAGTACAATAAAAATATTTAAATTTTGGAATTTAATTTTTATTTTAGGAGGTTGCCACCTTACTTAATAAGTGTGTACAATTAATTACAACTCAAAACAAGTAATGTAAAAAAAAATTAATTAGCAAATATTAATATTTGCGAAAGCATGTACATGTAATAAAAACAGGGATAACTCACCACCACCAAACCACACATCCTCGTTTTCTTCGCATAAAACAAGGTTGTCTCCTAACCACCAAACCTCTTCTCTCAGAAATAAACAAAGGAAAAATCGCTGTAATTTTTAACTAACAACTGACAAAACTACCACAACTTCCATACCTGCATATAATGCATCTTCTATCCCTGTCCCTCTCCATTTTTGCCTCTTCTATAACAAAATAAAGACGATCACCATCTCTCTGTCTCCCTCTATCTCTCTCACCCTCTCCCGCCAGCCAAGCCATGATCATCTGACGAGAATTTTTTGTGGGTGTTGTTATTAAACATTTTCAACCCAAGAACGTCGTTTTGTTTAATACATTAATGGCTCACCAGACCCTATCCAAAGACTCGTTCTCCGGTCCACTTCTGTCAGGCCCCGCTGCCTGTGACCCTTCGGACACTGATCTTTCGTGGCCTTTTGGTGATATACATGGCCTGGACAGTGATGACATTCGAGAGACTGCTTATGAGGTTTTCTTTACTACTTGCAGATCCTCTCCAGGCTTTGGTGGTGGCAGAAATAGTATTACGTTTTATTCTAATCATCATCATCATGGGGGTAGCGATGGTAATATTGGAGGAGGACCAGGACCTATGTCACCTACAGCGTCTGGTTCTGGGTCTCCTGGCGGCTGGAGGGTAGGCGGTGGCAGTGGTGGTGGTGGTGGTGGTGGTGGTGGTGGTAGTGGTGGCGGCGGTGGCAGCGGCGGTTCTGTAGTTGTGATGACCCCAACAAGTAGGATAAAACGTGCACTTGGGTTGAAGATGATAAGGAGGTCGCCCTCGAGGAGAATGTCAACCGGCGGAGGTGCTGGTCCAGGGACAGGGCCAGGGTCTCCTAATGCACCGCTGCAGCAGCATCATAATGGAGGATATAGTCCTAGTAGTGGGTTTAATACTGTTCCGGCGTCGAGACCAAGAAGGCCTTTGACGTCTGCAGAGATTATGAGGTTGCAAATGAGAGTAACTGAGCAGAGTGATAATAGATTGAGAAAGACCCTTATGAGAAGTCTTGTTGGCCAAGTACGTAAAGCTGTCTGTATTTTTTTTTTTTTCATAAATATAATAATGAACATTTCGTTTCTTGCATGCAACATTTATGATTCAAGAGATTCACTTGGTTTTAATATGAACCTGTCATCTTTGAAATGAATTTTTATTCTGGAAATGAATTTTTTATTTATAATTCTGGATCGAGCCGTGTGGACTTGTAGAAAAAAGCAAAAGTCTTCTAAGACATTTTCTCCATACATGAATTCAATACCTTACTTAAGAGAATCTAAGCACCTTGGACCAGCAGAATTGGTTGAAATGAACTTTCAAGATTGCAGTCTTTTGTTCTTGAAATCATCTATTCATGGCTTATTAATCTTTCGCAGATGGGAAGAAGAGCAGAGACAATAATCCTCCCTTTAGAGCTGCTCCGCCACCTTAAACCATCTGAATTTATTGATATGCATGAGTATCATCTCTGGCAAAGGCGTCAGCTAAAAATCCTGGAAACTGGCCTTCTCATCCACCCAGCAGTCCCACTAGAAAAATCCAACTCTTTCGCAATGCGTTTACGCGAAATTATTGGTGCCAGTGACACAAGATGTATTGACACAAGCAAAAACTCCGACACTATGAGAACCTTATGCAACTGTGTTGTTTCCTTGTCCTGGCGAAGCCCGGGTGGTGCACCTACCGATGTTTGTCATTGGGCTGATGGCTTCCCCCTCAACCTTCATATATACGCTTGCCTTCTTCAAGCAATATTTGATTTCAGAGATGAGACATTAGTGCTTGATGAGGTTGATGAACTTGTAGAATTGATGAAGAAGACATGGTCAACATTAGGAATCAATAGGTCTATTCACAATCTTTGCTTTACTTGGGTGCTTTTCCAACAATATGTAGTGACTTCACAAACTGAGCCTGATTTTCTTTACGCCGCGCATGCTATGTTGTCAACAGAGGTTGCTAATGATGCAAAGAAGCCTGACAGAGAGGCTACTTATGTTAAGCTTTTGTCTTCTATGTTGGCTTCAATGCAAGGATGGGCAGAGAGGAGATTGCTTCAATACCATGACTATTTCCAGAGGGGAAATGTTTTCTTGATTGAGAATCTTTTGCCTTTGGCTTTATCAGCATCTAAGATTTTGGGCGAGGATGTTACTATCATTGAAGGGTCAGGGAAAGAACGCACACGAATAGTTGATTCGTCAGGTGATCGTGTCGATCACTATATTCGAGCTTCCATAAAGAGTGCATTTGCCAAGGTTGGTGATTTTGTAAAGATTGATTGTTGGATTCAACATTTTTTCTCTAATCTTTTATAGTTATTTATGGATTGCAGATAATAGAAACTGGAAGCTATAAAAGCACTAGTGTGGAAGTGAAGGATGAGGCGAGCGAAGCTCTTCTTCAATTAGCTAAAGAAACTGAGGATTTGGCCTTGAGAGAGAGGGAAAGCTTTAGTCCTATACTGAAGAAATGGCATTCAGTTGCAGCTGGAGTTGCAGCTGTAACACTACACCACTGCTATGGGGCAGTTTTCAAGCAGTATCTTTCTGGAATGTCCACGCTCAATCAAGAGTCAGTTGAAGTTCTGCAGAGGGCAGCGAAGCTTGAAAAGTTCTTGGTTCAAATGGTGGTTGAAGATTCTGTAGAATGTGAGGACGGAGGCAAATCAATCGTGAGAGAGATGATTCCATTTGAAGTTGATGCAGTCATACAGAGAGTCATGAAGCAATGGATTGAAGATAGTATAAAAAGAGGGAGAGAATGTTTTCTTCGAGCAAAAGACTCTGAAGTAAGTTTTCATTTTAATAAGTGATTTATGATTCATTGTATGCCCAAAACTATCAGAGAATGAATGATGCAATCTATGTTACAGACATGGAATCCCAAGTCTAAAAATGAGCCATATGCACAGTCAGTGGTGGAGTTGATGAAAATCGCCAAGGAAACTGTGGAAGAATTTTTTGAAGTTCCTGTTGGAATTACTGATGATCTTGTCTGTGATCTCGCCGAAGGCTTAGAGCATCTCTTTCAAGATTACATCAAACTAGTAGAAGCTTGTGGTAAGGAATTAGCTCACCTATCCTTGCAGTTTCCTGGATGAAATTCTGTTCCGATTTGTTTGCTTAATTCGAACTACTTACTGGTCTTCCTTCTCTAATTTCAATGTCTTTCCAGGATCAAAACAGAGCTATGTCCCCTCATTACCTCCACTAACAAGATGCAACCGCGATTCAAAGATCTTCAAGCTATGGAAGAAGGCTGCCCCATGCAGCGTTAGCTCAGAAGAGATGCACCAACATGGAGGAATAACAGAAGCTCTCCATCCTAGGCCATCAACAAGCCGTGGAACACAACGCCTTTACATTAGGCTCAATACTTTGCACTATCTTCTTTCTCACCTCCATTCTCTAGACAAGACTTTGGCCATTGCTCCAAGAACTATTGCTTCAGCTCGTACTCGTCATGCAAGCCACCGAAGGAACCGTTCTACTGTCTCTTCTTACTTTGAATTATCACATTCTTCCATTCAATCTGCCTGTCAACATGTATCAGAAGTTGCTGCATATCGTTTGATCTTTCTTGACTCAAATTCTGTCATTTATGAAACTCTTTATCTTGGTGATGTAGCAAATGCAAGGATTAGGCCTGCATTGAGAACTCTGAAGCAGAATCTTACTCTTTTGACAGCAATTCTCACTGACCGAGCACAACCTTTGGCCATAAAAGAAGTAATGAAAGCCACTTTTGAGGCTTTCCTTATGGTTTTGCTTGCTGGAGGTTGTTCACGGGTGTTTTATCGGTCTGATCATCCTATGATTCAAGAGGATTTCGAAAACCTGAAGCGCGTCTTTTGCACATGTGGTGAAGGACTCATAAACGAGGAGACAGTGGAGAAGGAGGCCGAAATAGTTGAAGGAGTAATAGCATTGATGGGTGAATGCACAGAGCAACTAATGGAAGATTTCAGCATTGTAACTTGTGAAACAAGTGGCATAGGAGTAATGGGTTCCGGGCAAAAACTACCAATGCCCCCAACAACAGGAAGATGGAATAGAGCAGATCCAAACACAATCTTAAGAGTGCTGTGTTACAGAGATGATAAAGCAGGAAATCATTTCTTGAAGAAATCATTCCAGTTAGCAAAGAGGAAATAAAAGAACAAGCAGAAAGATGAAATTTTTTTTTTTTTTTTTGACATCTTGTACATTAAAACCAAAGGTGATTATAAATTTTTATGGTTCATTTTTCCTGTAACAGTTAAAATTAAATGCTAAATCAAGTCTAACAGGACGGTTGTGAGAGTATACTGTGCTTATTTTTTACATTAGTTCTTTGTAGGTACTCTATGTGTGCGGTGGGGAACGTTCTAGTAGGGAGCTTGGAAAAAAAAAAAAAGCGTGCAGATATCCTTTCGTTTTGTTCATTTATTTTCACCATATGCCAATTTGATGTTTTCCATTTTGTACACGGATTGGAAAACAGAAAATTCTAAGATGTCCTTAAGCTCATAATTGTGCTGTCATGTTGTTTGTTACCATGTTCCTGTCTAGTAAAGTTCAAGCGAATCTAGAAAATGAAGGGTATTCTGATTAGAGTTAATGATGATCCTGCTAATCTGTCTCACTACTGATTTAAGTCTTGAATAACAGAACGAGACAGAGCTTAGCCCTGAATCCATCCGGTCCTAGGAGAAAAAATAAGCATAGTTACTTACAAAACCTGAAATCAGAATGAGCAATTCCTGGGTAAGAACCATTTTCAAAGAAATCCTGATAGACTGCAAACGAGAAGAAGTTTTGCACATAAAAAGGAAGTAAAAACATTTTAACAATCCAATAAATTTTCCACACGCATATACGGTGGTAGTTATGGGTCCTTAAAATGTTTGGTAGTTTTCAGTACAACTATTTCACTCCTTTTTCTTGCTTACAAAGTAAAATTATATAATTTCCTTGTTCTATATTTGTAACTTTTTTACCAAGAGGCAAAGAAAAATGCTCATACAACACACGTATCGAGTCACTATTACCTCCAAGCAAATTTTTAACTTCCCCCACAAACTTTAAAGTTTGATTGAGGAGTTCTCAGTTTGCACCGGAAAATTATCATTTTCAGCTCTTAGTCTAGAGCTTTTTCTTCCCCGTAATCCTTTGAATTCGATCTAAGTCTATGAAGTATTAGATGCTTCCTGATTTGGTGGCTTTGATCTCATATACTTCAATTCTTCAGTTAGTACTTCCATTGAATCTGAAACTTCAGCTTTATACACATAAAATTTGATAACAATCAGGAACAAAATGAAGTTGAGGAAGTTCAGAATCGCAAAGAACGCATAATAATAGTCTAGATGAGAAGCATTCAAGTTATTCAGAATCCACCCCTGGTGACCATTCTTGCTGGTGATATCAGAAACTGTTGACAGAAGGAAGCTGCTGAGAAAATTTCCAATTCCAAGACTAGTAGTTGAATAAGAAGTACCAAGACTCTTCATGCTCTCAGGTGCCTGATCATAGAAGAATTCAAGCTTGGCTACCTCCAAGAATGCATCAGCCACTCCCATAAGCACAAATTGTGGAAGCAAAATGAATATTGTTAATGGGATTTGTCCTCCATTTTCAACTAATCCAAACTTCTTTGCTGCGTCGAGTCTGTATTTCTCCATAAGTGATGCAGTGACCATGATTACGATATGGAAAAGGAGGCCTATTCCCATTCTCTGAAGAAGAGTGATCCCTCTGGGATTTTTCGTCCATTTTCGCATAATCCTGACGAAGAATTTGTCGTAAAGAACAACAGAAACAAGCATTGATATAGTCACGAATCCTGATAGACTTGCTGGAGGGATTTTGAAGCTGCCAATATGTCTATCAAGAGTAGTGCCTTGCTTGACAAAAAGAGTACCGATCTGAGACACCATTGTGCTTGGAACAAATGTGACAATTAAGACAGGTATCATTCTTAACATTTGTTTAGTTTCCTCTACCTGCGTTACGGTGCAAAGCATCCATGGATCACTTGAACCTGTTTTCACAGCAGCTTTGTTCAAAATCCTGCATATTTACAAGCGAACAAGATTCCATTAAAATCAAACACTTGGACGTATATTTATAAGACCATTTTGTGTATCTGATAATTGTAATATTGCTTAATGCTTAATTAATAGTGAAAAATATGTGCTGACATTTTTTATGTACAAACATGAAGATATTCTTACCTACTCCAGGTGATTACAACGAATAGTCGGATTTGTTAGGCACCCACATCCAACTATTTGGTATAATACTCTGAATGTAGGTAAAAATCTCCTTTTATATACATATATAATAAGAGTGTATACATATATACACACCTTAAGGTCGATGTAGAATTAATTCTGAACTTTCCACTTTTTGCATATTCTTCCAAGTCAAGCTCATGAAGTTCTTTAGGATCGTTAGGAATTGACACCTTCCATTTTTTTATGGTAGCTACAATGACCCTAGCCATTCTTGTAAAAGGGCTGCCAGTGGGCACTCTGTGTCTATAATAAGGTGTGCCAGCCAAGAAAATAATAATAGATATCAGAAGGCCAAGAGTAGGAAGACCATAGCCTAATGTCCACCCAACATTATCTTGAATGTAAACAAGCACCATGTTAGCAAAGAGTGTTCCAAAGAAAATGCTGAACATCCACCAGTTGAAGAAGGATAGCTTGTTATCCTTCTCTTTAGGATCAAAATCATCGAATTGATCGGCACCAATTGTCGATATATTCGGCTTAGTACCTCCGGTGCCTATGGCCAGAGTGTAAAGGGCTCCAAAAAACACTGCTAATTGTAATGTTGAAGCCTTCTGGCAATTATCAACATTGGTATCCTTACAAGGTGGTGGTCTTAGTGCTGGAAGTGACACTGATAGTGTTAGCAAAGACATTCCCTGCAATCAGATTTAAGATGTTAATTAATGAATTTGGATGCTGAAAAAGATTATTATTCACTTTATATATCAATTAAGAAAATCAATCTCTAATTTAATCATTGTAAAATTATTAACAATTCATATGTTCTGCATAATAAAATAAAGTATTAACTATTATTATTATTATTATTATTTTTAAAAGTATTAATTATTATTTTTTGACAGTATTTTTATAAAAATTTTAGATCATATAACAAAAAATTTAGAATCTTTTAAAAAGAAATTTTTTTATATATATAAAAAAATAGGTGTTATATATATATATCAATTAAATCAAAAGTTAATAAACCTAGAATAATGTTTTGTTTAAAAAATCCGTAAACCCAAGTTTGAGTGTCGTGTAGTAAGGGAAAAAGTGAATTGGGTAAGAAAGAAATTTTTTTTATTGAATGTTTTTTTTCTCAGTTTGACCAATTTCCTTGATGATACATAGAAGTAACATGCAAAAGTTGACTTATTATTAGTTTAGAGTTTTTTTTTTCTTTTTTTTAGGGAATATTATTAGTTTAGAGCTGGAATCAAAGATATCTGCTTACTGGGAATATTAAAAAAGCATTATCATAATCTTTGAGACCAAAGACAGGGCTCAAGTTGCAGCATAGAAAATCAAGGATATATGGTCCCATTTTTCCTATACTACTGTTCCAAAATCATACAAAAACGACACTTTCGCACTATCAAACACCACCTTACATTTTCTGCCATGAGTATTCCCAAAAGTCAATTAATACAGCATATGCTCATATAGCACAAGTTTCCATTAAAATTGTCCCACTCCATGTCATATATATATATATATATATATATATATATATATATTAGTTCTTCACTTATATATGAGTGCTAATTGTAAATTAAAATCTTGAAAGATGAAAATATAGAGTAAAATATTGATTCAATTGAAAATGTACCGAGAGATAGACGATGCAAGAGATGGCAAAGGTCCAGTAGCGGCCAAGATGAGCATCAGCAACATATGCGCCCAAAATAGGAGTCATCCAAATGGTACCCACCCAATTAGTGACATTATTAGCTGATTTTACTGTTCCTTCATGGAGCTTTCTTGTCAAGTATAGAACTAGATTACTTGATATTCCATAATATGCCATCCTTTCAAACACTTCATACACTGCACACACACACACCCTTCAATACTCATAATCCATTACTTATATGTATATAAAACTCGGTGTCGGTCCATATAACTATTATCATCTTTCAGTGAATTATACCATTCAACCTCCAGTATCTCTTCAAGTGGTCACTAGCTTGTCGATTATAATTATTAAGTTCAATAATTGATAGCTATCTTTTCAAGTTGAAGGAGGATGTATTGGCAAGCAAATCTTCAATTTCCGGAAAAGATTTGACCCTACTGTCATGTGGATATAACATTTATACATTACTAAACATGTTACTATCGTATTTGAAGGTAACTTATATGCATTACAAAATGAGAAAGGAAATATATTAATTTTGTTATGTAACGTACAAAAATTGCACATGCTCTAGTTGAAGTTGTTATGGGGGTTAGGGAAGATGCATGTGGTGGGTCTAAGCCTAACCACTGTCTGAGCCAAGTATTTATTATCCTCTTAATATAACCCAAAAAGAAAAACGTACACAGAACTGGCAAGAAGTGAAGCTAAATTAAGCAAACCAAAGAAATATAAAACATCATTTATTTCTAACATAAATGAACTTTATATATAATTATTAATCTCATCTCAGCAGCATCCCCTTTTTCCTAAGAAATCAACTAAACTTCTTTTCAGGTTTTTACACACTGCACATGTAGATCAACCTAAGGATCTATAGAGTTTAACATTTTTAATCCATTAATGTTCATAAAATGAACAAAGAGCTACAACAGAAAGGAACAGTAGTAAGTTAAGGGAAAATCAACATGAAAAAAGAAAAAGAAATGTTCATTTTCATGGTACTTGCAGTGGCAATGACCTTCCAAGCTTCCAGGAACTAAAAGGGCATCCATGGAGTCGAAAGGTGGCTACCCAACAAAGAGAAAAGAAGGAAGGAGAGAATATGAACAGTAAAAAACAGAGAAAATTAATAAAATAAATTACCAACAATATAAAGGCAAGCTCTCCATCCACCTCTCTTGGACCTAAGAACAGGGTTTCCTTTGAGATCCACAGTTCCATCTTGTGTATAATTTTTATCAACACCCCCTTCTAATACTTCCATTGCCATTTTTACTGTTACAATCCTTTCTTCTTAACTCTCTGTATTCTTATTACTACACCAATACCACAACTTCATGTGTGCTTAAACTAGCCTGCATACCCACCCTTTTATAGGCTCAAATCTCCCTTGTGTGTGTATATATATATATTCAATAAGTTGAACTTATACGATAAAAAAAAATGATTTGTTGCTAAAATTGAGTATTCTAATAATATAATTTCCTTAAAACTATTTGATATTTGTCTTTTTTTTTTTATCATATAAAAAAATTATTAATAATTTTGTAAAATTTAAAAAGCTTTTAAATACTCCAAAAAAATTGACTAATCACCTTACAATTTTATTTTTTTTATACAACAGATATGACCTCATATTTTCCAATAAGTAGTAACTCCTTAAGAATATTTTAAAATATAAAATTTAAATTTTATTTTTATCAATTTAAAAAAAGAATGTTGCTTTGTATTATACAGTTTATAAATACTTAAATAATATAAGTTTTCTATTAATAAAAATAAAAGGTTGGGTATATTCAATTGAATCAATGCAACCAATTTTTTTTATTTTTTTTATTATGATCTTAAGTTTTACCATCCATGAGAAATTATTTTGAAGTACTAAAAAATAATTTATATCTTAAATTAATAATAAAAAAATATTAAAAGATGAAAAATTAAATTGCAAAAGGTTTATAATATTAAAAAAATATAAATTTAATATTTAAAAGTCATCGAATGACAAAATTTTTCATGATAAGTTCACAAAATTTAAAAATGAGATAATCTGAGATATATTTACATATATAGACCATAAACATATAATTTTCGTATCCTATATGAGTTGGTAAGGTTAGGTTCTACATATATAGTAAAGTTAGGATTAGGTTCTATATATAGTATAAAAATTTTAAACTTTTTTTATTTTTTTACCAATTTAGCCCACTTTTAAAATCCTTATGAAAATATTAATGTTGACAAATCATAGTAATTTTAACCTACAATGAATTTTGGTAAAAATTAAGTAGGAAGGAATTGACGTAATATTTTAAGTGACATTATTAATATGAGACATATTGTCACATAAACTAAATATTTATATAAAAAAATTAACAAATTTTTAATTTAACATAAATATCGTAATTTGTTTAAATACATTACATGTTACTATTAAATATCTTAATAAAAATATACATCATACATTTAACACTAAAATAAAATTTAAATTATTGAATTATTTCAAAACAAAAAATTATTTACATAATTAATAACAAATATTTAATCTAATTAATAAAATATTTATATAATTTTACATTTAAATTTTTTATTATTATAATAGTTAAATTATTTATTAATTAAGATATAAAATTTTAAATGTGTATTAATTATTTATTTAATACTAAAATATTTCAATATAATTAATAAATTATTAAAAATTAAAATATTTCACTTGATTAATAACCATAAAAAAAGTGAATATGCATTTCAATTAATTTATTAAACAGTATGGGTCTAAAACATTTCAATTATGAGAAATTATATTTGCTTGTGTTGTGAAATAAAGATTGAATTACTTATTTTGTTATAGAACTAAACTTGAATTTAGTAGTATTTAACTAGAAGAAAAATATTTTATAGTAGAATGATTTTGAGAGAATTTAGAAAGAGTTTGGAGAGAATTTAGAGAACTATAATATTGAAAGAATTTGGAGAGTAATCTATCTTTTCTTCTTCTTAATCTTAACATTCTCATTAATGAATTTCAATCCCTTTATATAGAGATTTTATTTTCACTATTTGAGTACTATTCTCTCACAAGCAATATATTGTTCATTCACAAGCAATATATTGTTCATTCACATTCATAATACTCCCCCTTGAATAACAATATTTTGCAACTGCCTCGTTAAAACCTTGCTAAATAAAACCCAGTGGGAAAAACTTTAGCTTAAGGAAAAAGAGTACAGTGCATGATATTCTCCCCCTCAAGTTGATATGTATAATCTTCCTTCACATAGTATGTAGATGTCGCATTCCAATATCGTGAACGTGCTTTTTAAAGATTGCAGTTGGAAGTGCCTTTGTGAAAAGATCAGCTGAATTCTGGCTAGACTGAATATACTTGATATCTATATAATTGTCTTTTATTAGCTCTTGAGTGTATGAAAAGAATCTTGGAGGTATATGTTTGGTTCTATCACTTTTGATATATCCTTCCCTTAACTGTGCAATGCATGCTGCATTATCTTCATATAAAATTGTTGGACTTTTGTTGACTGGAAAACCACAAGATTCTTCAATATGATGTGTCATTGATCTAAGCCACACACACTCTCTACTTGCTTCATGTAGTGCAATAATTTCAGAATGATTTGAGGAAGTAGTGACAAGCGTTTGTTTCTGGGAACGCCAAGAAATTGCAGTTCCATTATTTGTGAACACATAGCCTGTTTGAGATTTCGCTTTATGAGGATCAGATAAATGTCCTGCATCTGCATAACCAATCAATTCTTGTTTTGAATTGTTAGAATAAAATAAACCCAAATCAACATTTCCTCGAAGGTATCGAAGTATATGTTTGACCCCTTTCCAATGCCTTTTTGTTGGAGCTGAACTGAACCTCGCTAATAAATTAACTGCAAAAGAAATGTCAGGTCTAGTAAAATTAGCAAGATACATTAGAGCTCCAATGGCACTGAGATATGGAAATTCAGGACCAAGAATTTCTTCATTTTCTTCACAGGGTCGAAATGGATCAGTTTCAATATTGAGTGATCTAACGACCATTGGAGTACTTAAAGGATTTGCTTTATCCATATTAAAGCGTTTCAAGATCTTTTCTGTGTAATTTGATTGATGCACAAATATCCCATTGTGCATTTGCTCAATTTGTAAACCAAGGCAATACTTGGTTTTTCCAAGATCTTTCATTTCAAATTCTTCCTTTAAGTATACTGTTGCTTCATGGATCTCATTTTCTGTTCCAATGATATTCAAATCATCAACATATACAGCTATAATCACAAATCCGGATATTGTTTTCTTAATAAAAATGCATGGGCAAATAATATTACTCACATATCCTTTATTAATCAAATAATCGCTTAAACGATTATACCACATGCGCCCAGACTGTTTTAACCCATATAAAGATCTCTGGAGCTTGATCGAATACATTTCTTTGGGTTTTGTACTTAATGCTTCAGGCATTTTAAATCCTTCAGGGATTTTCATATAAATGTCACTATCAAGTGATCCATACAAATAAGCAGTCACAACATCCATAAGACGCATTTCTAATTTCTTAGAAACTACTAGGCTAATCAGATACCTGAACGTAATTGCATCCATAACAGGAGAATACGTTTCATCATAATCAATTCCTGGCCTTTGTGAAAAACCTTGAGCTACAAGTCTAGCTTTGTACCTTATTATTTCATTTTTCTCATTTCTCTTTCGTACAAAAACCCACTTGTATCCTACAGGTTTCACATTTTTAGGCATAGGAATAATTGGCCCAAAAACATTTCGTTTGTTTAGTGAGTCCAATTCAGCCTGCATAGCATCTTTCCATTTTATCCAATCATGCCTATTTTGACATTCCATGACTGATTTTGGTTCAGGATCATCTTTGTCATTTATGATTTCACATGCAACAGTATATGACAATGTTTCATGACTTTCTTTATTTTCTATTTCGTCAGGGATATTTTCCTCACTATCAATATGATTATCTACTCCCTTTCTCTTTCGAGGATTTTTATCCTTAGAACCAATTGGTCTTCCACGCTTCTGGCGTGTTTTAGACTCATGAGTGTCTTTATTCTCAGATTTTATTTCTGGAATTTCAATACGAGCAGGAGCATTGGCTGCTGGTATATATGATTTAGTCACTCTTTTTGTATCAGTAAATGCATCTGGCAATTGATTTGCAATTGCTTGTAAGTGCACAATCTTTTGCACTTCTAATTCACATTGTTTTGTGTGAGAATCCAGATGCAATAATGATGGTTCATTCCATGAAATATCCCTTTTCACTTCTTTCTCCCCTTTTCCTAATGTTGGGAAAATAACCTCATTAAATTGGCAATCAGCAAAACGTGCTGTAAAAACATCACCAGTTAGAGGTTCAAGATATCTAATAATCGAGGGTGTTTCAAACCCAACATAAATTCCCAATCTTCGTTGAGGACCCATTTTTATGCGCTGAGGTGGCGCAATGGGTACATATACTGCACAACCAAAAATTTTGAGATGGGAAATATTTGGCTCTTGACCAAATGCCAATTGTAGTGGGGAGTATTTATGATATGCACTAGGTCTGATGCGAATTAATGAAGCAGCATGTAGGATTGCATGACCCCAAACTGAAATGGGAAGCTTTGTTCTCATTATTAATGGTCTAGCAATAAACTGAAGTCGTTTAATCAATGATTCAGCTAAACCATTTTGAGTATGTACATGGGCAACGGGATGCTCAACAATGATCCCAGTAGACATACAATAATCATTGAATGCTTGAGATGTAAATTCACCAGCATTATCAAGTCTTACCCTCTTGATTGTATAATCAGGGAATTGTGCTCGTAATTTAATAATTTCAGCAAGCAACCTTGCAAATGCAACATTACGAGTTGACAATAGACAAACATGTGACCATCTACTAGATGCATCAATTAATACCATAAAATATCTGAATGGTCCACATGGTGGGTGAATTGGCCCACATATATCACCTTGAATTCTTTCAAGAAACATAGGTGATTCATTTTGAATTTTAGATGGTGAAGGTCTCAAGATTAATTTTCCAAGAGAACAAGCTGTACATGGCATTTCATTTGATTGAGGAATTCTTTGCCCCTTCAAGGGATGCCCATGTGAATTCTCAATTATCCTTCGCATCATTACTGATCCAGGATGACCTAATCTGTCATGCCATAAATTTATTATTGAAGGATCATAAGATTTTTCTTTTACTGCCATATTTGATTCAATTACATGTATATGCATGTAATGCAATCCAGTAGGGAGTTTTGGCAGTCTTTCCAATACTTGCATTTTTCCTGATTCATAGGAAACTATATTTAAATATTTGTTACCATTTATAGTAATAGATTGGGTATCACACCCATTTCGATATATGTCATCAAAACTCAATAAATTTCTTGTTGATTTTGGTGAAAACAAAGCTTCATCAATTATAAACTTTGTTCCATTTGGTAACATAAATTTAGCTTTGCCAATTCCTTCAATCAGATCTACAGGACCTGATATTGTTTTTACAACTGCCTTTGTGGGCTTTATTTCAGAGAAATAATCTCTATTTTTCAAGATAGTATGTGTAGTACCACTATCTGGTATGCAGAGATCTCCAATATTGTCTTTATGTTGAGTACAATCCATATTAAACTTCAAAATAGATAAACACAAAATTAATCAATTAAGGTAAAAACATAAAATAATTATAAAGTAGGACATTTTATTTAATTTAAAAATAACATACATAACAATAACATATTCTTCAGAATCAAATAAGTAATAACAATATACTTAAAATTATAGATGTCTCAATTTCCATTGTCAGTAAAATCATCAGTAAAATCAGAAACATCTAAATGAGTTGTATCATTAACATGAGTATGATGCTCATTGAAGTTTATTTCCTTTTCTTTGCCTTTCAATGATGCCTTATAAAGTTGGCAAAGATGTGGTGGTGTTCGACAAATTCGTGACCAGTGTCCTTTACTACCACATCTGAAACACACAGTTTCAGACTTATATTGAGGCCTTTCTTGAACACCACTGATGACTGATTTTAACTTCTTTTGAGGTTGAGTCTGAGTTTGTTGTGGAGTATTACTATATTTATTTCCATGACCATGGCCAAAGAATTGACCTCTTCCACGTCCACGACCTCTACCTCTCCCACGTCCACGGCTATTATAATTTTTATATCTGGAATAATTTGTAGCATTTACTTCTGGAAATGCTATTGAGCCAGTGGGACGGGACTGATGATTTTTCATCAAGAGTTCATTATTTTTCTCAGCTACCAGTAGGCATGAAATTAGTTCAGAATATTTTTTAAATCTCTGCATCCTGTATTGTTGTTGCAGTGTAACATTTGATGCATGAAATGTGGAGTAAGTTTTCTCCAGCATATCCTCATCTGTGACTGTTTGTCCACAGAATTTTAATTGTGATACTATTCTGAACATTGCAGAATTATAGTCACTCACTTTTTTGAAATCTTGAAAGCGTAAAGCTCTCCATTCATCAGTGACTACTGGTAGTATTACATCTCTTTGATGATCATATCTGTCTTTTAGATCCTTCCAAAGAACACTTGGATCTTTGACAGTCAAATATTCACATTTTAATCCTTCATCAAGATGACGACGGAGAAAAATTATAGACTTGGCCTTATCTTGCAATGAGGTGTTATTATTTTCTTTTATGGTATCAATTAACCCCATTGATTGAAGATGCATTTCTACATCTAGAATCCAAGACATATAATTTTTTCCCGTGATGTCAAGAGCAACGAACTCAAGCTTTGCTAGATTTGTCATTATGATAACTAATAAAAAAAATATAACTCAATTAGAATTCATAAATTTGATGACTACTAAAAAAAATCAAACATGATCAGAATTTACTAATTAATTATATCATGAATGAATATTGCAAGAAATAATAGTGGTACAAAAAATGATACAATAATACTTGAAATTATATCAAATAGAAAATCATCTTCCATATTAATTATTCCTAAAACAATTATAATAGTCATGATCAAAACACAAATATAAATATACCAAATCATGTTTACAATTTAGAGTAAAGAGAGAAAGAGAAAATGTATGAATTTGTGTGAATGAATAACATTTATAGCTCATCTATTTATAATGAAAAATATAGCCGTTTATTACCGTTATATTACCGTTGGTAATAAAAATATAGCCGTTAGAAATTTTTTTTTTTTTTTTTTTTTTAATATAATATATTGAGAAATAAATTGTATAAAATAAAATCAATAAATAATGTTGATATGATTATTTATAGCAAGTGAATTAACATAACGATATGTATAAATATGGGGCAAAACCGTCCATTAATATAAAATGGGGTATAGCCTTCCATTAACATAAATAATAAAAAAAATAAATGTGCATAAATATAAATTGGTAGGAGGCATAGCCATCCATAAGGTTAGAACCATTTCTAGCAATATTTGCATCAATGGTGTAGTTAGTAAAACAAAATAAAAATAACAATTAATATAAAGTTAGATTGAAGAAATAAATATAAATATATAAATTAGTAGGAGGCATAGCCATCCATGATAATATATAATCAACTAATATATTCATAAATATTAAATATTAAGAAATATGTACCTTATTATTTTGATCGAGAGCTCCTCGTGCTGATAACGTGTTGTGAAATAAAGATTGAATTACTTATTTTGTTATAGAACTAAACTTGAATTTAGTAGTATTTAACTAGAAGAAAAATATTTTATAGTAGAATGATTTTGAGAGAATTTAGAAAGAGTTTGGAGAGAATTTAGAGAACTATAATATTGAAAGAATTTGGAGAGTAATCTATCTTTTCTTCTTCTTAATCTTAACATTCTCATTAATGAATTTCAATCCCTTTATATAGAGATTTTATTTTCACTATTTGAGTACTATTCTCTCACAAGCAATATATTGTTCATTCACAAGCAATATATTGTTCATTCACATTCATAATAGCTTGGACTTTTTGTGAGTGGTTTTCAATATGCACTGTTTTTGGGATGAGAAAATCAGAAAATATATCCGAAAGAAAAATCCCGAAAATTCTCTAATACTTCACTTTATTGATCGCTTTAAGAACGTGCGGTGAGAAGAAACAGCATGGTTGAGGTACTTTACTTCCACTGTAAACATTACTATTTAAATTTAAAATATAGTTTAAAAATAACTTCTATTCGTTGTTGATAAAAAAAATATTAATAACAATATTTACAGTTTTAAAATTATATATTTTTTAAAATTAAATTTTAAATATTTAATTCTTAACGATTAAGTTATATAAGTTATAAAAAAAATTATTAGTTTTATCCATTATTCAAATTAATTTACTATTATTCAACTATTAAATTTAAAATTTTTTTTAACATTTTATTCTAAAATTTTTTATATTTTAAATAAATAATTTTATTTTATTTATAATTTATTATATTATATTATTAAATTTTCATTATAACTGTATTTAATTATAAATTGAATTAAATTAAATTAAATTAATTAAATTCTAATGAGTTATTTTCCCTGAAACCCTAGCCTCTTATTCTTCTCTCAACTTTCACTTCTTTTCTTTTCTTACTTTTTATCTTCCCTAAATAAAATGGGTGTTTTTGGTCATTTTTAACCTAAAATCACCTCTCTATATATTTTTTTATTAATTTTTTAAAATAAATGATTATTCCACATAAATTTAGATTTTATTTTATTTTTCATAATTTTATCATTTTGTTTCGACGTTTGGTTTTTATTATTTTGTTACGACGTTTTATTTTCTGTTTTATTGCGGTTTTTTCTTTATGTGAGCTATTTAGACAAACAAAGTATATTCGATTAGATAAAAATAACGAATGAAATTATGGTCGTCAGTATATTGTAAAACTGGAGTTATAAGTATTCTAATAACTAAAATTTTATTAAATTTGTAGACTTTTTATACTATTAACCTGAGTATTATTTCATCATCTATTTAAATTTTAGCAAATTCATATTTATATTTATATCGATGTATTGTTAGTTTGAATCAATAGAATTATTTTTCTTTTTAAAAAAATTGTATTTACTCAATAAAAATAACATCAAAAAATTTAAAATTTAAAAATATTTCTTTCTTAAATTATTAATTTCAATAATGATGATAAATAAAATTAATCAAGTATTATTTTAATAATTTAGAATAAATAATTTTAATTAATATATCATATACAAATAAAAGTGTTTATATTTACAAGAATTCAATTAGTTATATCAACATTATAATTTGTGTTAGATTTTAAATATCTATTGAATGCAATTTTTTATTTAAATTCAATTGAGTTTAAATATTATTTAAAATATAACAGAAATTATAATATTTTCAAAATTGATTGAGCTTTATCCTTATAAAAAAAATTAATATTTTTATATTATTTTAGTGAGTTATGTAGTTATTAAATACTAAGAATGTTATTATCACTAAAATAATATCAAAAATTAAAAATAGTTTTTCTTAAATTACTAGTTTAATAAGCAACATTATATAAAATTAATCAAATTTTTTAAATATATAATTTTAATTAATATATCATAAATGAATATAATTTTTATATGGATGAATTTCAATCAATTTTGACAATATTATAATTTGTATTATATTTTAAATGATGTTTAAACTCAATTCAATTTAAAATAGATAATTGAATTCAATAGAAATTTAAAATCTGACACAAATTATAATGTTGACAAAACTAATTGAATTTATACAAATATAAAAAATTTTATTCATATATGATATATTAATTTATTTATTTTAAATTATTAAAATAATACTTTATTAATTTTATTTATCATTGTTATTAAAACTGTAATATCTCGTGTTTTTAAAATATTTTTACACTGTACCGGGATATACAGTGTTAATAATTTTTGAATATATATTACGATATTTTTACGAGTTAATATGTATTTAAAACCTATTTTAATTACAGTGTATTATTTACAGTGTTTTACGTAAAATTTTTCCGGGACTTGCATTTTCGGGAAAATTTTCACGTAAACAATGTATTATTAATTATTTTAAATGTATTTTCGGACTTGCATGAACTCATGCGTATTTTTAAATTACTAAATAAAGCCTATGTGTGTGTATATTTATTTAATTAGGGTTTAATATATATTACCCTAATATTTTATTATTTAATTATTAATTTATTATTATTTAATTATTTTATTTATTATTAAATTATTAAAATTATTTTATTATTATTTTATTATTTTTTTTCTTTTTTCTTTTTCTTTTCTTTTTCTTTTCTTTCTTTTTCTTTTTCTTCTTTTTCTTCTTCTTTCTTTCCCTCCCGCGCCCGACCACCACCCACCCTTCCCTCACCGTCTGCAACTCTGGTCACCTACCGTCGGTGTACCTCCCGGCCTGCCACCGCCATCCCCCGCCGCCAGCAGCTCCCTTCCCCGGCGCCGGCAGCCCCATTTTCCTCTTTTGGCCAAAAATCGTCCCTTCGCCGTTTCTCCCATTTTCAGCCACCGTTTTCGACACCGCCGGTCTCTTTCTTCTCCTTAAGCTCTGGTGAGTGTGATTCTAGCTTTGGTTTGAGCTAAAATGGTTTAGATTTGCTTAGGTTTCGATTTTTCCAATTCGATCACATTAGGGTTTTCGATTTTTTTGAGCCTTGAATTGGTTGATTCATGAAAACTCCCTTCACAAATGTTGATCCTAGTAGCTTAATCTACATGTATTAATTTTTGTGGAATTTTTGGAGATTTTTTGGATTTTTGGGTATTTTTGAATATTTAATATTATTTTCTAATTTTCGGAAATTAATTATTTAAATTATGAAATTGGGGTTTATGGTTAAATTAGGTGTTGAAATGAATTATAGGAATTTATTTGGAATTTTTATGAATTTCTAAGTATTTATTTTGAATTATTGAAGTTTATGTGATTTTGAGAAATTAGGGTTAATTGTGTTTTTATTTGAATTTAATTGGTTAATTGAGTTTAATTATTAATATTATTGATAAATATGTTGAGAAAATTAATTTTGGATAATTGTATAATTTTTGATGAATTTTTGAAGTAATTTAAGTATATTTATATATATAGGGGTATTTTGGTAATTTTACAAAAAATTGGATAAAAATGTAATTTAATTGGTTTCAATAGTTATTTAAGGTATAAAAATGATTTCTACAAATTATTTAGTATTTTTAACTAATTAAAACTATTTTTCGTGAATTATTTTCAATTATATATATAATATACGATTTTTCTAATAAAATGAGTTTTTATCAGTTTTTACAGTGTTTTAAGGTTAATTATGTAATTTCTACTTATAAAATGAATTTCTATGCTATAAGGATATTCTTGGTATTTTCTAGAATTATTCTGTGTTTGTGGACCCCGGTCGGTGGATTGTAGTCTGGAGTCCGACCGAGGGGTTATGGATTTGTGTTGAGCCTATTTTTCGAAGTGTATTTCCTTGCAAGGTCGGCTCTACTCTTTTGAGTAGAGAGATGTCCATTTTACAGGGGAGGTTTTGCCGAATTTTCGGTAGAATTCTCGTAAAACATGATGTCCAGTCGAACCCTAATTCTGTTTCCGTATTTAAATACTCTAGATTGAATTCTAGGATTTCTGTTAGGATTATTCTGATGTCGGTTATTTATTGTTTGTTTAGTTGCACCGAGACCGAGGGCTAATGGACCAGGCCCGTCGGATCCATCTCGTGGAGCGCACTAGGTGAGTTACTATACTATATATATATGCTTAGGATGCATGATTTAGAAAATGCATGTTTTATGTTGATTAAATATGCATAATTAATTTGATTATTTCTTAAGTTTATATTAAGTATATTTTTGGTTTATTTTTGGTATATAATAAATTATATACATGTTTTGTTAATAAAATATATTTAAAATGTTTTTAAATATATTTTTAGTTTAATTTATGATTTGACTGGATTTATTTGACGTATATATACTCGAAATATACCTGGTTTACTTTTGGTATATTTCTGGTATATATATGGATTATACTATTATTTCATTTACGTTCATGCATCATTTATTTTTGTGAATGAATGTTTTATATTTAATGATGAAGGATATCAATAGAACGTGTTACCTAGTGGACAGCACTAGGACCGAGTACATACCGGTACGCCTATAGCTTTAGGCTATATTACTAACTATTTGTGGATATTGATTTGATATGATTATTTGATATGTAAGATGTGGTTTGGAGGTGTGATTGCTGGAGCTCGGTTGACTAAGTGTCTCGGGGCCAATCACACTGGCAGTCAGACTGCTGGAGCTCGGTTGACTTAGTGTCTCGGGGTCAGTCTACTGTCTAAATGGATTAAGTGGATATATTTGGACTAAGTGAGCCTGTATGGCTAGAGTGTTGTCTAACACTATCTGAGGTTTTCGATATCATAGGGTTCTATGTGATCCTTCATAAAAGATGATTTTTAATGGAAATATATAAAATGATTTTATTGCATCTGTGTGTAATTGCTTGTATATATACATATTATATATATACTGTTGACTGTATGCATTATCATTTAGTGTGTATGTATATATATTATAGTAATTCACTCAGTGAGGTCTGACTCCCCTCTGTTGACTATTTTTCAGGAGAGTCAACTTTTTCAGACCTCAGTAGCAGGTCGATACGCCGGATTTCTTCCGCCCCGGCTTCTTTGTGTAAATCATTTACTTGAGTCTTATTTATTTTATCTAGACACTGCAGTAGTTGTGAATTAAAGTATTGGATTTCATGTATCTTATTTAAAGAGATGTATTATATTGAAACTGGATTTGTATTAAAGATTATATATATATGTGATGAGATTTGATTCAAATCCAGTGATGAAAATGTTAATATGATATTTATGATTTTTATTTCCGCTGCAAAAATTTGATATTGTTCTATTACTATTGCATGATTTATTTTATTTTTAGGCTTGCTACGGGTTTCGGATTCGAAAGAATTCTCGTTCCCTAGCGCCGGTCGTGGCCCCTATTTTGGGTCGTGACAGAAACTAATAATTTAAGAAAGAAATATTTTTAATTTTTTGATGTTATTTTTACTGAGTAAATACAGTTATTATGAAAATTTAATAATATAATAAATTACAAATAAAAATAAAATAAATAAAATATAAAAAAACTTTAAGCTTTAGGACTAAAATGTAAAAAAAAAAAGTCTAATTTTAATTATTAACTAATGGAAAATTGATCAAACGGAAAATTGATTTAATTAAAGGATATAACTAATAAATTTTTTAAAAAAACTTATAGAATTTTATTATTAAAAATTAAATATTCACAACTTAATTGTAAAAAGTAAATAATTTTTAAAACTGTAAATATTATTATCACTAAAAAAATTAGTTGAAAGTCACTAAAGAGAGGAATATGTTCCTTTTAACCATTAAACTAACTTTTGAGATTTTAAATTTAATATTCTTAGCTTGATAAAACCTTTTGTTGCTTAAATTTTCTAAAATGTGTTGAAAATTTTAATTGAAAAAATAAAATTGCTATTTTTATTATGAAAAAAAATAAATGACTATAATTAAAAAAAATGTATTTTAATTAGTTGAAGTGGTTAATTACTTACCATAAAAAAAATAAAAGAAAACAAGGTTTGAACAGTATTTTATTTATTTAAATTATATTTTATTTATTTAAATATTGATATTTTTATCACTTAAATTATTCATGAATCACATGCACTAATGAAATCTTAACCAAAATTAGATGTAGGGACTTCGAAGTTAATTATAAACAACAAATTTTAGAAATTTATAAGAAACTAATTAAAATTTAAAAAGATTAATGACTAATATGTACAAATGTGAAAACTGTAGCGATGAAAATTACCCAACATATGCTGGCAGCTAGAAGTAATTATGATGAGATGGCACAGCATTGATGTTAACCTTCAAAATTCAATGCATCTTTAAAAAGTCTACCAATCCACAGTTCCATTCCAACATTCATATCTTTAGAGTCCTTTTTCATTTCTTGGGTTTTTTTTTTTTAACACAATACTCAGATTCTAAATTTATTGTATTCCAACTTGAATAAAATTATAAAAATTAATATATTACAACAGTATATAATACATTTCAACAATATATAATATGTAATTGTATATATTATAGTTTGAATTTAAAAATTACTTAATCTCCTATCAGTTGATCTCAATAGTAGTAAAATAAGTTTTGAATTTTTTAAAGTACTTTCAGGTTAATACATAAGGTTGGATTTTTTTATTAATTATATAATAAAATAATCTAAATGTTAATAAATTTTATAATAAAATATCTCTTAAATTGGTTAATTTTATAAATTGATATTAAAACTAAAATTATATCTCATAATATTTCAAAAAAATAATTGTTAAAAAGTCAAATAATTTAATATTATATCATAGATTATATAATATTAAATTTTTATAAAAATTATATATAAGAAAATAAAATTTGAAAATTTGATTTAAATAATTTTGGAATATAAAGAAAATCAACATTAAATGCTTTGAATAATCAATTAAGACATAATAATCTTTGGATCATGTATGCTTGTTGTTGGTGGTAGGCAATGCCCATTTTGCCCTCAAGTTAATTTTAATTTTTTGAATTTTTTTTAATCTAAAATCTAAGTTGTAAACAAGTAAACTAGTCATGTAAATGTAAGAATTTAAACATCCGTACTTTATAAAATTTTTTATTAATCAAATGATATTTTTTTTATTTTTGGTTTTAAATTTCAATTTTTTGATGAATATATATTTTTTTTTAAATTTAAAATTTAAATTACATACGGATGAATCTGTCATATAAGAATTTAAATATCGTTAATTTGTAAATTTTTTTAATAATTGAATAAAAAATAAAATAAAAGAAGGCATTTTAATAATTGTGTAAGCAACACAAATCATTATCCATAATCTTTCAACAACATTAGTTATCTATCACCGAGTGCAGTTGGGATGGTTGAGGCTTTTACCTCATGAGCTGAACTAAATCATCGTAGTTCATTAATAATAATAATAAAAATTAGTTCATCGTAGTTCATTATTATTATTATTATTATTATTATTAACAAAAAAATTAGTTCCTTGTTGACACAACTACTTTTCAACTTTTGAGTCCAATTGCACGCGTAACATTACTCTTAGCTTCAACGATTCATATTGTTGACTTTATGTACGTATTCGGATATTCCATTGGTAATTTGTTAGCTTCTCCACATCGTTGTTCAGTTGGATATTCAACATGTACACAATTCTGAGACTCCACCGCTACTAAGCCCATGTTTTGTTAGCAAGTAACATATAATTTCAGTCATAATCTTTTTCTTTTTTTTTTTAAGTTGCGGCTTGTTAGCATTTATAAATTATAGCGTTCCTGGTGGTAGAAAATATATCTCATATTAAAAATATATAAAATAAATTATGAAATAAAGCCTATAAATTAACATTTCTTGGAAAAAGCTCATTGGGAAGCTATTGTGTACATAATCATATTAAATTATAAAAAAAAATTATTATTTTTATGGCTTGACCAAACTATTAAGAGCCGAATAAAATTTAAATATTGAACATTTGAAGGCATTAAAAAAATTGAGGGTGTGCTACTAAAATATATTTACCTTAGTCTCATAATATCTTTAAAATAATGAAAAAATATCTTCAGTGGGTCCCATACTTTTTTTTTTTTTGCAATATATATATATATATATATTCGATATTTTTGACCTTTTCTTTTTAATCATAAATTTTTGTCTTCACATACCCACTTGATCCTTTAATTCTTGGAATTTCTATTTTCGAGTTTTGATATTATCAAATAGTTCCACTCTGTACATTTTACAGTCTAATAACTTATATAATTAATATTATACAATAAAATTATAAATTTAATTTCTCACTTCTTTTAATTTTTCAGGGGCTTTGAATATTTGTTTTTAAGTGTATAAAAATATATTTTTTAAACTATTTTATATATCTCCATTTTAAAAGAAACCTTTTGGCTTTTTTAACAAATCTAGTGGCACTTCATTAAATCAAATAAAGAGGTACATATTTCTTTACAAATAAATTTATTAAAAACAATTTCCACAATATTAACGAATATTTTTCAATAAATATTTAAAATAAAATAAATGAAAATATCTTCATGAAAGACAAAAAAAAAAAACACCTTTTAATCTAGAAAATCATATGTAAAATGAAAGAACTAAATGGAGCAAAAATATTTCTTCAATTATCTACCATTTTTTATCATGGCTATCATAGTCCATCAATTCATAATCCATTGAATTGATAAGATGACGTTTAATAATCAATAAAATAAAATCCAAAAGTGTAGAAAAAACCATATACTTGAAATGAAACTCACATTAATTTGAGATTAAAAAGCCATATATATATATATATATATATATATAGTTTTTGGCCAATACAACTAACTGATGGAAACCTATTGGCTTGGTGCTTGATGTCTTCAGTTAGAATATGAAATCAATCTTAATTAATTATCATATCAACAATTTGTGCAAATAGACATAATTTTAGATTATAAATGGTCTCTAATTATTAATGTTTAATTAATCTTAGCAGATTCATATACCATCAGCATCAAATAATTTAAGACCAAAATGCCTCTTGCTTTATTAAATTAAGGATTTTTTTTTGAATAGTGGAATTATTTGATACAATAATTTGACTAGCTTGTTTCTTAGTTATCTATCACACTTTTCATTCACTAAAAATATCACATACAATTTTAGGTGTTTTAATCAATTATCTATGGTGGAATAAATTATTTAATTAAAATAATTAGGAGAGATCTTAACGGTGGAAGCCCCATATGTATAGCTCTGATCGTCAGTCGATCTTATTGATGGAAGTTGCTTAATTTAAACATTAATCGAGTAAGAGAAAGTCATCAACATTTATCATTAAAAAAGGTAAAATTTTTAATTTGTTTGGTCCAAGTGTTTAACTTTCCTGTTGATATTTTTAATTACTTTGATTTTTGAAAATATAATGTTACTTTTTGTGTAGTTAATTTTGTTATTTTTTTAAAAATTGTTTTTATTGAAGATATAATGTTTACTTTCTGTGTCAATAATTTTATTTAAAATTTATTTTAAAATCTCTTTTAAAAAATTATTTAATTGAAAATATAATTTTTGCTTGCTGTGTAAATAATTTTATTGTTTATTTTTTAAGAAAATTCTTTCACTAAATATATAATGTTTGCTTTTTGTTTGTCTATTTTATTGAAAAAATTGTAAAACAAAAAAATATTTTTATTAAATAATTATGAGTGAAAGAGAATTACGAAATACTTTTTAAAAAATTATGATGAACAAAATTTATTATTTGATTTTATTGAATTATTATATTATTATTGGTTGTTCTCTTTCTATTATAGCATCTGTAAACTATAATTACTTTTCTTTGGTTCTAAATCATTTCGTCTTTTTCTATTTTGATTGCATGTAAATTATTAAGATGGAAACTAAAGCAGGAGCTCGTAGTGGCAGTCAATTTGCTACTGGTGATGTTAAGACCCTGAATCTTGCAAAGGTGGAAGCCCCAAAGCAACTAGAAGTTGCTAAAAATGAGAAAAAGAGAAAGGACATTAATAATTGAAGTAAGGTGTGGCAGCACTTCAAGAAAATTATTAAGAAAGTGAAGTTGGTAAAAGCTAGATGTGTTTATTATGCTAAAATCTTACATGCTGACAATAAAAAATATGGTACATAATCTTATAAAAATCATATGCTAAGTTGTAGAAAAAACCTTAACCCTAAGTCTAGTAGATAGAGTCTTTTAACTTTTTAACCTGATGTACATAGTTCTAACAGTCTAGGTGTAATAAGGACTTGGATTTTTTATCATGTAGCTATTAGGATTGCATTGTCCAACATGATTAATGTTGATAAGCTTCCATTTAAATTTGTTAAGGGAGAGGGGTTTAAATAGTGCATGTCTGTTGCATGTCCTAAGTTTAAGATATCTAGTAGATGGATAGTCAGTCGAGATTGTTATAATGCATATGTGGAAGCAAAGCTTAAATTGAAAAATCTTTTCATGCATCACTGCCAAAGTCCAAGTGTTAGCATCACTGCTAACTCCTGGGCTTCAAATCAACGCATAAACTACTTGTGCATAACTACTCATTACATTGATTCCGAGTGAAAGCTGAACAAAACTATTATTTCCTTTGTCCTTATTACATTGCATAGGGGTGAGTGCATTGCAAAAAGTTTAAAAAACAATCTTCTAGATTAGGGTGTCAAACATATTTTCACAGTGACAATAGACAGTGCATCTTTAAATGACATTGAACTTGATTTTTTTAAGAAAAAATTAATATCTTGGGGCACATATGCTGTCAAAATAAAATATGTTCACATGAGATGCATTGCTCACATCCTTAATTTAGTTGTCATTGAGGGGTTGAAAGAAGCTATCAATTTTGTAAAAAGGGTTAGAGAAGTTGTGCGATATATTAGGAATTCACCAACTAGGTTGCACAAATTTAAGGAAGTAGCTTACTTAATTGGTTATGAATGTAATAACTCTAGTTTTTAAATTATTTTATTATATAATGAGATATGCAATGTTAATGAATTTAAAAGTCAAATTTAATTATTTTACTATTTTGTGATTAATTACTATTATTTTATGTTTAATTAAATTTTCTACGTAAATATATTATTTTGAAACTCATTATTTTAAATAAAATATTATTTGATTGATTTACTTAATTTTTTAGTATTATTTTTATTATTTAATTATTCCATAAACATTGTTTATTTTTACCATTATTATTATTATTTTTCAAGGTTATTTTATGTATTATAGTTATATATTATACTTAGGGTTGTGTTATTATTGCATGAGTGTATTTTATATGTATATAATGTGTGTGTATATATGTGTGTGTGTGTGTGAGAGAGAGAGAGAGATATTTATATTTGTGTGGTGAGAATGATTTAATATATAATAATATTATATTATATAGTTTTAATATAAAGTAATATATACATACAAACAAACACAAAAACGCAAAACATAAACACTTACTGTAAAAAACACAGAGCCACCTCTCCTTCTCATGCCACCATCTGTTTCCATCACCGGCAGAGTGCCTTTGTGGCGTCCAGCAACCACCACCACTTCCAGTTGACCTTCCGCCATTCTCCTCCTTCCCCGGCGCCGGCAGCATGCAATAGCTGAGAGTGGCCGAACCTCCATTTTTTTCGCCATCCATGGTTCCGGCCACCATTTCTTGCTTTTTCAGTGTCTAACGACTCCTTGAGCTCCAGTGAGCTTGATTCTAACTTCGGTTTAAGCTTTAATCCATCCATTTTTTAGTTTTCTTGAATTTTTGATTTTGAACATTAGTGTTTTTCAATTTTTTTTAAGTTTAATCTTGATGAATCTTGCAATCTTCCATCACAAAAGTTGATCTTGGTAGCTTAATCTACATGTATATATTTTTTGTTTTAATATTTGGAATTTATTTTAATTTTTGTGAATTTTTGAATATTTTATTATTATTTATTGAATTTTTGTAAATTAATTTATTAAATTATAAGTTTGGTATTATTATAAATTGATATTAATTTTATTGTTGAGAAATTAATTTTTGGGATTTTTAAATAATTTTTAATAATATTTTTAGTTTATGTAAATATTGGATTATTGGGTTAAATTAGTATGTTTTGTTGAAATTATTGGTTAAATATGTGTTTTAGTTAATATTAGTATATTGTATGTTGCGAAAATAATTTTTATGATTTTATAGAATTTTTTAGTAATATTGGTATTAATATGTATATTTTGAATTATTAGGGTAGTTATGTAATTTTGTTAAAATTATAGCTAAATATTATAATTTAGTTGGTTTTATAATTATTTAAGGTATTAAAATGATTTTTATAAATTATTTACTGTTTTTAACTAATTAATACTAATTTTTAAAAATTATTTTCAAATAATATATTATATATTATTTTGGTAATAAAATGGGTTTTTATAACTTTTTGTTATATATTTGGGTTAATTAAGTTATTTGGATTTATAAAATGAATTATTATTATTTTTTGTGTAATTATTGGAAAATTTGATTTTAATAATATTATATTATTATTTTATAATTTTTACATAATTATTGTGAAATTAATTATGTTTAGTGTTTTAGTGTTAAAAATATAATATTTTGCTATTTTGAGGATATCTATGGAATTTACTTATTTTTAATATATTTATTAATTTTTGGTGAATTGTGGACCTCGGTTGAAGGAATTGTGCAGTTTGGAATTGTAGACAACAGGGTTTAGCGCACGTCCAAAATTTTAGCAACCGCGACACTGTTTAGGTTCAGGGCCTTAGGGAACACATTACTATGTTACAAAGTTATAGCATGGAAAAGAGAAGTCGCCACCTAGTATAATAACTGGAACAATTTGATTGGTGGTACTCGATTCTCTAAAAGAAAGTTAGCACCATAACCAGGAGATTCTGGGAACGGAATACTAACTTCTCTTAGTCTCATGTTCATTTAGAATAATTTTATAAATGATTATTTCATCCTCTCATTACATGCAATTTTATTTGAACCCTATTTGACATCCATCAAACCCTAGGCATCTAGTCAATAAAATTACACATAAAAAATGCACTTAAAGTTGTGTTGTCCCTAAATCTAAATTATATTAATTTTATTAAAAAGTTAGTTAGATTTACATCTTATTTACAAGTGAGAAAGGGACTATGGGCTTAAGTCTATTCAATTTTAAAGGAAAATTAAATTAATAGGTCTAAATCTAACTTAGTTTTATATTAAGTGAAATGTGGACCTAGGTCTATTTATTTTAAATGAAATGAAATTAAGTGGACTAAGCTAATTCTAAACAAGTTTTAATTAACTAAGTGGATTTGAAATCTAATTAACCTAATGGGCCTAAATTGATTATTTAAAGTCCTAAACCATTTTTTAAGTCTATTTAAAGTGAGTTGAACCTAAGCGTGGGCTTGAGGCCCAAAATAATATAAAAAACCAAAAACACAACTCAAAACAAATAAAACATAAAAAAGGATCAAACAAACATTTTAGTGATTTTCTAGAAACCCTAAATCAATTAAATGCAAACCCTAAATTAAGTTATTCACACCATTGATTTTAATTGATTTTTACCTAATTGAACTTAATTACTAATTGTTTTTAAAAAGCAGAAAATTAAATCTTTCACTATTCCCACTACTGGGACTATTACAAACTACATACAAAAACTAAAATTAATCAATTATACAACTATGAATTAAAATAACTACAAAGGAAACCAATATGCAGAATAAAAATTAAAATCCTAAGAACTATTGAAAAATAGTATAGGTTCATCTATGGCATTCCATGAATCTTCTGTTCAATTCCTGAACATTAGACTGTTTTCTCCTCAATCCCCACTCAGATATCAAAACAAAAAAAAAAACAAAAAAATCATATTAGTGAAATTTAAAACTCAAATTAATAACAAAAATAAAATAAAAATCATTAAGGAAGAAAAGAATTAAAAAAAAAGAATACTATGATGATCTTAGATGTTGTGCAAATGACCTTTTTAGCCCCTCAGACTAAGATTTTCACCGTTGAAATTGAAGTATTGTTGATTCTGGATTGGAACTAAAATAACGCTGGATCGTTCTCATTGAAAGAACCGTATCAAAAAAAGAATTGTATAAAAAAAAACTAAGGCTTTAACAAAACAAAAGAAATCAAAGTGTTGTAGTGTGCGGGGTGTTCTCAATAGCATTTGGATTTTAGGGTTTTTTGCGCACTGCTTTGCCTCTTTTTTTTCTTCTCCCTTTTTTTTTTCCCTCCCTGTGTGTGAGTCTCTCTCTCTCTTTTTCTTTTGTCTTTTTTTTTTCTTTCTCTCAGTCTGTGTGTGTGAGTCTCTAGCTCCCCGTCCGCATACAGACTCTTTGCTTTTTAAAGCAGAGTCTGCGCATACTAACTTCCTCCTTTGGAGGAACAGAATACATTTGATAGCGTTTGTTTTTTATTTCAAAATATTTTTACGCATAAAAAAAACTTATCAGATAACAATAATGACAAAATTGAATTTTCAACCAATCAAAACACTAAAAAAATAAAAAAAAAATGGACTTTTAACGTATTGGCATTGTATAATGCCGATCCTAATTTTTTTTAACTTTTAATTACCAAAAGACCCCTAAAAAATTGAATTCCTTGTAATCAAATCTTAAAAAATGTTGCAATTTAGTCTCTAAAGTCCAGAAAATCGATAACCAAGTTCAATTTTTGAATAAATTTTATCATAGGAGCTTACGTCGCAATTGTGCACAATTGCATCCTGAAATTGGATGCTTACAGGGATCCCAACCAAGGGTTCTGTGAATTTCATGATTTGAAGTGCGTTTTCTTGCAGGACCGACTCTACTTTTAGTAAAGAGATGTTTATTTTACGGAGGAGGTTCAACCGAATTTTTGATAAAATTCTCATAAAATGTGATATCGGGTCAAATATAAATTATGTGTCTATCTGTGTTCTATAATCTTAGATCGAATCTCTTTAGAGGTTTAAGTTAGATTTATTCTGATTTTTGTATTTATTTTATTTATTTAGTTGCACCAAGACTGAGGCCTAGTGGACCGGGCCTGTTGGACCAGTCTCGAGGAGCGCAAACTTCTGAGTTGTTATTTTATGTATACATTGCATTTAGGTTGCATATTTTAGCACATAAACATGTTTTAATGTATATTTATTCATAATTGTTTTATTAAATTATTAGTATATTTAGGTATATTTTTAAATGAATGCATGTTATATTATCGATTTATACTAAAATTATTTTTAAGTATATTATTGGTTTATTTTTGATATATTTCATGTTTGATTTGAATTTATTTGACATATATATACTTGAAATATACTTAGTTTATTTTAGGTATATTTCTTGTATATATATGGTTTATTTTGCTATTATGAATGTCATTATGCATTATTTATTTTTCCATATGTATGTTTTATTTTAAATGAAGGATATCGATAGAACATGCTACCTAGTAGGCAGCACTATGACCATGTACGTATCGGTGCGATATATTTAGGGTTAAGTAAGAATTAATTGTTGTGATTATGAATTGATTGAGAATGATATGATTGATTTGATTTGAGATGTGATATGATTAATAGTGTGATTGTTGGAGCTCGGTTGATCTAATGTCTCAGGGCCAATCACACTAACAGTCAGACAACTGGAGCTTGGTTGACTTAGTGTCTCGGGACCAGTTTACTGTCCATATGGAATAAGTGAATTGATTTGGAATTAAGTGAGTTTTTATGGCTAAAGTGATGTTATTATTAATTGAGATTGCGATTTTAAATAGGGTTCTATTTGATCCTTCATAAACATATATTTTTTTAGTATTATTATATAAGTGATTTTCAGCATTTGTGTGAATTACTTGTATATATATTTATTATATACGAATATTTGATTGCATTTGACATTAGAAAATGCATGTATATATATTATAATAATTCACTCAGTGAGGTCTGACTCCCCTTGGTTGATGTTTTTACAGGAGAGTCTTCTTCTTCATACCTCAGCAGTAGACCCATCCGCCGAATTTCTTCAGTCCTAGCTTGTTTAAGTAAATTATCTACTTAATTTTATATTGTACTTTAGAAAACTGCAGTAGTGAGTTATATTTAATTTTTATTGTATGTGATTTTAATTCAGAGGTCTTTCTCTGAATATTGTATTAATATATTTTATTTTATGATATGAAAGAGTTATATTTTTATTACATTGGTTTATGATTTTAATTATGGTGTATATTTTATTTTAATTATTGCATGCTTTTATTTTTAGGCTTGCTACAGGTTTCAGATTCGAAAGAATTCTCATTCCCTAGAGCCAGTCATGACCCCCGATTTGGGTCATGATAGTGAATCAAATTGATCATCGTTTATAGATGTGCCCACTATATGGAATTCAACGTATGTCATGTTAAAAATTGCTCGCTTATTTGATCAAGTCTTTGAAAAACATGAGGAATGTGAGCATGAATTTAGAGCTAACTTAAGGGATGATGTACTTGATTTTATGGACTGGTTGCACATCAAGCAACTTATTGATTTTCAAATATGTTTTGAGATGACACTAAGAATTTTTTATTCTTAGTATGTTACTGCAAACTTTTTTTCTATGAAATATCTTATCTTTTCTATATTTCACATGAGTGGCAAAGTTCTGTTGGTGCTAGCAAAAGATCAATGGCCTTTTCCATGAAAGCCAAATTTGACAAGTACTGGGAGGATCCTCAAAAGATGAATTTATTGATTTTCATTGCAAATGTTCTTGATCCTCAACACAAGCTGGAATACTTAGAGTATTCCCTGAATCAGATTTATGAGGATTCTATTGGTGGAAGCCTTTACTCTAATATTAAAACTACCTTGTATGAACTATTTGATGATTATTCTACTTATTCCAAGCCTCATCCTCAAAATTCTTCACTATTTAGACAGTCAATTAATACCTCTGAAATTGCTTTTACTGAATCTGGGAAATTAGTGTCCTTGCTAAAAGCTAGATTTAAGACGTATAAAATGGAACTTGCAATTTGTGGGAGCAAAAAATATGAATTGGATATTTATCTTTTTGAGTTTGTCATTGAGGAGGATGACTCATTTGATATTCTCAAATGGTGGAAGCTCAATTATGAAAGATTTCCTATTATATCTACTCTAGCACGAGATGTGTTAGCTGTGCCAATATCCATAGTTGCATCTGAATATGCTTTTAGCACATCAGGGAAAGTGCTTGATTGCTTTATATCTTCTTTGACTCCCAAAGTTATGGAAGCTTTAACATATTCTTAAGACTAGATGAGAATGTCTAAAACTCCAGTCTCAATTAAAGAGTCCTTAAAGGAAATTGAGAAGTTTGAGAAAGGTACTTTACTATAAAAACAATTATGATTTTTTTGTATTATTTAATTTTTTTTTTAATTCTGCTTCTAAAGATCTTTCTGATTATCCAACTTTTTTTTATTCTCAGAGTTACCTTTAATTGGTATAGGCCCATCAATTGGATCATCAAGTGCTAATAATATGAAATTTCAGTAAATTTTAATTGGCATTTATAACTACTTTAGTTGTTGTCTTCTTTGAATGTGCATATCTGTGATAAATTGCTCTGCCTGTACACTGTGATGTGTGCTATATGACCAACACTGAAGTGGCTCAACTTCAGTTGCCAGTGTTGTTGTTTAATGAATTTAAACAAATTGAATTACAATATTAAAGTGGCTAACCTTCTGTTGCCAGTGTTGTTACATGAGTTTAACTTTATTGAATAGCAAAATTGATGTGGTTGAGGCTTAGTTGCCAGTGTTCAATTACTCGTATGGGCTATACTAAGGCTTCCACCTATAAGAAGTTGAAAAATAAATGTGCTTACTTTAATTTCTTGGTAGCATGTATTTTGTTGCCGAAAATGATGGCTGCATTTTTATAATGAATTATAACACAACCTATCTGCGCCCACTTTGCATTTCATTTATGTCTTATACCTTAGCTCACTTTGCATTTCATTTCTTTCATGCTTGCTTCTACTTTTATTTTTTGCTTAGTTGTATATCTTTGATTATTGCTAGGCCATGATGAAGCTTTCACCTCAGTTTATGCAAATTATGTGAATATGTTTACTGATTTTTCTTAGGTGACATCTCTTTATTGTTAGAAATTATAGCACCATTTGGACATGACTTGAAAACTTCTGATAGCTGAGCCCTTTTTCCTTACGTTTTTCATTTTCTTTTAAGTTGGTTTGCATTTTTTGATTCTGTGTTGTTGATTTATGTTAAAATGCAGGAATTGGAAGCTTTTGGGTGAACTCATGCTATGTATGTTTGCAATCAGATTTTGTTTTGCATGATATGCAGGCCTTTTGCATATAATTTTTGTGGAAGCTTTATATTTTGGCTTCAAAATATTTGATATAGTCATGTATCTTAGAAGTGGAAGCATTTTCCCTTTGCTTATAACTTAAGTGCTTAACTTAATTTTTTTTGTATCTACTGTTATATATGTATACAAAGTTAGATGGAAAATAGCCTCATGAAATGTAATTATATTAGATCATTAGGGGCTTTACATATTTTGTAATTATGTAATCAGGTTACACACATTGGGTTTAACCCTACTTTTTATAATTATGTAACATATATTGGGCTTCTCCCAAATTAGTAAAAATCTATATTTTTTTCTTTATTTCTCTTTAATTCCAGTCCAAGCTCATCATTGGGGCTCAACCAAACCCAAACCGCTCAAATCGAAAAAATCAATTCACTAAACCGATAATTTTTTTTATTACTTTTGGCTCAGTTTGGTGTCCCAAATGTCTTAAAAAAAACTGATAAAATTTTACCTCTCCAAAATCAAACCGAACTGTACTCACCCCTAAAAATAATATATAGAATTTGAATTTAAAAATTTATTTAAAAAATTAAAATTTTTATTAATGCCTATATCAGTTTATTTTTTAATATATTAGCATCTATTATTTTTTTCTTATTTTGATAAGTGTTATGTCGCATGTCGCATTAAATCAATATTCACTCTTAAAACCAGAGTTAAAAGATTAAAAATTACTCCAACTGAACATATTTTCAGACTACAACTTATTTTTATTTCCTATTTCACTTAAAATTCTAAATTTTTATTTTTTATTTCAATATAAAAAATAAATAGATGAGTTTAAAGAAGTTGTATAGAATTGTAATTCTATTTGTTAAAAGATAAGTGAAAATTATTAATTTAATTGATAAAATTTAATTGCTACAAAAACTTGTCCTAATGCTGTGATTTCTTTTGTAAAGAGTCAAGCAAATAGGGTGGTTCATGCTCTTGCAAAAAGCATCATATTTTCATGCTATTCCCTCTTTTTGGCAGCAGGCTTCTAATTTTGTTAGTGCCTTGTTGTTTGATGATGTAAGGGTTTCTATTTAATGATATTTATACATTTTCCTAAAAAAAAAACTGATGTTATTATAATTTAAAAAAAAATAAAATTATTATGCTATATTCTACTTTTAGTTTATTTATTATTTTTATCCTATTAAAATTACTTATTTAATTATTTTATTTTTTATTATGTACACTTTGTAGTCATGTATTATGCAAGTTCAGAACTGATTTTTTTTAAAATGTTAGTTGAATTTTAATATCTCAAATTTTAATTTTTTTAATATTTTTTGAACCATTAACTAATTCCAATCGACTGAACAAAATTATAAAAATAGTAAAAATTTTTTAATAATTAATTTAATATAATTACATATATTACGATTTAAATTTAAAATATTATCCTTTATGCAATATAATCAACAGTTTGTTGATTTTTTATATCTTTATCCATCCCTTTTAAAGTTGTGAAGTCAATTGTTCACATAAATCAAAGCTTCTAGATGCACTAAAGGAAAATTCTGATGTTAATCCAAAGAAATATATGCACATTATAGTATGGATATAAAAGTACACCATATATCTAAGTGCTGCATTGCTGGCGTGATTAATTGTCAGTGATGTTATTCTTTCATAACGATGCTTTTATTGCTAATCAATGTGACCTTCTCTTGCCTAAATTAAATTGCGGTTACTATTTGATTTAGTGGTAATGGGGTGAATTTATAATTTTAAATTATAAATTTAATTTCTAAAGGTAACGTTTCTAAGAAAAATAAGAGTTTAAAGTCATATGTTTAAAATTGATTTGATCCAGTTATAGAGTTTGCCCCTCTAATAGTCATTAAAAAAAAAAAGCAAAAAAAGGCACCCATAACCTCTAGATCTTAGAAGTTAGGAATTTAAAGTTTAGTGAATATTAAAAATTAAAACTCCTAAATTTTAATGTACTTTAATTAGTTAAAACACTAATCACTTTATATATTTATAATATTACTAATAATATATATATATATATAGTGATAGTACAAGTTCATAATATTATATATGTCAAAAAAAAAATCAATATGAATACTTTAAATCCTTCCTGGAATTCAAACTTGGCGTAATCATATTGTAGGATATGGTAGATGAATCAAGTTTGCAAATAATGCATGGTAGCTGAGACATTTGGCCTTTGCAGTGACAGTTGCTTCTTTTGGTTAACAGATACAAATGGCATGCGGCTCCCACAATACTATATCCACTGACTTGCCAATTATTTTTAATATTATTAGCTGTGTGTTAATCAGAACTTTCAACGTGTTAAAGCAGACACTCCACTGTTACTTAATTATGCTATTTTTATTTATAAGTTTGGCTAATAAATAATTAATAGATATATATATGCACGAATTGATATATATATATATATATATATATTTTTTTTTTTTCTTTTTCTAAACCATCAATATTAATCTTATTCGATCCCAACTTATCCAACTAGAAGTTGAATCAAATGGATCCAAAATAAAAGAAGAATTGGAGAAAGAATTCACAAAAACTCTGGGAAAGAAATTCTCATTTAACTTGAAAATTCTAGTTGTGTACCAGCAGCTACATATACCGTTACACCCTCTTAGCATTTAGTGCCAGCTAATAAAGGAATATAAGAAAGATAAAATTTGGTGATGACATGTTGCAACCAAATTACTACCAAAATGGAATGACACTGATAAACCAAAGAAATAACAGCAAAATAATCTTCCTTGCATCAATCCCTCCCTCTTAGAAAACCTTGTCCACAAGGTTGATGTAATATCCCATATTTTTAAATATTTTAATACTACATCGGGATATGCAGTGTTAATAATTTTATATATATATTATAATATTTTTACGAGTTGATATGTATTTAAAACCTATTTTAATTATTGTGTATTATTTAAAGTCTTTTACGTAAAATTTTTCCGAAACTTTCATTTTCGGAGAAATTTTCACATAAATAATTTATTATTAATTATTTTAAATAGATTTACGAACTTGCATGAACTCATACGTATTTTTAAATTACTAAATAAAGCCTATATGTGTATATATTTATTTAATTAGGATTTAATTTATTACCCTAATATTTTATTATTTATTTATTAATTTTATTGTTATTTAATTATTTTTATTTATTATTAAATTATATGTGTGTGGTGTATATTTAATGTGTGTAATTTAATATTATTTTATTATATAGTGTAAAGTATATATATATATATATACATATAATAAGTCAAAAAAAAATTAAATTTTGGAAAATTACCGAATTGCCCCCGACTCCCTCCTTCTTCCCCGACCATCCCCATCGCCGTTCCGCCGCCTGTCACGCCGATTTCTTGCCATTGGTGTGCCGTCCGGCGTGTCACCACCTTCCTCGCCGCTTGTTGCAACCGTTTTCGGCGTCTAGAGATCGATTTTGGCCGGAGAAGCCGAATTCTTCTTCACCGTCGTTCACGATGTTTTCGGTCACCATTTTTCACACCGCCGGTCTCTTTCTTCTCCTTGATCTCCGGTGAGTGTGATTCCAAACTTTGTTTCACTTAAAATGGTCTTGATTTGCTTAGGTTTCGAATTTTCGATTTTGGCCATATTAGGGTTCTTGAATTTTTTGGACTTCAATTTGATTGATTCATGAAAAATTCCTTCAAAAATATTGTTCTAATTAGCTTAATATACATTTATGAATTTTTTTAGAATTTTTGGGAATTATTTTGATTTTTGGGTATTTTTGAATATTTTAATATTATTTTCTAATTTTCGGAAATTAATTAATTAAATTATGAAATTATGTTTTATGATAATTATAGGTGTTGAAATGAATTATATAAATTTATTTGGAATTTTTATGAATTTCTATGTATTTATTTGAATTATTTAAGTTTATGGAATTATTGAAAAATAGGGTTAATTGTGTTTTTAATTGAAATTAATTGGTTAATTGAGTTTAATTATTAATATTATTGATAAATGTGTTGAGAAAATTAATTTTAGATAATTATACTATTTTTGGCGAATTTTTGAAGTAATTTTAGTATATTTATATATATAGGGGTATTTTGGTAATTTTACATAAAATTGGCTAAAAATGTAATTTAATTGGTTTTAATAATTATTTAAGGTATAAAAATGATTTCTACAAATTATTTAGTATTTTTAACTAATTAAAACTATTTTTCGTGAATTATTTTCAATTATATGGATAATATACAGTTTTACTAATAAAATGAGTTTTTATCGATTTTTACTGTGTTTAAAGGTTAATTGTGTAATTTCTATTTATAAAATGAATTTCTATGTAATAATGGTATTTTTGGTATTTCTATATTGTTCTTTGATTGTGGACCCCGGTCGGTAGACTGTAGTTTGGAGTCCGACCGAGGGGTTGTGAATGGATTGTCGTGCCTGTTTTTCGAAGTGTGTTTCTTTGCAGGGTCGGCTCTACTCTTCGAGTAGAGAGATGTCCATTTTACAGGGGAGGTTCTATCGAATTTTTGATAGAATTCTCGTAAAACGTGATATTCGGTCGAACCCTAATTTCGATTCTGTGTTTAATAATCTAGATTGAGTCCTTAGAACTTCTGTTAAATTTATTCTGATTCCTGTCGTTATTGTTTGTTTAGTTGCACTGAGACCGAGGCCTAGTGGACCAGGCCCATCGGATCCATCTCGTGGAGCGCACTAAGTGTGAGTTACTATTTTATATATATGTGTTTAGGATGCATGATTTTAGAAATATATGTTTTATTTTGATAAAAAATGCATTAATGGTTTAATAATTATTTAGGTTTATTTTGGTATATTTTCAGTATATTTTGATATATTTTAAACTATATGCATGTTTAATTAATAAATTATTCTTAAAATGTTTTTAGGAATATTCATAGTTTATTTTTAGTTTATTTTGCATATATATTGGATTTATTTCACGTATATATACTCGAAATATACCTGGTTTACTTTTGGTATATTTTTAGTATATATATGGTTTATATTGTTATTTTATTTAAATTCATGCATCATTGATTTGTGAGTGAATGTTTTATATTTATTAATGAAGGATATCAATAGAACGTGCTACCTAGTGGGCAGCACATTAAAGTAACCAGTTTGATGATTTGGATTGGAATTGATTTATCTGATGTGTGAGATGTGATTTGGGTGTGATTGCTAGAGCTCAGTTGACCAAGTGTCTCGGGGCCAATCACACTGACAGTCAGACTGCTGGAGCTCGGTTGACTTAGTGTCTCAGGGCCAGTCTACTGTCCAAATGGAATAAGTGAATATTTGGAATAAGTGAGCTTGTATGGCTAGAGTGTTGTCTAACACTGTTTGAGGTTGCGATATTCTAGGATTCTATGTGATCCTTCATAAACGATGATTTTTAGTAAAATATATAAAAATGATTTTACAGCATCTGTGTGTATTTGTCTGTATATATACATATTAGATATATACTGTTGATTGTATGCATTATCATTTAGTGTGCATGTATATATATTATAGTAATTCACTCAGTGAGGTCTGACTTCCCTCCGTTGACTAATTTTTTTCAGGAGAGTCATCATCTTCAGACCTCAGTAGCAGGCCTGTACACCGGATTTCTTCCACCCCGACTTCTTTATGTAAACTGCTTATCTGAGTCTTGAGTTTTATTTTATCTAGACACTGCAGTAGTCATTAAATTGTTAAAGAGATGTTGTATTATATTTGAATTGGATTTGTATTAAAAGAGTTTATATATATACGAGATGAATATTTAATTTAAATCCAGTTAGTGCAAATGTTATTGTGATACTTATGATTTTTATTTCCGCTGCACTGTATTTTATTTAACTGTGATATTATTATTATTAGTGCATGTTTATTTTATTTTTAGGCTTTCTACGGGTTCCGGATTCGAAAGAATTCCCATTCCCTAGCGCCGGTCATGGCCCCTGTTTTAGGTCGTGACAGTTGAAATTAGGAAATTGTTGCTAAATGTCAAATAAGAATTCCCAAGTTACCTCTTCTGGAGTCATGTTGGACCACTAAATCAAGACTTTGGTAGTAGCTTGGTTGCCTCGCTTCACCAATTTCCTATCTAAAATAGCAATTGGAACAAGGGGAATGATAGGGGAAGTAGGTAGCTGTGTGGAGGTAGCAACATTAGGTGGTATGGACTGTTTAAGCTAAGAGACATGAAACACGGGATGAATGTTAGAACTAGGACGCAACCTGAGTTTGTATGCCACAGATCCCACCTTATCCTCTATATAGAAAGGACCAAAATAAAGAGGAGAAAACTTATTGTTTCTGCGTTGTACCACACTTTGTTGCTTATAAGGTTGAAGCTTCACATAAACCCAATCTCCAATATTGAAATTTCTATCAGTTCGATGCTGGTTAGCCTGCTGTTTCATGAGAGTTTGAGCTCTTTAGAGGTGATGTTTCATGATTTGAAGTGCTAGCTCCCTGTCACTGAGGCATTAATCTACCGCAGCTATAGAAGAGTCACCTGGAATATATAGTATGTGCAATGGTGGGGGTACACCATACACCACCTCAAATGGAGTGGTATGAATTGAAGAATGAAAATTAGTATTATACCACCATTCAGCCATGGGAAGCCATTTGACCCACTATTGAGGGTTCTCACTTGTCATGCAACGAAGGTAAGTTTCCAAACAACGGTTGACTACCTCTGTTTATCCATCTGTTTGAGGATCGTAGGCAGATGATCTTAGCAGCTATACCCCTTGAAGTTTGAATAATTCTTCCCAAAAATTACTAGTAAAGACTGGGTCCCAATCACTTATAATGGATGAGGGTAGACCATAGAGCTTATAGATATTAGAAAAGAAAAGCTGAGCAACACTTACAACTATGTATGGATGACTTAATGCTAAGAAATAGGCATATTTACTAAGCAGATCCACTACCACCAAGATCACCTCCTTCCCATGAGATTTTGGCAAACCCTTAATAAAATCCATACTAATATCTGACCAAATTCCTTCAAGGGTTGGCAAGGGCTGCAACAATCCAGGGTTATTGATGTTTTCAAGCTTATACGTTTGATAAACGGTGCAACTTCTCACGTAATTTCAAACATCTTTTTATAGTCCTTTCCAGTAGAAGAGTAGTTGTAGTCTCTTCACGGTGACAAGTACCCCAGAGTGGCCTCCTGTAGGAGAATCATATAGTAACTATAAAAGTTTAAGTTTTAAGTGTGGCGCATTACTAATCACGAGTCGCCCCTTTCTCCTAAGTAAATTACCATGCCAAGTATAAGGTCCTTGCTGCTTAGACCCATTTTTAGTGCTTCAAAAAGAGTTCTTATGTTGTTGTCAACATTCCAACTTTCTTCAATCTTCAGTAATAAGCTACTGATAAGTGTGGAAACAGTCAAGGCAGCAAACTCTGAAGCAGGTAGTCTTGATAATGCATCGGCCGCTGCATTCTCACGCCCCTTCTCATAGGTAATTTCAAAGCCATAGCTAAACAACTTAACTATGTACTTCTGCTGGTGCACTGTAGTGATTCATTGTTCAAGCAAGAACTTGAGGCTATAGTGGTTATTCTGTATAAGGAAATTCTTATATGCAACATAATGGTCCTATTTTTTAACAGCATACACAATAACAAGGAGTTTTTTTTCGTACACAGATAGGGACTGATGTCGAGGAGCAAGAGCCTTGCTAATATAAGCAATATGATAGAAGTCTTGCATGAGCACAACACCTACACCCACGTCACTAGCATCAGTTTTTATGATAAATTGCTTGTTTAGAGAAGGAAGAGTAAGAACTGAGGTTGTAGTGAGCAGTTTCTTTAGTGTCTCAAAGGCTTTTTGGGCTGAAAGGGACCATTTAAAATTATCCTTCTTAAGAAGTTCAGTAAGTGGTTTGCTTGTGACTTTATACCCCTTGATAAATTGTCTGTAGTAACTAGCCAACCCCAAGAATCCTCTCAATTATTTGATATTAACTGGTACAGGCCAATGCACTACTGCCTCCACTTTTTTGGGGTCTGTGGCCACTCCTTCCTTACTGATTACGTGATGTTGCTCTGAAAGTGCATTTACTCCACTTGGCAAATAGTTTGTTCTCTTGTAGTGTGCAAAAGAAAACGTTAAGGTGCTGCAAATATGCTTGCATATCTCTACTATAGATAAGGATATCATCAAAAAACACCAACGTAAATTTTCTGAGATATGGCCTCAAAATTTCATTCATCAAACTCTGAAATGTAGACGGGGCATTTGTCAGCCCAAAAGGCATTACTACATAGTGGCCATCATGTGAGTGAAATGTAGTTTTGTGTATGTCAGGAGGGTGCATCTTGATTTAATGATACCCCAAAGTGAGATCAATTTTGGAGTACACTGCAGCTCCATAAAGCTCATCCAATAATTCCTTTATGACAGGTATAGGAAACCTATCCTTAATGGTCTTTTTATTCAATTCTTGGTAATCAATGCACATCCGCCATGTTTTATCTTTTTTCTTCACTAAAACTATAGGTGAAGAGTAGGAACTAACACTCGGTTGTATAATAACCCTAGCCAATAACTCTTGAATCATCTTTTTAATGACATCTTTTTGTAAGGGAGAATGTTTATAGGGTCTGATATTTACAAGTTTGGAACCTTCGAGAAGTGGAATTCTGTGGTCTTAGGCTCTATGGGGATGAAGTTCAGTTGGTGTAGCAAATAAAAACTCAAATTCAGTGAGTAAGTGAAATAAGTTAAGGTCTGTTACCTCAACTACTGGTGTGTGTAGAGCACAGTATGGTTGTGTATTCTCCTAGGTGTGTATAGTATAGGCTGTATAAGGGTTATGCTTCATTAAAAGAAGCATATTACCGTCGGAGATGACTTTAACAGATGTAGAAATGACACCCTGCAAGGTATAAGGTACATTATCCATAGAGGAGGTCATCTGTAATGATTTAAAATTCCAGGTAATGTCCCTTAAGGTTGCCAGCCACTGAATTCCAAGCACCATTTCGCAACCCCCTAGTGGTATCACTAGGACATTAGTAGTGAAGTAATAGCCCTACATCTCCTAACTAAATTCCTAACACATGTGTTGGCAAACAAGTTCTTGACCATTGGCTATGGTAATATTAATTGGATCAATGAGCTAAAGAGAACATCCTAGTCCCTTGGCCAAAGCTAGATCCAAAAAATTATGTGTATTGCCAGAGTCTATTAAAATATGAATTGACTTCTTTTTGTGCTTTCCCATAACACGCATGATTTAGTATATTAGCTCAGCAAATCCTCCCATGGCATGGAGAGATATTGTGGGGATAGGGGAAGGATCTTCATAATTCCTGACGAAGTTTTCTTGTAGCATTTCTAGATCCTCATCAACCACTTCTTGCACTATGATCATTTGCAGCTGCTTTTGTTTACATTAATGACCAAGGAAAAAATTTTCATCACACCAAAAGCAAAGGTTCTTTGCTCATTTGTCATTGATTTTTTCATCAGTGAGGCGTCTGGTCCTTAGTGGTGATGGTTTTGGATTTGTAACTGGTGGATTACCTTGGCTTCTAGTTAGAGGGAAGGAATTGTTCCTAGTTAAGGTAGTGGGTGTAGGAAGAAAAGGTGGTTTGGTGGTCGGGTTGAAATGTGTTTGTTATAATGGTGGTGGTCAATTTGAGCAAGACTTGCCAGTTTTTGTAACAGAAAGATAAGAATCATGCATTCATGCTAAGGCATATACTTATTAAAGGGTTCTTGGACCAAGCATTCAGAGTGGAATACGTATCTCATCCTTTAGTCCACTGAGGAAGCAGCTCCATGCATATTCTTCTGTTAGTGTCACCTTGTTGGAAAGAACATCAAATTCTTTTAAATAGTCTTAGAGAGACCCATGTTGTACCAAGCTCTTCCAATCTGCCATTGGGCCTTCATAGACCCTGTCCCCAAAATGACCCTTCAAGGCCTACACATTCTCCTCCCATGGAGGTTCTTCAACTTTATTTTGATTCTTAAGAAAAGACTGGTGCCATTGAAGAGCTCAGCCCTCCATGTGTATCGCTGCTAGCTTCACCTTAGCATTGAGAGGAGTGTAATCAATCTGAAAAAAATGGTCACACTTGAACAACCACCCTTCCAGATATGTGCCATCAAATATGGTAAACTCCACCTTCGTAAATCAAGTAGCGAGCTGGTAATTAAGACCTCTAATTCTTTGAGTGGGTGGGTGGGTTAAATCAATATAGGGTGGTGGTGTATTTCAGATTTCTGGATTATGAGCACCATGCAGAGAGGCAGAAGTATGGGTTTGGTTTTGGGTTCCTGGGTGAATAGAGGAGATGAGCATTTTAAGCTCACTAAGCATAGATTCTTTCTACTTCTTCATATCTTCAATAGCTTGATCCTGCTTTTTGTTGTGCTCTTGTAACATACCCTTCACCATGTTCTTAATGGATTCTTCAAATTTTTTTAGTTCTTGTGCTCTGGTATTATCAGAGACAACCATGGTGGAGGGTGTGAAGTTTTGGATGTGACGGGTTACAGGTTGGATCAGAAGATGTTCTGATACCAAATGATCCAACTAGAAGTTAAATCAAATGGATCCAAAATAGAAGAAGAATTAGAGAAAGAATTCACATAAACTCTAGGAGAGAAGAGAGAAATTTTTCTATCATTTAACTTGAAAATTCTGGTTGTGTGTAGCAGTTACATATACCATTACACCCTTTTGGCATTTAGTGCCAGCTAATAAAGGAATATAAGAAAGATAAAATTTGGTGCCGACACGTTGCAACCAAATGACTATCAAAATAAAATGACACTGATAAACCAAATAAATAACAGTAAAATAATCTTTCTTGCATCACCAACAGAATTAAGATGGTAATAAAAATTCATCAACAACTGATTTAATGTAATTGTGTATACTACAATTCAAATTTGAAATGTTATTTAAATGAAAATAATCTCTTACCGGCCGATCTTAATAATTATTGGTACAATATAATTATATTTTTGTTCTATAATCAAATGTTAGAAAACAATTTTTTTTTTTTTAACACTGTAAGCTTATTTATTACTTAACTAGAAACCCGTTCATCATACAAGATTTTACAAAGGCCATCAGGTGGATTAACAAACCAGCCTGGATTACAACTGAAAAGTTCTACATGTTTCACTACCCAGGCAACAGCTCTATTAGCAACCCGATTGACATATTTGAACAAAAATTGAGGTTGAGTAATAGAAATAACTTTGATGTCTTTAACAAAAGCTTGGATTTCCACCAAGTGGTTGGGATGGTCCAAGTGGTCCTCAGTTCAATACTTGGTTGAGGCAAGTCAAGGATTGAATATCCTTGTTATACCTACCTATATATATATATATATATATATATATATATATATATATATATAATACTAATAGTTTGTTATTTGTAATAATTTGATAATTGTAATAGTTTGTAATAGTGTGATAATATGTGATAGTTAATGATAGTTAATGTAATAGATAATGATAGTTTGTAATCTCAAAAAAAAAAAAAAAAAAAAAAGCTTGGATTTCCCATGGAACGCCACTTGTTTGACCATTAACAGCCTCAATCAGGTTTAAAGAATCTGATTCAAAAATTGCTGCTTGAATTCCCATCCATTTGGCCATTGAAACAGCTGCTAGAAGGGCCATTGAAACAGCTGCCAGAAGAGCCATGGCTTCCCCTGCTAAAACCGACATTGCTGGTCTGGAAAAATAGTAGCCACGTAATACTCGACCTTTGTGATCTCGCATGAGGAAAGCCATTGAAGCCGTTTGCAAATCTTGGACGAAGCTTGTATCTATATTGAACTTAACAAATCCTGGAGGAAGAGCATTCCAAACAGTCAGCTGCAAGGTACCAGCTGGAGAGGAGATTCTTCCTGAAACTGGATCAGAAATGCTCATAAAGAGTTGCCAGGCATTGAAAGCATTATCTACTATACTTCTAGCTGGGGGCTTAATTCCGGAAAATATCATGGCATTACGTCTCTTCCAAATACACCAAAGCAAATGCACAACAAAATCAATTAAATTGGCTCTACCCAAATCCAATAAGGATTTGTAACAATCAAGCCACCACTGATGAATTGATGTAAATCCAATTGGATCGGGCTGATTACAAAGGGGATAAGAACCATGCTTGCTGAGCCACATCACAAAAGAAAAACACATATTCAATAGATTCCTTCTGAAATTTGCATAACCTACATTTTGGAGAGTCAATCATTTGCTTTTTAAACAAATTTTCCATAGTACTCAAGGAATTGGACATTACTCTCCATGGAAAAATTGCAATTTAAGAGGCACCTGCCTCTGCCATACAGACTTCCAAAACTCCTTATTTCTGTAGAGATTCAAATAGGAGCCTTGGTTAATGTTTGTGTCAGCCCATCTACACATTAGATGATATCTAGACTTAACCGAATAGACACCCTTGTTATCAAAATGCCATACCCATTCATCTCGTTGCATTTATCTACTAAGTGGGAATTGCAGTGTGTTTTATCAAAGCTTATTCCTATTTCCTGCTAACTATAAATGAGAATGGAATCAATGAAAATTATTAGGATCAATGTTCTTTTAATAATTGACTTAATTAAATTGGAAAAAACAAAGGTTAGGCATCATTTTCAATTTTTCACAACTATGCAGTGTTTTGAACTAGTTGTTCTCCTTCATGAGACGAGTTCAAATTCTATTTTTCTTATTGAATGTTCACACTGTTTGTCACTATTTATAAATATTGTAATTATGTAATTTAGTGCATAAGTCAGTGTCTATAATTATGTTTTGTCCTTAGTTGGATGAAATGAATTGTCATTGGATATTATTTTAGAAGGGCGTTTGTGTTTTTATTTATTTTCTTATTGTTTTATTTATTATTTTTTGTGTGCTTCATATTTATATTTTATATAAATAATTAGAGTTTGGTAGTTCAAAAATTTGACTCAACTTACTAACATATGTGTTGATTTTCACACACATGATTGACTAAAAATTCTATTTTTTCATATTTTTTTAAAAAAAAAATCTATTTTTCAGTGGAAAATAATTAAATTTAAGACTTTATGTAAGAGATTGGAGATTCCATATTTAAATTCTATAAATATTCTTTATTTTCTTAATGTAATAATTAATTATTTTAATTATTTTACTTTTACAAGTGAATTTTGCTTTGTTCAGTTGTTCATGTAATTGTGAACTATGGTCAATTCTTCACCATTAATGTATTTCCAAAAAAAAAAAAAAAGTTAAAAGGGTCTTAGTCGACATGTGTCCGGAAAGTCATTTCAATGTTCAAATTATTTCGTTGAAAATACACGTTCAAAAAAAAAATTATTTCGTTGAAAATAAATATTAAGTGATTGAGAAATATTATATATGTAAATTTCTACATTGGGCTGAGATTCATTCACATTTTCAATACTATCTCAAGTGAATTAGGTGTCACTTACCAAATACATAAACAGACCTTGGTTTTTTTTTTTTTTTTTTGGTTACAAGCTTAATTTTTAGATACAAAACTCTGATGGGAGAAGTCTTCATTTTCAGCTTTTTCAGATACAAAACTTTGGTCCAGGAAGCCTTAGTTCAAGCTCAGATACCATCATGAAGCCTTCAGATATGAAAATCCAGTTCCAATTTTTAGATATGGAACTCTGATCTAGGAAAGTTTTTAGTCGGGCTTTCTCAAATACAGTCCAGTCTTCAATCCAGTCTTCATTCAAGCTTTTTCATGTATAAAACTTTGATCCAAGAATCCTTCACTCAGACTTTGAAACTATCATATGGAACTTTGGTCGTAATTTTAAAATAACACAACTCCAATCTAGCGATCTTCACTCAAACTTTCGATCCAGGGAGCCTGCACTCAGGTTCTGAATGATATCATGTAATTTTCTACGTTGACTCACTCAAGTGCATGTGAAAATATAAATATTCTTGAATCCATACAGTACAAAATCAATTAACTTGTATTAATGTCTAATATTTATCACTTATTTAGCCACTAAAATTCTTATATTATCAGATGAAAAATTCATTCCCTCTTAAATAGGAATTTTTTATTTTGTATTAAGAATTTTAAAAGTACACAATATACAATACATACGCTTTAAAAAAAAAAAAAGAAAATACATAATACATACATTTTTTTGTCAATTTAAAAAGCAGTGTATTGTATTTCAAGATAAAGGTGTCTTCCTGATCAAAAAAGAAAAAAAGAAAAAAGGTGTCTTCTGTAATTATTTTATTTTTTACAAAATAAAATATATTTCGTTAAAAATCACTAATAGATAATAAAAAAACACTATTATTCTATATTGATAAAAGTAAAGTAAATATTCAAACGGGTGTGGATGAGTTTGATGAGAAACTCTTTCAACTTAATAAGAGGTCTTATATTCGAATTCTAGATATACAATTATTTTAAAACTTTTAAGCAAGGATTAGTCTGAATATGATATGAGCTTAAAGGCGCTCTCCATAGTTTAAATACTCTTAGGACATTTTGCAGTTAGATGAAAAAAAATAAAGTAAATAAAGACAACTAAAAAAAGAAAGAAATCGTCTCTTTCCTCCTCCTATATATCTTATTCCTTGTAAAGCTTCTTTTCCTTGTTGTTTATAGGATCAATTTCTGACTATTTTTGGTGGGAAATTGATCCTTTTTCTTTTCTATTTTGTATATTTTATGTTATTTTCTAAAATGAGAGATTTTTACCTATATTGGGTGTATTATATCTTAAGATAGGATTTATGACACATCATCAAGTGATTTACACTTGGTTATTGAAAATGAAACACATGTCTTTTTGTTGCAAATCTCACAATTAGGTATAATACACTAAGTGTAAGCAAGAATTTACCTTTCTAAAATAATTAATATTTTAGATTTAATGTGCGTTTAGATCGGGGTTAAAGAAATACGATGTAATAGTTATAAGTGTAACTGTTAAGGGAACAATAGTTACAGATGAAATGATTAATCTATTAACTTTGTTTGACAAATTAAGTGTAATTGATAAATTGTAATGTTATATTCTTTAAGGAAAAAAAATTATATAGTTGATTAAATTTATTATTAAATATTTAAAAATAATATAAATAAATAAATAATCATTTAAATTTTGAATATTTATATAATTATTTAAATAATATATTCATATTCATTTTAAAAAGTAACATAAAAATTTAAATTGATTCGTACATTTTTTTTTATAGATTTGATTAATAGCTTTTTCATATATATGTATAAAAAAAGAAGTTGAAGTAATATGATGAATATGAAGAAATTAAAAAAATAAAGAGTGCCCTTTTAAAAGCCTGTTTTTATTGTTATATACATTTAACCTAGTCTCAACTAGGTTAATAAAAATACATATAAGTGAACTTAATCATTAAAGAGGTTAAATATTAACGTTAGACTTTTAAAGTTTACCAAATAAGAGTAAAGAGGATTAATATATTATAGGGTAACCTTTAACCCCCTTTAACCTTCATCCAAACATACCCTTAAGGTTATATTTTTAATTTGTTATCATTCTATGAGAATTTCACTTTCTCTTAATTTATGGGAGGGGGATTGGATCTTTGTACCTATACTAAAAAAGAAGAAGAAGAAGAATTTTTCTTTAAAAAATCTTTGATTTGGCTTACCCATTATTTACATTTTTCTTTATGATTTGTAAAATGAGCTTTGCCACACTTGTCATTTAGTTAAGGATGTTGAATTTATTAATTGTAAGATAACTACTATCACGACTCGAACTCAGGGCATGTGATCGGCACTAGAAAATGGGAAAACATAAAGCTACCGAATCTCGTAGTAAGTCTTAAAAGAAAACACGAAATATTTAAACTTTAAAATCTTAGAATAAATAATTAAATCACAATGCACATTATCAAACTAATTTTTCTCAATATAATTTAAACTATAATATCATAGTGCATAAAATATAAAAACTTCAATTATACAATAATGTCTCAATACACAATATTATAAATATATAATATCCCAAATAAAATATACAGTTATACAGTTTTTTTCTACTGCAATATACAAAAATAAATTCAACACAACTAAGTAGACCTACGTAGAATAGCTAGTGAAGAAACTACGCATCGAAGAGAAGTAGGCCTAACAGAAAAGTCCAAACTCCTGAAAAAAATAAATTGAGGAGAGTCAGACCTCACTGATTAAGTTACTAAAAGAGTTGTACGATTTGAAAACCCTTTTGAAAACCATATAGATACAGTGAAAATAATTTATAACATATATATATATATATATATATATATAGCCTTTGAAAAATCTCGGTAGAACCCTAATCCCAATTCTAAATGGCCAACTGAGCCCACTTAATCCAAATGGATTGCCAGTCCCTAAATGCAGAAGCACCAAGCCGCAATCATCCACTTAATCCAAGCACATGGCATTGACATTTCCCGAGAGCTAAGGCATCCATACTAGTCCATTCTTAACTTTCCACATCACTGGCAATCCCCAAGAGCAGAAGCTTCCACCAAGGCACTCGTCCCAGTTTATAACCATAAGTCATACATATTTTGGATCCATCTCTCAATCTCCACCATGTGCACACGGTCCTGGTGAAACCCACCAGGTAGCCCGTTGTACCAAAATTTCTCAAAACTAGTTTTTAAATAAATAAATTGCAATAAAATTCTCGATAACAACATTTATTTCAAATTAATCATGTAAATAATACTAAAAATATGAGCGCACACAATTTTTAAAGAAAAAACATGCACAGACCAGTTTATTAACTTACAGGATGAGCGAGATGGCTGACGACCATGCGTCTGCCTCAATCCAGAAGTTCCCGCTCCGGTACTCTCTAAAAAATAACATATTTATTTTTAAAATCATACTTATGGAATACAAAGAGAAATTAATAAAATTATGAGAATTTAGAATGACTCGGGAAAAATCGGATAAAACTCGATAGATTGGAATACCCTAATTTATGCTAAGAAATTACGGAAGATGTCACATTTTACGAGAAAATCTATCAAAATTTTGGCAGAGTTTTCCCTGTAAAACGGACATCTCTCTACTGTAGGTAGAGTCATTCCTACATAGAAAAACACACTTCCAGCATTCACACTCAACCATACTCAGGTCGGTTCTCCAATACTGCATTTAGCTTGACCAAGTTCATAATCCAAACAAACAACACAATTTAATTCTAATTAATAAAATTTACATTTAATTACTTAAATATTTTAATTATTTAATAAAATTAGTTTAAAACCCTTTTATTACCAAAATAATATATAATATATTATTTGAAAATAATTTTGAAAATTAGTATTAATTGGTTTAAAAAAAATAGTAAATAATTGTAAAAATCATTTTAATTCCTCAAATAATATTAAAACCAATTAAAATATAGTATTTAGCTATAATTAGCACAAAATCACATTTTGACCACTATAATACAAAAATATACATACTATCCTATTATTACTCAAAAATTCCATAAAAATTATATAAATGCATTAAAATTATTTTCTCAACATATATATTATTAATATTAATTAAAACATATATTTAAACCATTATTCCATCAAAGATCCAACTCTAACCTAATTATTCAATTTTGACATAAACTATAAAAATTCCTAAAAATTATATAATATTCTCAAAATTTAATTTCTCAACACCAAAATTAATAACAATATATAATATCACTAAATTAACCAATTTTATAATTAAATAAATTAATTTACAAAAATTAATAAAATATTCAAAAATTCACAAAAATCAAAATAAATTCCAAAAATCATACAAAAATTTATAAAGGTAGATTGAGCTACTAGGAATCACATTTGTAAAAGGAATTTACAAGATTCAAACTATATCAAGCTAACAAAATTTTGAAATCCTAGAACTCCATAAACAAAAATCAATAAAAACTCAATCAAATGCAGATTAAAGCTCAAACTAAGCTTGGAATGATTCTCACCGATGCAAGAGGAGGAGATAGACACTAGAAACGCATGAAATGGTGGCCGAATGAAGGTTGGCCAGATTTAATGGAGGTTCTCGACTTCTTCTAAAAACAGACGTTGTCGACGAGCTTCCGACGAGCAGACGGCAAGAGGAAGGTTGAGGAAGATGGTGGTGACTAGTCGGAAGAGAGGGAGGCACAGTGAAGGTGGTTAGTCCAGCTTGCACAATAGGAAGAGAAGGAAATGCTTTGTTTTTTTTTTTTTTGGTTTGTTGTGTGTTTTTGTTTTCTTTTGTTATCTGCATGTGTTTAGGTTGGTATATGAATATATGTGTATTTGCTTATTGAATGTATGTATGAATGGGTTTATGCATGTGTCTATATATACATAATATTATAATTATATAATATGCTTACATATATTAATCTCCACCACATGCATATTATATACATATATACACACACACACACATATATATGTATAACACACAATAATAAATAATATAGTCACATAAAATTAATAATACAAATAATGTAATTTATTAATAATAATAATAATAATAATAATAATAACATTAAAATAATAATGCACTAAATTAAATATTATTAAAATAATATTATTCAAAGTAGTAAATATAAATAACGTAAATTAATTATCCAAAATAATAAGTCTCGAAATAAATATTTACATAGAAAATTATAATCAAAAGTAAAATAATAAATATTAACCACAAAAAAATAAAATACTCAAATATAACTTTTGAATTTATTAATACTACATATCTCATTTTAAAATAAATTAATTTAAAAATATGGGTCATAACAGTCTCTCCTCTTTATAAGAATTCGTCCCCGAATTCAAGAAAAGAATAAATTACAAAGCTTAAGAAGGAAAGAGATACGAGTAAGAAGCTCGCATCTCAGCTTCAGTCTCTCAGTTACAGTCCTCAGGAGTATGGTTACTCTACAATACTTTCACCATCGGTATCTCCTTGGTTCGCAACTGTAAAACTTAGCTATCCACAATCGCCACCGGATACTCTTCGTAGGTAAGATCATCACTAAGCTCTACGGCTTGAGGTTGCAGAACGTAAGATGGGTCAGGAATGTATTTCCTCAGCATAAAAACATGAAATACAGGTGGATTCTCGACAATTTTGGTGGCAACACCAACCTATACACCACTTCACCCACGCTTGACCGAATCTCAAACGGTCCAATATATCTAGGAGCTAGCTTACCCTTCTTGCCAAATCTCATGACTCCTTTCATTGGAGATACTTTCAGGAATACCATGTCTCCAACCATAAAGGATACATCATTTCTCCTAGGGTCAGCATAGCTCTTCTGTCTGCTGAAGACTGTCTTCAATCTCTGCTGTATGATGGGAACTTTTTCTGAAGTCACCTATACTAGCTCCAAACCTATCAGCTGCCTTTCACTAATCTCCTAACATAATGGTGATATGCACTTTCTACCGTACAGTGCCTCATACAGAGCCATTTCAATACTAGCATGATAGCTATTGTTATAAGCAAACTTAATCAATAGCAAGTGTGAATCCCACTATCCTCCAAAATCAATCACACACATCCTTAACATGTCTTCTAACATTTGGATGGTCTTTTTTAACTGACCATCTGTCTGAGGATGGAAGGTTGTACTGAAATCCAGTCTGGTGCCCAAAGCTTTGTGTAATTCTTACCAAAAGACTGAGGTGAATGTGGCTTCTCTGTCCGACACTATACTTACTGGTACCCCTGTAGACAAACAATCCTGTTGACATAAAGTCTTGCCAGTCTATCAGTAGAGTACATCTTCTTCACTGGTAGAAAGTGTGTTAATTTAGTTAGCCTATCAACAATCACCCAAATAGCATCATAGCCTCCTGTAGTCTGAGGTAATCCAGTCACAAAGTCCATAGCTATCATCTCCCATTTTCATTCGGGAATTAGCATAGGTTGCAATAATCCTGAAGGTCTCTGATGTTCAAGCTTCACTTGCTGACAAGTCAGGCATCTAAATACAAACTCTGCAATATCCTTCTTCATTTCATTCCACTAATATGTATCTTTCAAGTCATGATACATCTTGGTAGATCCCAGATGGATACTATAGGTGGAAAAATATGTCTCTTCTATAATTTCTGTCCTCAAGTCATCAATATTCGACACACAAATCCTAGTACCCAAACGCAACACACCTTCTCTATCAATCACAAAATCTCTTGACTGCCCTTGTTGCACTTCATATGTAATTCTCTACAACTGCGGGTCTCTATTCTGAGCTGCCTTAACTCGATCCAAGTATACTAATCATACCCTGAATTGAGCTAAAAGGCACTTTTTAGTAACTTTCAAATGCAACCTTTGATTAATCAATTCATGCATATCCTTGATAATGGGCCTCCTATCTGAGCTGATATGGCCAAGACTACCCGCTAACTTCCTACTCAAGGCATCAGCAATAACATTCGCCTTGCCTGGATGGTACAAAATGGAACAGTCATAATCCTTAAGGAGTTCCATCCATCTTCTATGCCTCAAGTTTAAGTCCTTTTGCTGGAAGATATACTTTAAGCTCTTGTGATCGGTGTAAATCTCATAAGAAACCCCATACAAGTAATGCCTCCATATCTTCAAAGCAAACACAACAGTTGCCATCTCCAGGTCATAAGTAGTATAGTTTTTCTCATGTTTCTTTAGCTGCCTCGAAGCATAAGTAATTACTTGGTCATTTAGCATTAACACACAACCCAATCCTACTCTGGAAGCATCACAATACATCGTATACCCTTTATTTCCAGAGGGCAAAGTCAGAATTAAAGCTGACATCAACAAATCCTTCAATAACTAGAAATGCTCTTCGCATCTGTCTGTCCACATAAACTTAGCACTCTTCTGGGTCAACCTTGTTAAAGGTGCAGTAATTTTAAAGAAGTCCTTCACAAATCTCCTGTAGTAGCCTGCTAGACCCAGGAAAATCCGTACTTCTCTGACTGTAGTTGGCCTCGACTATTCTGTAATAGCTTCTATCTTCTTAGGATTGACTTATATACCATCTTTAGAAACCACATGGCCTAAAAATGCCACTTGACTCAACCAGAAGTCGCACTTTGAAAACTTGGCATACAACCTGTGCTTCTTGAAAGTCTGAAGCACCCTTCTCAGATGCATAACATGCTCAGCTTCACTCTTGGAATAAGCCAAGATATCATCAATGAATACTATTATAAACTAGTCCAAGTATGGCCTGAACACCAGATTCATTAAGTCCATAAAGGCTGTTGGAGCATTGGTCAACCTAAAGGACATTACTAGGAACTCATAGTGGCCATATCTCGTTTGAAATGATGTCTTGGCCTCATCACCACTTCTGATCCTCAACTGGTGATACCCAAACCTCAAGTCTATCTTGGAGAAGTATGTAGCACCCTGAAGCTGATCAAACAAGTCATCAATCCTTGGAAGTGGATACTTGTTCTTGATGGTGACCTTGTTCAACTGCCTGTAATTAATACAGAGTCGTAGGCTACCATCCTTCTTCTTCACAAACAACACTGGAGCACCCCAAAGCGATGTATTGGGCCTTATGAAACCCTTATCGAGCAACTCTTGTAACTGCTCCTTCAGCTCCTGTAATTCAACTAGTGTCATTCTGTAGGGTGACATAGAAATAGGATATGTACCAGGTATAACATCGATACAGAACTCTATCTCCCTATTTGGTGGTAATCCCGATAATTCTTCAAGGAAGATATCCAGAAATTCACGCACCACTAGCACTTGTTCAATTACTCCTTTCTCTATCTCAACATCTCTTACTACTGCCAAGTAGCCTAGACAACCCCTTCTAAGCATCTTTCAGGTTGCAATGGCAAAAATGAGATTGCGAGGCATGGAGCTCTTTTCACCTTTAAAATAAAACTCTTCTTCATTCGAGATTCTAAACACCACTTCTTTTTCCCGATAATTCATATAAGCATAATATCTAGACAACCAATCCATACCCAAGATGACGTCAAATTCTAACACATCAAGCAACACCAAATCCACCAATAATTCTCTACCTTTAACTAACACCAGACAAGAAGGAAAGAAAATATTTATCTCCAACTCATCACTAAGAGGAGTCGATACAGATAAAGGAAAGGACAATCTAGAAGGCTGCCACTCGATTCTCAAAGCAAACATAGGGGATATGAAAGAATGCAAAGCGCTAGGGTCAAACAATACTTTAGCATCATAAGAATAAATTGAGAGAATACCTGCAACTACTGTATTAGAAGTCTGAGCATCCTATGGCGTCAGAGTGAAAACCCGTGCCTGGCCACGACTTGCCTGCTGAGATGTCAAAGGCTGCACAAAACCATGACCACTAAGTCTACTAACTGACCCTCGGCCCTGTTGGCCCATAAACTGTGGTGGTCTCTGCTATGGCTATATTGTTCTTTGTACTATTGTGGCTATATTGGTGCTCTGTAATGTTATGGCATCGGATAGAAAGGCTGAGCCACTGATGAAGATGAACCCTGAGCATACTGTGGCTTATATCCAGAGTGAGGACAAGCTCTAGTAAGATGACCAACCTGCCCACATCTAAAGCAAGCACCCGATAATAAATGACATGGGCCTTGATGAAATCCGCCACAACTAGCACATGCACTGGCTCCAGACCCAGAACTACTCTATCTAAAGCTCTGCCCACTGCTATTGTTGCTAACTTTAGTACCAAATCTGTGACCTCTGCCACTTTTTTTGTTTGTGGCATAACCATGTCAACCCACGCTGTGTGTTCTGGACCTTCTACCACCATACTGTGAACTACCCTTAGCCTGCTAACTCGTGGTACCAACCTGAAATACTGGCTACTGGTACCCAGGAGCTAGACTATATCCACTACCACCAACTATGTAAGGATCTATTATGGTACCCTGACAGATGTGTTACCTTTTAATCAAATAGGCCTCTTCTATCATACTCTCCAAGGTGTGGTCCTCGATACACATACCAATAAAAGTTAGCCCCAAACCAGTAACATACAACTCAACTGCCTTATAAGGATCTCTTATGATATCCTCTGCGTGTTAGGACAACCTGTTAAACTCCTTGGTGTAGTCCTTATGTCATGACCCAAACTAGGAGTCATGACCGGCACTAGGGAATGGGAATTCTTTCTAATCCAGAACCCGTAGCGAGCCTTAGAAAATGAAATCATGCAATAAATAATTAAAAAGTACGACAGAATAAAAAAATTTTGAATCAATATATAAAATCAATACTCCAAATCCTTTCATAAATGAATACATATTCGTACAGTTTCAAATACAATTTCTCAGAGTATTTAATATCAAAATAAAATATTACTCTTCCAATACAATAACACTACTACTGTAGTTTCTAGAATACCAATTAGAGTTCAAATTATACATTTGCATAAAATAGTCGGGACTGAAGAACACCGGCGAGGAACTCTACAACTAAGGTCTGACGATATGGGATCTCCTGAAAAAAAATAATTGAGGGGGGTCATACCTCACTGAGTGAATTATTATACCATATATACATGCGATCTAAAACATATCCACTCATGCATTCACATATATGTATATATATTCACCCATTCCATACATATGTCGATTCTGCTTATATAAATATACTAAATGCAGAAAATGTTTAATTTAATTCATGAAGGATTCATAGAACCCTAATAATAGAAACCTTAATCAATCCCAATATCACTCTAGCCATACAGGCTCACTTGATTCCAAATAGAACACTTATTTCAATCTGGACAGCAGACTAGCCTTGAGACACTAAGTCGATCGAGCTCCAGCAGTCAGGCTGTCAGTGTGATTGGCCCTGAGACACTTGGTCAACCGAGCTCCAGCAATCATACTATCTATCACCTCACATCTCAATCAACCCAATAGACCATTCATTCCACTATGGATAGTAGACTGGCCCTGAGACACTAAGTCGATCGAGCTTCAGCAGTCTGACTGTCAATGTGATTGGCCCCGCAATCACACTATCTAACATACCATTAATCTTAGTCAAATCAATAAAATCAATTATAATCACCAAAATTAATTCTCACTCGACCCTTATCTATCGCACAGGTTCATACACGGTCCTAGTGCTACCCACTAGAAAGCACGTTCCATTGATATCCTTCATTTACATACATCATTCATTCTGAAAATAATTAATGTAAAACAATATTCATAATAGTAAAATCAGCCGTATATATATATATACCAAAAATATACCTAGTATATTTCGGGTATATATATATATATATGCCAAATAAAGTATGAAATATACTAAAGGTAAATCATTAATATAGTTAAAACAATTAAGTATGTATCAATAATACAATATGCATTTACTTAAAAATGTACCTAAATATACAAAGAATATATCCTAAGTACATAAATTACTTAATAAAACAATTATGTATAATTATTCATTTAAATATGTGTTTAGGTTTAACATATATTCACAAATATACTAAAAATAAACCTAATTATCTAGCATGCATATATAAAAAATAAACCCTAAATATACCACTAATGTTTTAGGTTTAAATTAATAATAAAACATGTATTTTTTTGGAAATATATCTAAATACACCAAAAATAAACTTAAAAACAATTTAAGTGTAGGTTTATAATATAACATACAATTATTTAAGAATAAACCTGAAATATACCGAAACTATACCTAAAGTATACTAATCATTTAATAAAATAATTGTGACTAAGTGTACATTTTAAAACATGTGTATAATATTTAAATGTATTAAACCTAAACCTAATTGTTTAATGTGCATATATCAAACTAACATGCATAATTATTTAATATGCATATATATAAAAATACAACCCTAGATATACCAAAAATATTATAATTTAAATCACTTTAAAAACATATAATGAAAATGAGAAACCCTAAGTAATGCATCCTAAATGCAATACATATATATACAGTATAATAACTCACATGTTAGCACTCCATGAGACAACCTCGGCGGGCCTGATCCGTTAAGCCTCGATCTCGGCACAGCTAGAAAAATAAAATAATAACAACTGTCAGAATAAACTTCTAACTCTATACTTATAGGATTACTATAGACAGATTAAATCAAGAATTTGAAATTTGACTCAGACCGATTGTCACATTTTACGAGAAATCTATCGAAATTTTGACAATGTCTCCTCTGTAAGACGGACATCTCTCTACTTAAAGAGTAGAGTCGGTCCTGCAAAGAAAATACACTTCGAATAAACACAATTCACAATCCCTCAGTCGGATTCCAAACTACAATTTCACCGACCGAGGTCCACAATTCACAGAATACTACATAACACATGAAAAATTTCAAAAATACCCTTCAATACTCAAAATATAATAATTTAGATATTCAAATGCTAAAAATATTTATTTAATCGATAAATACACAAAAACCCTAATTTTTAATAAAATATTATTAAAAGTTGGTAATTCTCAATAAATTCATAAATATTAACCAAAATACATTTTATAAATCCAAATTACATAATTAACCCTAAAACATATTAAAAATCGATAAAAACTCATTTATTTAGAAAAATCGTATATTATATATAATTTGAAAATAATTTATGAAAAATATTTTTGATTAGTTAAAAATACTAAATAATTTCTAGAAATAATTTTTATACCTCAAATAACTATTAAAACCAATTTAATTATATTTTTAACCAATTTAGTGTCAAATTACCAAAATACCCCTAGTTATATAAATTCCCTAAAATTAATCAAAAATTCACCAAAAATAGTATAATTATTCAAAAATAAATTTATCATCATATAATTCAATAATATCAATAAATATACTCAATTAACCAATTAATTTCAATAAAATACACAATTAACCTAATTTTTCCAAAATTACATAAACTAAATAAATTCAAAATAATTATATAAAAATCAAAAAAATTACAAATAAATTTCTAAAATTTGTTTTAACACCTATAAACACCATAAAACACAATTTCATAATTTAATTAATTAAATTTCAAAAATTAGAAAATATTAATAAAATAATAAAACATTCACAAAAATAAAAAAAAATCCACAAAAATTACAGCATGTAGATTGAGCTACTAGGATTAATATTTGTGAAGGAAGTTAGCTTGAATCATCAAAATTGAAGCTCAAAAAAATTCAAGAACTTAAGTTGACCGAAATTGAAAATTCAAAACCTAGGGAAATCTAGATCAAATCAAGTGAAACAAAGCTTGGAAATGCACTTACCGGAGCTCAAGGAGAAGATAAAGACCAGTGGCACTTCAAACGGTGGCCGGAATGGTTGTGATCAGAGTTAATGGCAACTTTCGATTTCTTTGAGAAAAATCGGCCAAAACTCGCCGGAAATGGAAGGAAAGGGCGCCGGAGGGAGCTAGGGATGGTGGTGGTTGGCTGAGAGGCACTCCGCTGGTGAAAAAATGGAGTGATAAATGCCGGAACGGGGAAGGGGGTGATCGGGAATGAAGATGGTGATGTTGATGGCACAATCGTAAATATGGCTAACTTTTTTATTTGGTAAATATAATGTGTATATGTATGTATATATATCTATATTTTATATTACTTAGTATATAAATATTGTACCCAATTTAATATACACCACACACTTAAAAAATAATAATAATAATAATAATAATAATAATAATAATATATATATATATATATATATATATATATATATATATATACATATATATACACATTTAATTATTATTAAAACTATATAATACAATACAATTTAATTAAAATAAACCCTAATTTTAATTTAAATGTGCATATATGCATATATACGTATATATTTTATTCGACACTTAAAAATCAGGCATGGACTCATGCAAATTCGCAAAACCATCTAAAATAATTAATATTTATTTATTTATGTTTTAATTTCCCCGAAAATAAAACTCTCTGAAAAATTTTACGTAAAAGACTTAAAAATAATTAAAAATGCCTTCAATAAATAACAAACTGATTAAATAATCATAAATATATATTAAAATTATTAACATTGCATATCCCGATGCAGTTTAAAATTATTTAAAAACTCGGGATATTACACCTTAACAGACCTATCCCCTATGATGATATGAAGCAACTGCTACCTGTAGGCATCCCTAGTGGCTGGAGGATACAAAAATCTCAGAAAGCGGTCCTTAAACTCTAGCTAAGTCAACTCATGCATGAACGGTTGAATTAACTACATAAACCAGTCTTGGGTTGCCACTTAGACTGACAGCTCAATAATCATGATCCGCTGGTAGTTTGTATGTCCTGTCCTGGTATATGCTTCAATAGCATTAATGAAGTCTAAGGTGTCACCAGTACCATCAAAAGAAACTCTACCAATCCAGGAGTAGAGTAGTGCTGCTTCAGTGTTTGATATCTCCTGATTTCTCTACTGTAACATCTGCTGCACTAAAGGCATTGCTTGATTCAAAGCTGCAAGACCCTAATTAATTCTTGCTAGACCAACTGCAAAAGCTGTGGGGTCTACAGCTGGAGCTTCAAGTTCTACTGGCGGCTGACCATGAACCTCAGCTGCAACTGCCCTAACTCTACCTCCACCTCTACCTCTATCTCTGCCCCTACAACATGGAGCAGGAGGAAGAGCCTCATCATGTACGGACTACTCATCAAGCCCACATGTTGCATCGGTAGTGTTCACTCACGTCTCATTAAAAAAAAATATAGAGAAAACTGAATTCAAAACAAGACAAGAATATTTAACACATACGCGAAATTTAGAAACAAGGATATCACAAAGACAATTATTAACCTAATGTATTGCAGTAATTACACAGAAAGACAGACATAGACAATTAATCAAACCATGCTCTGATACCAACTTTTTCATGACCTGAACCCAAGGCACGTGACTGACACTAAGGAATGGGAAAGCATAAAGCTACTGAATCTGGTAGTAAGCCTTAAAAGAAAACGCAAAATATTTAAACTTTAAAACCTTATAATAAATAATTAAATCACAATACACATTATCAAACTGATTTTTCTTAATATAATTTAAACCATAATATCATAGTGGATAAAATATATAAACTTCAGTTATACAATGATGTCTCAATACACAATATTATAAATACATTATATCCTAAAAAAAAATGCAATTATACAGTTTTGTCTACTGCAGTACACAAAAATAAATTCAACACAACTAAGTAGATCTACGTAAAATAGTCGGTGAAGAAACTACAAGGCAAAGAGAAGTAGGCCTAATAGAAAAGTCTCAAACTCCTGAAAAAAATAAATTGAGGGGAGTCAAACCTCACTGAGTAAGTTAATAAAAGTGTTGTACAGTTTGAAAACCCTATTGAAAACCATATAGATACAATGAAAATAATTTATAACATATATATATATATATATATCCTTTGAAAATTCTTGGTAGAACCCTAATCCCAATTCTAAATGGTCAACTGGGCCCACTTAATCCAAATGGACTACTGGTCGCCAGTCCCAATTCCAAATGGTCAACTGGGACTTAATCCAAATGAACTACTGGTCGCCAGAGCAGAGGCATCAACTGAGGCACCAAGCCGCAGTCATCCACTTAATCCAAGCATATGGCACTAGCAGTCCTGGAGAGCAAAGGCTTCCACCGAAGCACCCATCCCAGTTTATAACCACAAGTCATACATATTTTGGATCTATCTCTCAATCTCCACCATCTGCACACGGTCCTGGTGAAACCCACCAGGTAGCCCGTTGTACCAAAATTTCTCAAAACTAGTTTTTAAATAAATAAATTGCAATAAAATTCTCGATAACAACATTTATTTCAAATTGATAATGTAAATAATACTAAATATATGAGTGCACACAATTTTTAAAGAAAACACACGCACATACCAGTTTATTAACTTACAGGATGAGCGAGATGGCTGATGACCGCGCATTTGCCTCAATCCAAAAGCTCCTCGATACTCTCTAAAAAATAACATATTTATTTTTAAAATCATACTTATGGAATAAGAAGAGAAATTAATAAAATTACGAGACTCTAAAATGACTGGGGAAAAACCAAATAAGACTCGATAGATTGGAATACCCTAATTTACGCTAGGAAATTACGAAAAATGTCACGTTTTATGAAAAAAATTTACCGAAATTTTGGCAGAGTCTCTCCTATAAAACGAACATCTTTCTACCGTAGGTAAGGCCATTCCTGCATAGAAAAACACACTTCTAGCATTCACACGCAATCATACTCGCGTTGGCTCTCCAATACTGTATTTAGCTCGACTGAGTTCACAATCCAAACAAACAACACAACTTAACTCTAATTAATAAAATTCACATTTAATTACTTAAATAGTTTAATTATATAATAAAATTAGTTTAAAACCCATTTTATTACCAAAATAATATATAATATATTATTTGAAAATTAGTATTAATTGGTTTAAAAAAATAGTAAATAATTGTAAAAATCATTTTAATTCCTCAAATAATATTAAAACCAATTAAAATATAGTATTTAGCTATAATTAGCAAAAAATTACATTTTTACCCCTATAATACAAAAATATACATAATATCCTATTATTACTCAAAAATTCCATAAAAATTATATAAATGCATTAAAATTATTGTCCCAATATATATATTATTAATATTAATTAAAACACATATTTAAACCATTATTCCATCAAAAATCCAACTCTAACCTAATTATTCAATTTTGACATAAACTATAAAAATTCCTAAAAGTTATATAATATTCTCAAAATTTAATTTCTCAACACTAAAATTAATAACAATATATAATATCACTAAATTAACCAATTTTATAATTAAATAAATTAATTTATGAAAATTAATAAAATAATAATAAAATATTCAAAAATTCACAAAAATCAAAATAAATTCCAAAAATCATTCAAAAATTCATAGAGGTAGATTGAGCTACTAGGAATCACATTTGTAAATGGAGTTTGCAAGATTCAAACTATATCAAGCTAAAAAAATTTTGAAACCCTAGAACTCCATAAACAAAAATCAATAAAAACTCAATCAAATGCAGATTAAAGCTCAAATTAAGCTTGGAATGATTCTCACTAGTGCAAGAGGAGGAGATAGACACCAGAAATGCGTGAAATAATGGTCGGATGAAGGTTAACCAGATTTAATGGAGGTGCTTGGCTTTTTCCAAAAACGAACGTTGCCGACGAGCTTCCGACGAGCAAACGGCGAGAGGAAGGTCGGGGAAGATGGTGGTGACTGGCCGGAAGAGAGGGAGGTGCAGTGAAGGTGGTTGGTCCAGCTTGCACGACGGGAAGAGAAGGAAATGCTTTGTTTTTTTTTTTTTGGTTTGCTGTACGTTTTTGTTTTCTTTTGTTCTCTGCATGTGTTTAGGTTGGTATATGAATATATGTGTATTTGCTTATTGAATGTATGTATGTGTATGCATGGTTTTATGCATGTGTCTATATATACATAATATTATAATTATATGATATGCTTACATGTATTAATCTCCACCACATGCATATTATATACATATATATATACACACACACACACACATATATGTATAACACACAATAATAAATAATATAATCACATAAAATTAACAATACAAATAATGTAATTTATTAATAATAATAATAATAATAATAACATTAAAATAATAATGCACTAAATTAAATATTATTAAAATAATATTATTCAAAGTAGTAAATATAAATAACGTAAATTAATTATCCGAAATAATAAGTCTCGAAATAAATATTTACATAGAAAATTATAATCAAACGTAAAATAATAAATATTAACCACAAAAAAATAAAATACTCAAATATAACTTTTGAATTTATTAATACTGCATATCTCATTTTAAAATAAATTAATTTAAAAATATGGGTCATAACAACTACAATCAATCTTATTAAACAAAACCATATCCACCTCTTTTCTTTCTCTTAATTCTTAGTTTTCATATAACTTTCATCTTGACCACCACCAATCATCTTTTCAATCGGCGACGATCCCTTTAATTTTTATTCCTTTGATTTTTATTCTGTCTGCTTTACTTTTTTTTTACATTGAATAAATATAGATCTTTGATTTGTCTATCTTTTGATTGATTTTGATTGAAATTTTGAATTTTCCTTCATGGATTTTTTCCTTTTAGTGGAATTTTCATAGTTTTCGTTTATGGAATTCTTGCCTCTAATGGGATTTCTATGGTTTTCCTTTACGGAATTCATATAGCTCCTTATTATGAATTTTTTATTGATATTTCCTCAATCGGACTCATTCAAAGACCAAGGAATCAATTTATGGCTGAATAAAGCCACTGAGTGGAGCGAACAGATCGCCGAGTTGCAAATCAAAAGAACTTTATCAACGCGATTAAAGAACAACAACTAGAAAATTTATAATTTTAATGAGATTTTATTTTGATATTTCTTAATTGTACCGTTATTCTTATTCTTATTTTATCAATATGTACTTTTAATTTTCAATGAATGAAAAATTTTTCTTTTTCTCTCTAAAAAAAAAAAAGGATGATGAATTTATTGGTCTAGCTTACCATTCAAAATTTAAGTTTCTCCTTGGCTTTCTTATTTACCAAAAATCAAATTTTCTTAATGCAATACCATTGTACTAATATATTTGTAATTATATTTATTGTAATTTTTGATGTTATTTTCTACTGCTTTTTATGATGTATCCTTTAAAAGCAAAACTACTTAATATAATTTGTATATATTATAAAATTTTGCTCTTCCTTATATCTTACCTAGAGTTTAATTAACGATATATTTTCTTTTGAAAAAAAAATTAAAAATAAAATTATACAAGAATTTCCCATAAGATAAAGCATAATATTAATAGTAGAAAAATAAAAGGAATTTTTTCAGAAATAACTAAGATATGAATGTTTTTCAAAAATACAATTGATTTTTTCTTTAAAAACTATGATATTGATAAAAAAAATTTTAAAAAAAATACAATGATTATTCTAATGTACAAATAACAACCTGGCAATAACAACTACAAATATAATTACCAACAATAACTGAAAATATTTTTGGTTATTTTCTTGTTGTCGTTGGGTTGTCAATGCTATTTTTTATTTTTTTTGTTGTTGTTTGATTGTTTTGTCACAAGATTCTTGTATTTTATTTTTTTTAATTATTATTGGATTGTTGTTGCTGCCAAAAAATAAAAATGAAAAACAACTATATTCTTTTGAATAGACGAAGAGTACAAAAAAAAAGAATGAAGAGACAAAAATAACAATATAAAACACGAAAATAAAAAAATGAAAATGCATTTTTATGAAAACACTTAGAATTAACGTAAAAAAGGAGGCTCTCAGCTGGATTAAGGAATGAGGTATTCGGTATGCAGTTAAGGAGACAAATGCTTTAAACTTGGTGCACTCTCAAAACTGCAATTAATGATAATTCTCCCTTCGGTCTCATTGTTGATGATTGTCGAAGTTTACTTAAGGAAATTGAGCATTGTGATGTTTCTTATGTGCGAAGATCAACGAATAATGTGACTCATTTGTTGGCAAGAACCTCACATTACCTATCTGATCCTCATAGTTGGGAGAACAATCCTCCCCTTTTATTGTTAACTAGCGTGAGACCTGCGCGCGATGTGCAACTTATTATTTTTCGGTAAAAATATATTTTTGTAAAACGTGTGTTGAAGTTTTATGAAATAGTATATTTAATTTTTGTTTTTTAAATTTATTGAAAGAAAATGTAGATGTTGTTTTTTATTATTTTTCATATGATAAAGGATGATAATTTTCAATTATTTTTTAGTATTGCAGTCAAATATAAGAAAATATTATATTTTTCTGCATTTTTTTAAAGATAATATTTTTCTCAAATAAATGGAGACTTAGTTCAAAGAAAAAAAACAAACAAAGGAAGAAATACAAAAAAAAGAAAAGAAATAAAAAAATGACCAATTAGGCAACGCATACAACGCTGAGCGCTAAGGCCCACTTTTGATTTTTTTTTTTTTTTTTTTATGGCAACCGAGATAAGACTTAAAAGGATGTTAGTTAATTTGAAATTTTTTTAGTTTTGGCTGATTTAGTCAAAGTTTCACTTTTTGTGTTTTTTTGTAAAAACAAAGTTTTGTTGTGAAAATAAAAATTGAATTACTTATTTTGTTATAGAACTAAACTTGAATTTAGTAGTATTTAACTAGAAGAAAAATATTTTATAGTAAAATGATTTTGAGAGAATTTAGAGAGAATTTAGAGAACTATAATATTGAAAGAATTTGGAGAGTAATCTATCTTTTCTTCTTCTTTTTCTTAACCTACTCATTAATGAATTTCAATCCCTTTATATAGAGATTTTCTTTTCACTATTTGAGTACTATTCTCTCACAAGCAATATATTGTTCATTCACAAGCAATATATTGTTCATTCACATTCATAATACTCCCCCTTGAATAACAATATTTTGCAACTGCCTCGTTAAAACCTTGCTAAATAAAACCCAGTGGGAAAAACTTTAGCTTAAGGAAAAAGAGTACAGTGCATGATATTCTCCCCCTCAAGTTGATATGTATAATCTTCCTTCACATAGTATGTAGATGTCGCATTCCAATATCGTGAACGTGCTTTTTAAAGATTGCAGTTGGAAGCGCCTTTGTGAAAAGATCAGCTGAATTCTGGCTAGACTGAATATACTTGATATCTATATGATTGTCTTTTATTAGCTCTTGAGTGTATGAAAAAAATCTTGGAGGTATATGTTTGGTTCTATCACTTTTGATATATCCTTCCCTTAACTGTGCAATGCATGCTGCATTATCTTCATATAAAATTGTTGGACTTTTGTTGACTGAAAAACCACAAGATTCTTCAATATGATGTGTCATTGATCTAAGCCACACACACTCTCTACTTGCTTCATGTAGTGCAATAATTTCAGAATGATTTGAGGAAGTAGTGACAAGCGTTTGTTTCTGGGAATGCCAAGAAATTGCAGTTCCATTATTTGTGAACACATAGCCTGTTTGAGATTTCGCTTTATGAGGATCAGATAAATGTCCTGCATCTGCATAACCAATCAATTCTTGTTTTGAATTGTTAGAATAAAATAAACCCAAATCAACATTTCCTCGAAGGTATCGAAGTATATGTTTGACCCCTTTCCAATGCCTTTTTGTTGGAGCTGAACTGAACCTCGCTAATAAATTAACTGCAAAAGAAATGTCAGGTCTAGTACAATTAGCAAGATACATTAGAGCTCCAATGGCACTGAGATATGGAAATTCAGGACTAAGAATTTCTTCATTTTCTTCACAGGGTCGAAATGGATCAGTTTCAATATTGAGTGATCTAACGACCATTGGAGTACTTAAAGGATTTGCTTTATCCATATTAAAGCGTTTCAAGATCTTTTCTGTGTAATTTGATTGATGCACAAATATCCCATTGTGCATTTGCTCAATTTGTAAACCAAGGCAATACTTGGTTTTTCCAAGATCTTTCATTTCAAATTCTTCCTTTAAGTATACTGTTGCTTCATGGATCTCATTTTCTGTTCCAATGATATTCAAATCATCAACATATACAGCTATAATCACAAATCCGGATATTGTTTTCTTAATAAAAATGCATGGGCAAATAATATTACTCACATATCCTTTATTAATCAAATAATCGCTTAAACGATTATACCACATGCGCCCAGACTGTTTTAACCCATATAAAGATCTCTGGAGCTTAATCGAATACATTTCTTTGGGTTTTGTACTTAATGCTTCAGGGATTTTCATATAAATGTCACTATCAATTGATCCATACAAATAAGCAGTCACAACATCCATAAGATGCATTTCTAATTTCTTAGAAACTACTAGGCTAATCAGATACCTGAACGTAATTGCATCCATAACAGGAGAATACGTTTCATCATAATCAATTCCTGTCCTTTGTGAAAAACCTTGAGCTACAAGTCTAGCTTTGTACCTTATTATTTCATTTTTCTCATTTCTCTTTCGTACAAAGACCCACTTGTATCCTACAGGTTTCACATTTTTAGGCATAGGAATAATTGGCCCAAAAACATTTCGTTTGTTTAGTGAGTCCAATTCAGCCTGCATAGCATCTTTCCATTTTATCCAATCATGCCTATTTTGACATTCCATGACTGATTTTGGTTCAGGATCATCTTTGTCATTTATGATTTCACATGCAACAGTATATGACAATGTTTCATGACTTTCTTTATTTTCTATTTCTTCAGGGATATTTTCCTCACTATCAATATGATTATCTACTCCCTTTCTCTTTCGAGGATTTTTATCCTTAGAACCAATTGGTCTTCCACGCTTCTGGCGTGTTTTAGACTCATGAGTGTCTTTATTCTCAGATTTTATTTCTGGAATTTCAATACGAGCAGGAGCATTGGCTGCTGGTATATATGATTTAGTCACTCTTTTTGTATCACTAAATGCATCTGGCAATTGATTTGCAATTGCTTGTAAGTGCACAATCTTTTGCACTTCTAATTCACATTGTTTTGTGTGAGGATCCAGATGCAATAATGATGGTTCATTCCATGAAATATCCCTTTTCACTTCTTTCTCCCCTTTTCCTAATGTTGGGAAAACAACCTCATTAAATTGGCAATCAGCAAAACGTGCTGTAAAAACATCACCAGTTAGAGGTTCAAGATATCTAATAATCGAGGGTGTTTCAAACCCAACATAAATTCCCAATCTTCGTTGAGGACCCATTTTTGTGCGCTGAGGTGGCGCAATGGGTACATATACTGCACAACCAAAAATTTTGAGATGGGAAATATTTGGCTCTTGACCAAATGCCAATTGTAGTGGGGAGTATTTATGATATGCACTAGGTCTGATGCGAATTAATGAAGCAACATGTAGGATTGCATGACCCCAAACTGAAATGGGAAGCTTTGTTCTCATTATTAATGGTCTAGCAATAAACTGAAGTCGTTTAATCAATGATTCAGCTAAACCATTTTGAGTATGTACATGGGCAACGGGATGCTCAACAATGATCCCAGTAGACATACAATAATCATTGAATGCTTGAGATGTAAATTCACCAGCATTATCAAGTCTTACCCTCTTGATTGTATAATCAGGGAATTGTGCTCGTAATTTAATAATTTCAGCAAGCAACCTTGCAAATGCAACATTACGAGTTGACAATAGACAAACATGTGACCATCTACTAGATGCATCAATTAATACCATAAAATATCTGAATGGTCCACATGGTGGGTGAATTGGCCCACATATATCACCTTGAATTCTTTCAAGAAACATAGGTGATTCATTTTGAATTTTAGATGGTGAAGGTCTCAAGATTAATTTTCCAAGAGAACAAGCTGTACATGGCATTTCATTTGATTGAGGAATTCTTTGCCCCTTCAAGGGATGCCCATGTGAATTCTCAATTATCCTTCGCATCATTACTGATCCAGGATGACCTAATCTGTCATGCCATAAATTTATTATTGAAGGATCATAAGATTTTTCTTTTACTGCCATATTTGATTCAATTACATGTATATGCATGTAATGCAATCCAGTAGGGAGTTTTGGCAGTCTTTCCAATACTTGCATTTTTCCTGATTCATAGGAAACTATATTTAAATATTTGTTACCATTTATAGTAATAGATTGGGTATCACACCCATTTCGATATATGTCATCAAAACTCAACAAATTTCTTGTTGATTTTGGTGAAAACAAAGCTTCATCAATTATAAACTTTGTTCCATTTGGTAACATAAATTTAGCTTTGCCAATTCCTTCAATCAGATCTACAGGACCTGATATTGTTTTTACAACTGCCTTTGTGGGCTTTATTTCAGAGAAATAATCTCTATTTTTCAAGATAGTATGTGTAGTACCACTATCTGGTATGCAGAGATCTCCAATATTGTCTTTATGTTGAGTACAATCCATATTAAACTTCAAAATAGATAAACACAAAATTAATCAATTAAGGTAAAAACATAAAATAATTATAAAGTAGGACATTTTATTTAATTTAAAAATAACATACATAACAATAACATATTCTTCAGAATCAAATAAGTAATAACAATATACTTAAAATTATAGATGTCTCAATTTCCATTGTCAGTAAAATCATCAGTAAAATCAGAAACATCTAAATGAGTTGTATCATTAACATGAGTATGATGCTCATTGAAGTTTATTTCCTTTTCTTTGCCTTTCAATGATGCCTTATAAAGTTGGCAAAGATGTGGTGGTGTTCGACAAATTCGTGACCAGTGTCCTTTACTACCACATCTGAAACACACAGTTTCAGACTTATATTGAGGCCTTTCTTGAACACCACTGATGACTGATTTTAACTTCTTTTGAGGTTGAGTCTGAGTTTGTTGTGGAGTATTACTATATTTATTTCCATGACCATGGCCAAAGAATTGACCTCTTCCACGTCCACGACCTCTACCTCTCCCACGTCCACGGCTATTATAATTTTTATATCTGGAATAATTTGTAGCATTTGCTTCTGGAAATGCTATTGAGCCAGTGGGACGGGACTGATGATTTTTCATCAAGAGTTCATTATTTTTCTCAGCTACCAGTAGGCATGAAATTAGTTCAGAATATTTTTTAAATCTCTGCATCCTGTATTGTTGTTGCAGTGTAACATTTGATGCATGAAATGTGGAGTAAGTTTTCTCCAGCATATCCTCATCTGTGACTGTTTGTCCACAGAATTTTAATTGTGATACTATTCTGAACATTGCAGAATTATAGTCACTCACTTTTTTGAAATCTTGAAAGCGTAAAGCTCTCCATTCATCAGTGACTACTGGTAGTATTACATCTCTTTGATGATCATATCTGTCTTTTAGATCCTTCCAAAGAACACTTGGATCTTTGACAGTCAAATATTTACATTTTAATCCTTCATCAAGATGACGACGGAGAAAAATTATAGACTTGGCCTTATCTTGCAATGAGGTGTTATTATTTTCTTTTATGGTATCAATTAACCCCATTGATTGAAGATGCATTTCTACATCTAGAATCCAAGACATATAATTTTTTCCCGTGATGTCAAGAGCAACGAACTCAAGCTTTGCTAGATTTGTCATTATGATAACTAATAAAAAAAATATAACTCAATTAGAATTCATAAATTTGATGACTACTAAAAAAAATCAAACATGATCAGAATTTACTAATTAATTATATCATGAATGAATATTGCAAGAAATAATAGTGGTACAAAAAATGATACAATAATACTTGAAATTATATCAAATAGAAAATCATCTTCCATATTAATTATTCCTAAAACTATTATAATAGTCATGATCAAAACACAAATATAAATATACCAAATCATGTTTACAATTTAGAGTAAAGAGAGAAAGAGAAAATGTATGAATTTGTGTGAATGAATAAAATTTATAGCTCATCTATTTATAATGAAAAATATAGCCGTTTATTACCGTTATATTACCGTTGGTAATAAAAATATAGCCGTTAGAATTTTTTTTTTAATATAATATATTGAGAAATAAATTATATAAAGTAAAATCAATAAATAATGTTGATATGATTATTTATAGCAAGTGAGTTAACATAACGATATGTATAAATATGGGGCAAAACCGTCCATTAATATAAAATGGGGTATAGCCTTCCATTAACATAAATAATAAAAAAATAAATGTGCATAAATATAAATTGGTAGGAAGCATAGCCATCCATAAGGTTAGAACCATTTCTAGCAATATTTGCATCAATGGTGTAGTTAGTAAAACAAAATAAAAATAACAATTAATATAAAGTTAGATTGAAGAAATAAATATAAATATATAAATTAGTAGGAGGCATAGCCATCCATGATAATATATAATCAACTAATATATTCATAAATACTAAATATTAAGAAATATGTACCTTATTGTTTTGATCGAGAGCTCCTCGTGCTGATAACGTATTGTGAAAATAAAAATTGAATTACTTATTTTGTTATAGAACTAAACTTGAATTTAGTAGTATTTAACTAGAAGAAAAATATTTTATAGTAGAATGATTTTGAGAGAATTTAGAGAGAATTTAGAGAACTATAATATTGAAAGAATTTGGAGAGTAATCTATCTTTTCTTCTTCTTTTTCTTAACCTACTCATTAATGAATTTCAATCCCTTTATATAGAGATTTTCTTTTCACTATTTGAGTACTATTCTCTCACAAGCAATATATTGTTCATTCACAAGCAATATATTGTTCATTCACATTCATAATAAGTTTCATTTTTAGTTAAAGTTTGACTTAATAACTATATTTTAAATTTTGTAATATAATTGTGGATAACTGGTTTCTGGGACTCCTGGGCTGAGCGTCCTGCAAAGCACTGAGCAGAGGGCAAGGTGAGAGGTGGGGGGAATCCCTACAAACACTCCGATGCCTAAGTTAGAGAATAGAAAATGGGTGGCTGAAAGATAGCTTGAGTATGTATGAATGAGATAAGATGTCCTCTAATGAGGGGTACATGGTGTTATATATAGTGATACTCAAACCTGGGAGGAATAGGAATCCTTGTGCGAGAGTATTCCTACTTTAGTTAGGATTCCTCTTTGAGGTAGTTCCTTGGACGAATCTGTCTTCTCCTTTGTCCATGTGTTCCTAATTAGGGGGGTGGATGACCCCTAATTAGGTGGGAATATTCTAGATGGTATCAAGAGTCCCCCCCTGGAGTATGCGGATATTTATGTCTGTCACGTCCGAGTAAGATGCAGTGGTGCCTCTATACGGGTGATAAGATGCAAGTAAGCTGAGGTGGCCAGCCTTCATCGCAATAAGCAGAGCTTGGTGCCGAGTATTTTTGGTTGATTTATTATCGAGTCGTAATCTACAGAACTGGGGTATATACTTGGATCCTCAGTATGATGGAAGCGACCTAAGGGTGCTAGTTTCAATCACTGGACTATGTGAGCATCTTAAATGCTCGGTACAGGGGCGCCAGACTTACATTCTCGGATCCTCAATACTACGAAAGCAACCTGAGGGTGCCAGCATCAGTCACTGGAGTTTATGTGAGCGAGACTTAGATGCTTGGCATAGGGGCACGAGGCTTACATGCTCGGATCCTCAGTACTACAGAAGCGACCTGAGGGTGCCAGTTTCAATCACTGGACTATGTGAGCATCTTAAATGCTCGGCATAGGGGCACGAGGCTTACATGCTCGGATCCTCAGTACTACGAAAGTGACCTGAGGGTGCCAGCTTCAGTCATTGGACTTTATATGAGCGAGACTTAGATGCTCGGCACAGGGGCGTAAGGCTTACATGCTCGGATCCTCAGTACTACAGAAGCGACCTGAGGGTGCCAGTTTCAATCACTGGACTATGTGAGCATCTTAAATGCTCTGCCCAGGGGCGCGAGGCTTACGTGCTCGGATCCTCAGTACTACGGAAGCGACCTGAGGGTGCCAGCTTCAGTCACTGGACTTTATATGAGCGAGACTTAGATGCTCGGCACAGGGGCGCGAGGCTTACATGCTCGGATCCTCAGTACTACAGAAGTGACCTGAGGGTGCCAACTTCAGTCATTGGACTTTATATGAGCGAGACTTAGATGCTCGGCACAGGGGCACAAGGCTTACATACTCGGATCCTCAGTACTATGGAAGTGACCTGAGGGTGCCGGCTTCAGTCACTAGACTTTATATGGAATGGTCTGGGAGTGGTGCTTGGAGCGTTTCCCGATTCGCTTGATGGAGCGGCCCATTTGAAAATGTGAGTGGGCCAATCACATGGTGACTTCATTTCAACTCTGGTTGATGCATCATTTCATGTGTCAATGATCGAAATGCTCATACAGCCGTCATCGCGACTCTTCGCCTAATGGGTTTTTTTTATGCCCAATAAGCCCTTGGTAATCTAGGGAGGAGCGCAGTAATAATGGGGGCAGTTAATGGCGTGCTTCCAGGTCCTTCCATGTATCTATAAATACTGTTGCGTTTGCTAACTGGCACATTTTGCTTTCTTTCGCTCTTTCATTCTATTTTTGCTATGTTTCTACTGCATCCACCATTTTTATTCCTTCCTGCCATAACTCGCGTTTGAGGTTGCCAGGTGATTCTTTCATCATTTTTTCCTTCTCTTTTTTTGCCCCTCTCCTTTTTGTCATTAGATTTTCATTCCCTTCTTTACTATGGCTCCTCGGAAAGAGATTAGCTCTGACCTCTTTGTGTCCAATGTAGATAGTGAATTGCTAGGGTGGTACCGACGGCGATTTTGCATCCCCGTCGATTATGCCCTTCACACCGTAGATAGAAGGTTTAGGGCCCATACTCCTATATTGGGGCTAAGTAGATTAGTGGTCTATTTTGACCAGTTAGAGGGGGGTCTGAAATTTCCCTTGGATCCTTTTATCAAGGATTTCCTTAATAGAAATAACATAGCGCCTGGTCAGCTTCATCCGAATAGTTATCGGATACTGATCGGGTTTATCCAGTTGATGCATGAGGAGGGTAGGATTCCTGATCTAGACGTCCTTCGGTATCTGTATAGGTTGACTAGGAAGAAGGGAGAGTTGATGTTCTCCCTTTCGGTCGTACCAAACCATTCCCTTTTCGTTAAACTGCCGGATCTTCACAAGAAGTGGAGATACCATTTTTTTATCGTGGAGCTACCATTTTTTTTATCATGGAGCATCAATCGGACTTCCTGGATGTCCGGAGGATATGGTCGGACGAGTGTCACAAAGTGACCCATCCAGCGAAACTTTTCGATCCGGATACGGAGTTAGTTTTGCGGCTACATCTAAACGGACTCGCTGAAGCTCGATCAGCAGAGGATGCATCCCGGAGATATCTATGGAGAGTCTGTCCAAGTCACGACCATTGCTCTGGTATGATTTTTATTTTGAGTTTTGTTTTGTCTAACTAGTCTTATCTTTCCGTCTGTAGATGGCTGACTTTTTTGATTTTGTGGGCGGGATTTCCCTAGCAGATGAGCCAGCTGCAGTGGAGGAGTGCTGGGATTATCCTTCTCCTCCAGCTGAGGCTCCCGCTACTCCGGAGGCTATTCCTACCAACCCAAAGGGTAAAGTAACAATTGAAGGCGAGCGACCGGAGCGGATCGGATGACGAAAAAGGCAGCTGATCGAAGCAGAGTCAGATGCGGAGGGGCTGGACAAAGAGATTTATATTCAATGGCCCCGACTGTCTGGTTGTCCGGATATGCGCGGCTGGATATTGAAAAAGATAAAGCCCCCGAGCATCTCCAACAGTCAAGTACGGGATCAGTACGCTGAGTCACTGTGGTTGCCCGGAGACATGCAGTATTGGTCAGACGAGGGGCCAGATGGATTGCTCGATTCTATGATCGGCCAGTCACTAGAGGTAATGAAGTTTCTGGTTTTTGATATAACTGTTTGTGGTGGGATTTTGGCTAAATTGTCTAGTTTGTTTTTGGCAGATGACCCAGGCCTTGTTGCTGGCTAAGGATCAGTACTTCTATTTGAAGAGCCAGTACAGCTTGAAGGAGACGGAGGTTGGGACGATTGCCATAGATTTTGAGAAAAAACTCGATAGTGCTAAAGCAGCTCTGGAGCACTGCCAGACAAGCTACGCGGAGGCTACTAACGTGGAGGCGAATCAGAAGAAGGTTTTCGAGCTGGAACATAGCCAGGCTCAGCTGACAAGGAGGATCGAGGAGCAGGATCTTCAGATTGCTGGACTTCATGAAAGGCTAGCTGAGCTTGAGAAATCTCGTGCCAATGATAAGAAGGCATATAAGAGCATGGTAGGGGGTTTCTCAAGGTGTACCGGGCAGAATGCAAAAGGATCCTACTCTCCCAAGACTCAGGATTGGATCTGGGGGCTTTGGATCGGATAACCCCAGCCGATCTGGCTAGGCTTGCTGCAGAGGATGACGCCTGTCGAAAGGCCGATTCCTTTGCTATAAGGGAGTCTGAAGAGGTTGTTACGACAGCTGGGTCTGGCGAGAATCCAAAGGCTGCTAATGATGCTTCCCCTTTAGTTTTTGGGTCAGGGGGTCCGGGCATAGAGATACTATAGTAGATAGGTTTTATGTATCTTTTTTTTTAATCAGTTGTAAAGATATTATTTGATCAATAAAGATAGTTTTCATTGAATCAAATTATGTGCTCGTATACCAGATTACTGATAATATTTTCTGAGGGAGTCTGAGTTCCAGAACCTTGGTAGTTCTTTGCCTCCCCTCTCTCTTAGTTTATACGCCCCCTTTGTTGTGCATTCTGAGATCTGATATGGACCTTCCCAATTAGGACCTAACTTGCCGGTACTGGAGGTGCCTTTACCTATATCTGCTCTTCTGAGTACCCAATCACCTGACTTGAAGTTCTCTGTTGCTTTACGCAGATGGTGGTATCGAGTTATCCTTTGTCGATGTGCCTCTGTCGTTGCTACCGTTTGCTCTCTTCGTTCTTCTAGTATGTCAAGGCATATTCGTGCGTTGACATTATTGACGGTGTGGTCGAGGTCTTGGCTCACCCGGTAACTCAGGGATCCCACCTCTACTGGAATTACTGCATCCATGCAGTAAGTTAGTCTGAACGGCGTTTCCCTAGTGGATGATCGGGGTGTGGTTCTGTATGCCCAGATTACATTGTTCAGCTTTTCAACCCAGTTCCCTTTCTTGTCATCGAGTCTTTTCTTCAACCCTTGCATGAGGATTCTGTTTGTGACCTCAATTTTTCTGTTCGTCTGCGGGTGAACTACTGAGGTGAAGTGCAGTTTTATGTCAATGTCTGAGCAGAAACTTTTGAATTTGTGGTTGTCGAACTGTTTGCCATTGTCTGTAATTAAGGTGTGGGGGATGCCGAATCTGCAAATGATTTCTTTCCAGAAAAAGTGTTGTATCCGGGCTTCTGTGATGGTTGGGACTGCTTCTGCTTCTATCCATTTCATGAACTGGTCAATGGCCACAATTAAGAACTTTTTCTGTGAGGTAGATAGAGGAAAAGGACCCAAGATGTCCATCCCCCATACGGCAAAAGACCATGGGCTTCCAATGGGATGCAGAGGCCGAGAAGATTTATGGCTAAGCCGGGCATGGTGTTGGCATTGGTGACATGATTGTGTTAGCTGCTGGGCATCCTTGGACATGGTAGGCCAGTAATATCCCTGGAGCAGGGCCTTTCTAGTGAGTGAATAGTAGGACTCGTGGGCACTACAGATTCCTTCATGGATTTCTCTTAGTATGTAATTTCCCTCCTCTGAGGAAATGCATTTCGACCAAGGGTGTGAGAGGGATTTTCGGTAGAGCTCCCCTCAATGAACAGAATAGTGTGCTGCTTTGGCTTTGAGTTTTCGAGCTTGCAGCTTATCTTCCGGAAGTGTGCCATGTTCAAGATATTGGATGATGGGCTGTATCCATTCCGCGACTGCTTGTGTTCTGAAAATTTCATTGTCCTCTATGCTGGGATTGGTGAGTGATTCGGTGAAATCCATATCCCTAAATTCCTGACTGTTCTCAACTGCGGATTTAGCAAGGTAATCAGCTTCATGGTTGTCTTCTCTGGGAATCTGAATGATATTCCATTGGCCTCCGTCTTGCTCGATGTATTGCAAAAGTCACATGGCTTTGTCTACATACTTGGCGATGCAGGCATCTTTGACTTGAAAATCTCCGCTGACTTGGTTGACTACTAGTTGGGAATCTGAGTGTATAATGAGGTGTTCGGCCCTGACTTCCACTGCTAGCTTCAACCCTGTAATGAGTGCTTCGTATTCAGTCGCATTGTTGGTGGCGTTCTACTCTATGTGGACTGCGTATTGAATATGAACTTTATGTGGTCCCCAGAGGATTATTCCTGCTCCGGAATCGTGAGCTGAGGATGCTCCGTCGACATAGAGCTTCCATTCTGGGATTTTAGTCAGGGTTATATCTTTCGGAGCCATTTCTTGTACAAAATCTGCTAAGGCCTGTGCCTTCATCTGCTGTCGAGGTTCGTAATCAATGTCGAACTCACCGAGTAAGACCGACCATTGCACTAGCCTGCCTGAAGTTTTTGGTCTTTGTAATATTTTGCGCAGTGGAAAACGGGACCGGACCATGATATGATGAGCTTGGAAGTAGTGACGAAGCTTTCGAGAAGTATGAAACACAGCTAAGGCTAACTTGTCTAGCACGGGGTATCGGACTTCAGGTCCTCGGAGCATCTTGCTGACATAGTATATAGGGCTTTGCTAGCTTCCCTCTTCCCTTATCAATACTGAAGCGATGCATTCTCGGCCAACGGATAGGTATAAGTATAATGTCTCGTTCGGTATTGGACGACTGATTAATGGTGGGGAAGATAAGAATCTTTTGATGTCTTCAATTGCTGCTTGGCAATCAGCGGACCACTGGAACTTGCCGGAACTTTTGAGAGCTCAGAATAATGGTAGACATCGCCTAGCTGAGCAAGAAATAAAATGCCCCAGCGCGGTTATTCTTCCATTTAGCTTTTGTATTTGCCGGATGCTCTTTGGTGCGGCCATGTTGAGGATGGCTTCCATTTTTTCTGGGTTGGCTTCAATGCCTCGGTGGGAAATCATGAACCCCAGGAATTTACCGGCTCAAACTCCGAAGATGCATTTATCAGGGTTCAACTTGATCCTGGATTGGCTTAGTAATTAGAGGACTTGATCCACGTCCGCTGGGTGGTCTTCAGAGTGTTTGCTTTTGATGATGATATCATCCACATATACCTCCACGCTGGTCCTAATCTAGCTCTGAAGGACTTGGTTCATCATTCTTTGGTATATGGCTCCGGCTTTTTTCAGTCTGAAGGGCATCACCTTGTAACAATACATCCCTTCGTGTGTGATGAAAGACGTTTTCTCCTGGTCTTCTTTCTTCATGGGGATCTGGTGATAACCTTGGGCTGCGTCCACGAAGCTATACAGGCCATGGCCAGCCGTGGAATCGACGAGCTGATCAATCATTGGTAACGGGTAACTGTCTTTAGGGCATGCCTGGTTGAGGTCGGTGTAGTCTACACACATTTTGTACTTCCCATTTGCTTTCTTGACGAGTACTACGTTTGCTACCCAGTCCGGGTGAGTAACCTCTTTAATGAATCCGGCTGCTAGAAGCTTCGCTGTTTCCTCGACAATGATCTTTTATCTTTCGTAGGCGAAAGTTCTTTTCTTCTGTGCTATTGGCTTAGCCCCTGGTTTGATATTTAGGCTGTGACAGGCAACCCGCGGGTCCACACCGATGATCTCGGAAGCTTGAGAAGCAAAATCTTTTGAATGTCTAATAAGGACGTTCCTTAATGTGTCTTTGATATTTTGATTAAGGGCATTACCGATTTTCATGAATTTTCCTCCCTTGATTTGCAATGTCTCCGTGTCTTCCACCGGTTGGGGTTTAGTGCCTTGCTTCTCAACTTCCCATGCTTCCAAATGAAAAGCTTCCGCCAGAGATTTCATGGTCATCTGATAGCATTGTCTGGCCATCTGCTGATCTCCCCTGATAATGAGGGTCCTCGTTCTGACTGGGATTTTCATGGTTAATTGTCGGATGCTGGTGACTGCATCTGCTTCGTAAAGTGTCGGTCGCCCTATTATCCCATTATAGGCTAGTGGTATGTCTACCACGTTGAATGGGGTCCGGACGGTTTTCATTTCCTCATCCTCTTGGTTTCCAAATTCTAGATCCAGATTGACAATCCCCAATGGTTGCACTGTTCCTCCATAAAAACTAGTGATGGGGTTCTGGATGGCAGTTAAGTTGGTGATGGAGCTGCCCATAGCTTTGTACGCATTCTAAGATAAAATATTGATAGCACTCCCGTTATCGACCAATAGCCTTTTGACTCGATACTTATTTATGCATGCGGTTATCACCAGGGCATCACTATGAGGGTGATGTATAGGCAAATTATCTTCCGAGTTAAGAATGTTGTTGCTTTTACTGGGTATCATTTTTCCTCTACTGCATTTTAATCATTTCCCAGTGTTTTCTCCTCCCACAATCATGTTGATCATTCCGATCGGTTCTTTCCTTGCTTTCTTTGCCTCGGCTTTGTCACGATCATGGTCTTTCATGTTTTCGCGTCTCCTTGGTGCATCAGTGAAATTATCAAGCTTTCCCCGCTACACTAGTTTTTCTATGGCACTCTTCAGTTCTCTGCAGCCTTCTATGTTATGGCCGTATTCCCTGTGGTACTCGCAATATTGACTTCTATCACGAGTAAATCTCCGGCTTGGGCTAATTCTTTTGGCTAGCGTAATTTCCACTCCATTCTGCTTGACCTACATGAGGATCCTTGATCGAGAAGTGTTCAGGGGTGTATATCTATCTACTTCCCTATCAAATCTGTCTTCCGAAACTCTGAAATTTGTTTTTGGGAAGCTTACTCGTCTCTGCTTTGGCCGTTCATCTCTAGTTGGTGGCCTATCTTCTTCCCGATGCATCCTCCTGTCCTCGTCCATTTTTATCATCCGCACTGCTATCGCCATTGTTTTGGCAAAGGTACTCGGTTCTTTAGTCATTAATTTATCCTTTAGCTTGCCGAGTCTAATGCCATTTTTTAAAGCTTCTATGGCGACTTCATCAACGAGGTGCTCAATCTGCATGGCTGTTTTGTTGAATCGGTCGAGGTAACTCCATAGAGACTCGTCAGCTTCCTGCCGGCACACCCGGAGGTCATTGATGTTTTTTGCAGGAGGGATATTGGTGATAAATCTGATATGGAATTGCTCGGCTAAGTCTTCAAAAGAACTGACAGTATTCTCCAGAAGCCGATGAAACCATTTTTGGGTGCTTTTTGTGAGTGTACTTGGGAAGACTCTGCACATGATTCCATCGTTCACATTCTGGAGCAGCATCTTTGTTTGGAAAGCAGATATGTGACTAATTGGGTCTCCTGTCCCATCGTACTGATCGAGCTGTGGGATTCTGAACTTACTAGGAATCTCCGTTTGAATTATTCTGTTGACAACCGGAGTTCTGCTATCCATCACCCATTCTTCTTCCTTTCTAGGTTTAGTCCGGGCCTTATTCATTGTTTCCTCAACCTTTTGTGCTAATTTCGAATCATCGAGAGCTGGGATGGACGAACTACACTCCCCTTCCGGTACTTTACCCTTCCCTGTGTTTGTCCCTGGAGCCTATCAGGGTGCTGCATTATCATTATTTGGAGCTGGTTCAGTATGCTCGCTCTGTATTATGGCGCTTAGCTGTTGTTGCATCAGGGTAATTTGTGCCTGAATATTTTTTATCATGGCGTCTTTGCTTGCTTGGTCAAGGCCGAGTGTTTGGGTTACTGTGTTTAGGTTTGGAGTGGTTATTGTTGGTGTTTCTAGTAGGCTTGGAAAAGGTATTGAGGGGATTGATCTATGGTGCTGCAGCGGAGCATAATGTGGGAGATCTATTGTAATATCCCGTGTTTTTAAATATTTTAACACTGTACCGGGATATGCAGTGTTAATAATTTTTGTATATATATTATGATATTTTACGAGTTGATATGTATTTAAAACCTATTTTAATTATTATGTCTTATTTACAGTGCTTTACGTAAAATTTTCCCGAGACTTTCATTTTTGGGGAAATTTTCACATAAATAATTTATTATTAATTATTTTAAATATATTTTCGGACTTGCATTAACTCATACGTATTTTTAAAATACTAAACACCGTGTATATGTATACCTATTTATTTTAGTATATTACCCTAATATTTTATTAATTAATTATTTGTTTATTTGTTATTTAATTATTTTTAATTAATATTAAATTTTAAAATATTAAATATTAAGTGTGTGGGTGTGATTTTTTTCAAATATTTTATTAAAATTATTTTTTTTAATTTTTTTTCTTTTTTCTTTTTTTTTTCTTTTTTTTTCTTTTTCTTTCCTTTTCTTCTTCTTTTCTTTTCTTCTTCCCTTCTCTTCTTCTTTTCTTTTCTTCTTCCCTTCTCTTCTTCCTTCCCGTGCCCGATCACCAACCACCGCTGCAACTGCCGTTCCCCTACCATCGGTGTGCTGCCAGCAGCTCCGCCTTCCCCAGCCAGCTGCTCCGTCGCCCCAAGCTCCTTCCTCGGCGCCGACTAACCCCATTTTCCCCATTTTGGCCGAAACTTCCTCTCCTCGCCATCGACCATGATTCCGACCATCGTTTTTGACACCGCCAGTCTCTTTCTTCTCCTTGAGCTCCGGTGAGTGTGATTCTAGCTTTGGTTTGAACTTAAATGGTCTTGATTTGCTTAGGTTTCAAATTTTCAATTTTGGCCATATTAGGGTTTTTGATTTTTTTGAGCTTTGAATTGATTTATTCATGAAAACTCCCTTCACAAATATTGATCCTAGTAGCTTAATCTACATGTGTGAATTTTTGTGGAATTTTTGGAGATTATTTTGATTTTTGGGTATTTTTGAATATTTTAATATTATTTTCTAATTTTCGGAAATTAATTAATTAAATTATGAAATTATGTTTATGGTTAAATTAAGTGTTTAAATGAATTATAGAAATTTATTTGGAATTTTTATGAATTTCTAAGTATTTATTTTGAATTATTGAAGTTTATGTAATTTTGGGAAATTAGGATTAATTATGTTTTTAATTGAAATTAATTGGATAATTGAGTTTAATTATTAATATTATTGATAAATATTTTGAGAAAATTAATTTTGGATAATTGTATAATTTTTGGTAAATTTTTGAAGTAATTTTGGTATATTTATATATATAAGGGCATTTTGGTAATTTTACCCTAAATTGACTAAAAATGTAATTTAATTGATTTTAATGGTTATTTAAGGTATAAAAATGATTTCTACAAATTATTTGGTATTTTTAACTAATTAAAACTATTTTTCGTGAATTATTTTCAATTATATACATAATATACGGTTTTACTAATAAAATGAGTTTTTATTGGTTTTTAATATGTTTTAAGGTTAATTATGTAATTTATATTTATAAAATGTATTTCTATGTTATAAGGGTATTTTTGGTATTTTTGAAATTATTCTGTGTTTGTGGACCCCGGTTGGCAGACTGTAGTCTGGAGTCCGACCGAGGGGTTGTGGATTTGTTGTTGTGCCTATTTTTTGAAGTGTGTTTCTTTGCAGGGTCGGCTCTACTCTTTGAGTAGAGAGATGTCTATTTTACAGGGGAGGTTTTGTCGAATTTTCGATAGAATTCTCGTAAAACGTAATGTCCGGTCGAATCCTAATCTCAATTTTGTGTTTAATATTCTAGATTGAGTTCTAAGATTTTCTGTTTGGTTTATTCTAATGTCGGTTATTTATTGTTTGTTTAGTTGCGTCGAGATCGAGGCCTAGTGGATCAGGCCCGTCGAACCCATCTCGAGGAGCGCACTAGTGTGAGTTGCTATTTTATATATATATGCTTAGGATGCATGATTTAGAAATGCATGTTTTGTTTTGATTAAATATGCATAAATAATTTGATTATTTCTTAAGTTTATATTTAGTTTATTTTTGATTTATTTTTGGTATATATTAAATTATATGCATGTTTTGTTAATAAAATATATTTAAAATGTTTTTAAATATATTTCTAGCTTAATTTATAATTTGATTGGATTTATTTGACGTATATATACTCGAAATATACCTGGTTTACTTTTGGTATATTTTCAGTATATATATGGTTTATGTTGTTATTTTATTTAAATTCATGCATCATTTATTTGTGAATGAATGTTTTATATTTATTAATGAAGGATATCAATAGAACGTGTATGTACCGGTACGCCTATAGCATTTAGGCTATATTACTAACCATTTATGGATATTGATTGAATATGATTATTGCATGTGTGAGATATGGTTTAGAGGTGTGATTGCTGGAGCTCGGTTGACTTAGTGTCTTGGGGCCAATCACACTGGCAGTTAGACTGCTGGAGCTCGGTCGACTTAGTGTCTCGGGGCCAGTCTACTGTCTAAATCGATTAAGTGGATATATTTGGATAAGTGAGCCTGTATGGCTAGAGTGTTGTCTAACACTATTTTTGAGGTTACGATATTATAGGGTTCTATTTGATCCTTCATAAACGATGATTTTTAGTAAAATATATATATAATGATTTTATTGCATCTGTATGTATTTGCCTATATATATACATATTAGGAATATACTGTGATTGTATGCATTGTCATTTAGTGTGCATGTATATATATTATAGTAATTCACTCAGTGAGGTCTGACTCCCCTCCGTTGACTATTTTTCAGGAGAGTCATCGTTTTCAGACCTCAGTAGCAGGCTTGTACGCCGGATTTCTTCCGCCCCGGCTTCTTTGTGTAAACTGCTTCTCTGAGTCTTGGGTTTATTTTATCTAGACACTGCAGTAGTCATTAAATATTTAAAGAGATGTTGTATTATATATTTGAACTGGATTTGTATTAAAAGAGATTTATATATATATGAGATGAGTATTGGATTTAAATCCAGTTGGTGGAAATGTATATGTGAGATTTATGATTTTATTTCCGCTGTATTATATATTGTTATTATTACTATTACATGTTTATTTTATTTTATTTTATTTTTAGGCTTGCTACGGGTTCCGGATTTGAAAGAATTCCCATTCCCTAGCGCCGGTCATGGCCCCTGTTTTGGGTCGTGACATCTGTTCCCAAGGACGGGTATCTCGGAGTGTTTTCCAGAGGTAAAGATGTATAGCCGGATGTGGCCCCAACAAGCTGCAAGGTGGGTGGTGGTATTATTACTGGGAAAGGGCTTGAAAGGTCAGTCGAAAGGATGGGTGCGGAAGGATTAGTGCCGCCCTTAGGAATTTGGGCTAGAGGTGGACTGGAAGTCATGGTGAAAGTGTCTTTAGCTTAACAAGTGAATGATTGGCTTTTCCCAAGGAGTTCCCATAGACGGCACCACTTGATAACTGGTTTTCGGGACTCCTGAGCTGAGCGTCCTGCAAAGCACTGAGCAGAGGGCAAGGTGAGAGCTGGGGGGAATCCCCACAAACACTTCGATGCCTAAGTTAGAGAATAGAAAATGGGTGACTGAAAGATAGCTTGAGTATGTATGAATGAGATAAGATGTCCTCTAATGAGGGGTACATGGTGTTATATATAGTGATACTCAAACCTATGAGGAATAGGAATCCTTGTGGGAGAGTATTCCTACTTCAGTTAGGATTCCTCTTTGAGGTAATTCCTTGGACGAATCTATCTTCTTTTTTGTCCATGTGTTCCTAATTAGGGGGGTGGATGACCCCTAATTAGGTGGGAACATTCTAGATGGTATCAGTTGTAAAATATTTTTTTTGGTTAAAAAAATAAATGAAATGTGTACTTAGACAACATGAATTCTCTTAAGGCAGTCACAAAGTAATTCTATGAAAAATGTAAAACCATGTAAAAATTTAAAGCTAATGTATGATGTAATTGGTTTTTATATATATATATATATATATATATATATATATATATATATTTGACTTCTCATATTTGAAACTACATTTATTTAATTTTTATAATTCATTTCTTTTTCATTTCTTTTTACATATTAATGAGCATTATTTTTTAATATTTTTTATCTTCATCTATTTGTAATTATAATTATAATAATTGTAAATTTTTACAATTAACTATTTTCTATGTTCATAAATTATTTACATAATTTTTTTTTACATTATCAAGAAATACTTTTAGTTATAAAATTAAATTAGAATTTATAAAAAATAAAAATTATAAAATTTTTATTTTTTATATTTTATATATAAAACATAAGATAACTTTCGCTATATAGAGTACAATTTTTTTAATTTGTAACAATTTGATTGGATAATTAATTTTTCAATCTCAATGGTTATTCAGACAGGAATGAACAGGCAGTCGAAAATCCTTCGAATAAAATGCTGGTCATTAGGAATTGTTTTAACCGGAATGGTTCTCAGGTGATAATGTTAGTCCAAGAGCTTATGTTTTGAAGTCTTTAGATATGAGCATTGCAGTGTTGTGAGTAGCACAACATATCTCCCTCAGCAGCGCTACAATGCTATTGCTAGAAAAAAAAAAAAGAGGGCACAACAACGTCGTTGATACCACCCACAACGTTAGCTTTTTAGGTCAATAGGCAATAAGGAATATGGGTTTGGTGCCCTCCTTTGTCTTGACATGGAAACATATTATTAAATCACTTATATTCAAATCATCAAAAAAAAAAAAAAACATCAACATATTATTACATTACCATTAAATTTAAAAACCAATTCATTTGAAGATATTATTAAATATAACTGCATTCATCATTTTCAAATTAAATATTTTCGACATAATTTAACCTTCCGCCTGATGCAAAACACCATAGCTATTGTAGAAAGTTAAATTTACATGTACTTTAGAACAATTATTATCACGACCCAAAACAGGGGCCATGACCGGTGCTAGGGAACGGGAATTCTTTCGAATCCGAAACCCGTAGCAAGCCTAAAATAAAATAAACATGCAATAGTAATAATAACAACACAATTAAATAAAATATTATGCAGCGGAATAAAATCATAAATATCAAAATAATATTTCTGTCAAACAAAATTAAATCAAATTCTCATCTCATATATAAATAAATCCTTTAATACAAGTTTCAGTTCAAATTCTTAAAATACATAACTCACACAAATATAATACATAAAACCATAATTTATTTACAACTACTACAGTGTCTAGATTATAAAAATAAAACTCAAGTGAGCAGTTTACATAAAGAAGCCAGGTGGAAGAAATTCAGCGTACAGGCCTGCTATTGAGGTCTGATGAAGATGACTCTCCTGAAAAAAAAAGTCAACGGAAGGGAGTCAGACCTCACTGAGTGAATTACTATAGTATATATACATGCATACTAAATGACAATGCATACAGTCAACAATATATTTATAATATGTATGTATACAAGCAATTACACACAAATGCAATAAAATTATTTTATATATTTTCATTGAAAATCACCGTTTATGAAGGATCAAATAGAACCCTAGAAAATCGCAACCTCAAAACAGTGTTAAACAACACTCTAGGCATACAGGCTCACTTATTCCAAATATATTCACTTGTTCCATTTGGACAGTTGACTGGCCCCGAGACACTAAGTCAACTGAGCTCCAACAGTCTGACTGTCAGTGTGATTGGCCCCGAGACACTTGATCAACCGAGCTCCAGCAATCACACTCCCAAATCATGTCACACATCAAATAAGCATATCCAATTGATATCCACAAATGGTTAGTAATATAGCATAATACTATCGGCGTACCGGTACGTACTCGGTCCTAGTGCTGCCCACTAGTTAGCACGTTCTATTGATATCCTTCATTAAAATATAAAACATACATTCATAAAAATAAATGATGCATGAATTTAAATAAAATAGTAACATCAACCATATATATACTAGAAATATACCAAAAATAAACCAAGTATATTTCAAATATATATTCGTCAAATAAATCCAATACAATCGTAAAATAAACTAAATATATATTTAAAAACATTTTGAATATAAATGTCTAATAAAGCATGCATATAATTCAAAATATATCAAAAATAAACTAAAAATAAACTTAAGTACTGATTAAATTATTTATGCATATTTAATCAAAATAAAACATACATTTCTAAATCATGCACCTTAAAGCATATATATATAGAATAGTAACTCACACTTAGTGCGCTCCTCGAGATGGGTCCGACAGGCCTGGTCCACTAGGCCTCGGTCTCGGTGCAACTAAACAAACAAAAAACAGACATCAGAATAAACCTAAAAGTAAATCCTAGAAACTCGATCTAGAATATTAGATACAGAATCAGAATTAAGGTTTGACCGGATATCACGTTTTACGAGAATTCTACCGAAAATCCGGTAGAACCTCCCCTGTAAAACGGACATCTCTCTATTCAAAGAGTAGAGCCGGCCCTGCAAAGAAACACACTTTGAAAATAAACACAAAACACAATCAAAATCTCTCGGTCGGACTCCAAACAACAAATCACCGATCGAGGTCCACAATTCACTGAATATTCACAAAATACCGAAAATACCCTTGTATACTAAAAATATATTTTATAAGTAGAAATTACATAATTAACCCTAAAACACATTAAAAATCGATAAAACTCATTTATTTAGAAAAATCGTATATTATATATATAATTTAAAAATAATTCATGAAAAATAGTTTTAATTAATTAAAAATACTAAATAATTTGTAGAAATCATTTTTATACCTTAAATAACTATTAAAACCAATTTAATTATATTTTTAGCCAATTTAGGATAAAATTACCAAAATACCCCTATATATAAATATACTAAAATTACTCCAAAAATTCACCAAAAATAATATAATTGCTAAAAATTAATTTTCTCAACATATTTATCAATAATATCAATAATTAAACTCAATTAAATAATTAATTTCAATTAAACATACAATTAACCCTATTTTTCAAAAATTACATAAATTAATTAAATTCAAAATAAATACATAGAAATTCATAAAAATTCCAAATAAATTTCTATAATTCATTTCAACACCTATATTTATCATAAAACACAATTTCATAATTTAATTAATTAATTTTCAAAAATTAGAAAATAATAATAAAATATTCAAAAATACCCAAAAATCAAAATAATTTCCAAAAATTCTACAAAAATTCCCACATGTAGATTAAGCTAAGGGGAACAAAATTGTGAAGGAATTTATCATGAATCAATCAATTGAAGCTCAGAAAAAATCAACAACCCTAATAGGCCGAAATTGCAAAATCAAAACCTAGGCAAATCTAGACCATTTTAAGTGAAACAAAGCTTGGAATCACACTCAACAGAGCTTAAGGAGAAGATAAGGACTGGTGGTGTCGAAAACGGTGGTCAAAAACGCTGTGAACGACAGTGACTCAAGTTTCAGCTTCTCGAGCTTATTCCGGCCAAACCACGACGGAATAAGGAGCTGTTGGCGGCAAGGAAGGCTAGGGAAGGAGGTGGCACGCCGGGAGGCACACTGACGGCAAGGGAACGGCGTGACAGATGGTGGTTGGCAATGGGAGGTGATCGGGGAAGAAGGAGAAGCTTCGATGGCAAACTCGTAATTTTATCAAACTTTATTTTTTGTTTAAATAATATATGTATATGTATGTATATATATATATACTTTATATTATTTTAATATATAATATTATATGGACAATAAATATTCACCACACACATAATTTAATATTTTAGTAATTTATATACTAAAAAAAATATTTAAATAATATTAAAACTAATTAATAATTAATAAATAATAAAAATATTAGGGTAGTTAATTAAACCCTAGTTAAATAAATAATTACACATATATACTTTATTTTAGCACTTTAAAAATATATATGAGTTCATGCAAATGCGTAAATCTACTTTAAATAATTAATAGTAAATTATTTACGTGAAAATTTTTTGAAAATAGAATTCTCGGGAAAATTTTACGTAAAGTACTTAAAATAACATAAAATAATTAAATAAGCGTTAATTAAATAACAAACTCATAAAATATCAATATTATATACCAAAAATTATTAACACTGTATATCCCGATGCAGTATTAAAATATTTAAAAACACGGGATATTACAGTCTTCCCTCCTTATAAGAATTCATCCCCGAATTCCAGAAAGAAAATGATCATAAGATCAAGAAGGAAAGAGATACGAGTAAGAAGCTCACATCTCAGCTTCAGTCTCCCACGTATGCTCCTCAACTCTGTTGCTACACCACAAAACCTTGACCATTGGAATCTGCTTCGATCGTAACTGTCGAACTTGATAGTCAACGATCGGCACAGGTTCTTCCACAAACGTCAGATCTTCACTCACTTCTACACTGTCGGGCTGCAACACATGTGAAGGGTCTGAGATATACTTCCTCAGCATCGAGATATGAAGCACTGGATGCACCTGTGACATACTTGGAGGCAAAGCCAATCGATATGCAACAGTGCCAACCCTCTCCAGAATCTCAAATGGTCCGATATATCTCGGTGCCAACTTACCCTTCCTGCCAAATCTCATAACACCCTTCATCGGAGATACCTTCAGAAAAATAAAATCTCCAACCTGAAACTCCACATCTCTGCGCCTAGGATCCGCATAGCTCTTCTGCCTGCTAATTGCGGTCTCTAATCTGCATTTAATCATGGTGACTTTCTCTGTAGCATCTTGAACCATCTCAGGTCCAGTCAAAGCTCTCTCACCAATCTCATCCCAACTCAAAGGGGATCTACACTTCCGTCCATACAATGCCTCATACGGTGCCATACCAATACTGCTATGGTAGCTGTTATTATATGGAAACTCTACGAGTGGCAAATGATCATCCCAACTACCTCCCAAATCTAGGACACACATCCTCAAAATATCTTTCAGTGTCTAGATCGTCCTCTCAGACTGACCATCTGTCTGAGGGCGAAAAGCAGTACTGAAGTCCAACCTAGTGCCCATTGCTTCCTGTAACTTCTGCCAAAAATGAGAGGTAAACACTGAACCTCTGTCTGATACAATGGACACAGGTACTCCATGAAGGCATACGATATGCTTCATATATAGCTTCGCCAATCTAGCTACAGAATATGTGGCTTTCACAGGTAGGAAATATGCAGACTTCGTCAACCTGTCTACAATCACCCAGATGGAATCGTATCCATCCTTAGAACGAGGTAAACTGACCATAAAATCCATAGCTATCCTTTCCCACTTCCACTCGGGAATAGGAAGAGGTTGAAGCTTGCCAAAAGGCTTCTGATGTTTAGCTTTCACTTGTTGACACGTCAGGCACTTAGCAACATAATCAGCGACATCCTTCTTCAGTCTGTCCCACCAGTATAAATCTCTAATACTGTGGTACATCTTAATGACACCCGGATGTAGGCTATAAGCTGTAGAATGTGCTTCCTCTAGGATCTCTTCTCTCAAATCATCCACATCAGGAACACATAATCTACCACTAATCCACAACACACCATCTTCATCGAGTGTGAAATCAGTGAACTTCCCTGCTCGAACATTCTCTGCAAGCTCTTCTAGAATAGGATCTCGACTCTGAGCTGCTTTAATCCTATCCCTTAGTACCGATCGCACCTTAAATTGAGCTAGCAGTCCACCTGATCTACTGATCTTCATCATTAGACCTTGATCCACCAACAGATGCAACTCCTGGATCAATGATCTCCTTTTAACACTGATGTGAGCAAAACTGCCTGAGGACTTTCTACTCAAGGCATCTGCTACCACATTAGCCTTGCCCGGATGATATAAAATCTCACAGTCATAATCCTTTAATAATTCCAACCATCTCCTCTGCCTCAGATTCAGATCTCGCTGCTGGAAAATGTACTTAAGGCTCTTGTGATCAGTAAATATCTCACAAGTCACCCCGTACAGATAATGTCTCCAAATCTTCAGAGCAAAGATCACTACAACCATCTCAAGGTCATGTGTAGGATAGTTCTGCTCATGCTTCTTCAACTGCCTTGAAGCATAGGCTATCACCCTACCATTCTACATCAACACACAACCAAGGCCAACTCTAGCGGCATCACAATAAACTATGAACTTGTCCACACCATTAGGTAAAGCTAGCACTGGGGCTATGGTTAATTTCTCCTTCAATAACTGAAAACTATTCTCACAAGCTTTTGACCACTTAAATCTAACATTCTTCTGAGTCAAGCAAGTCATAGGGGCTGCAATTCTAGAAAAATCCTGCATAAACCGCCTATAATACCCAACTAAACCCAGAAAACTCTGAATCTCAGTAACAGAAGTCAGTCTAGGCCATTCAGACACTGCTTTAACCTTCTGTGGATCAACCTGGATACCTTCTTTAGATACCATGTGTCCAAGGAAAGAAACACTCTCCATCCAAAAGTCACACTTTGAGAATTTAGTATAAAGCTGATGATCTCTCAGTGTCTGCAGTACAGTCCTCAAGTGATATGCACGCTCCTCCATACTCTTTGAATAAACCAGTATATCATCGATGAAGACTACCACAAACTGATCCACATATGGTCTGAATACCCTGTTCATCAGGTCCATAAAAGCTGTTGGTGCATTAGTCAAGCCAAAAGACATCACCAGAAACTCATAGTGGCCATATCGAGTGCGGAATGCCATTTTAGGAATATCAGCTTCACTAATCCGCAGCTGATGATAACCCGACCTCAGATTAATTTTGGAAAAGAACTGTGCACCCTGTAGCTGATCAAACAAGTCATCTATCCTTGGGAGAGGATACTTGTTCTTCACTGTCACCTTGTCCAGCTCTCTGTAGTCAATGCACAGTCTTAGGGTACCATCTTTTTTCTTCACAAACAGGACCGGTGCACCCCAAGGAGAAACATTGGGTCTGATAAAACCCTTATCCAATAACTCTTGCAACTGCTCCTTCAACTCTTTCAACTCTGCAGGAGCCATTATGTAAGGTGGCATAGATATAGGAGTAGTACCTGGAACCACATCTATTCAGAACTCAATCTCTCTGTGAGGTGGTAAACCTGATAACTCCTCAGGAAAAACATCACGAAACTCATAAGCAATAGGAACATCTGTGAGTGATAACTTCTCCACTGAAGTATCCCTGGCCAATGCCAAATATCCCTGACATCATTTCCTCAGCAACTTCCTAGCCGTAATAGTAGAAATAAGATTCTGAGGTGCTGAACTCCTATCACCCACAAACTTAAAATCTTCTTCATTAGGAATTTTGAAAGTCACCTCTTTATTCCTGCAATCTACCACGGTATAGTGTTGAGATAACCAGTCCATTCCCAGAATAACATCAAACTCCATCACATCCAATAGGATCAAATTAGCGGGTACTTCTCTACCTCCCATGAGAACTGGACAACCAGAAAGAACAATATCAACATCCAAGGAATCGCTCAAAGGAGTGGCAACAGATAAAGGAAAAGCCATCCTTGAAGCTTGCCAATAAAACTTGAAAGCAAAAATGGGAGAAATAAATGAATGTGTGGCACTTGGATCAAACAAAACCCATGCATCCAGGTAACAGACAGAAACAATACCTGCCACGATTTGGATGCCTGAGCATCCTGCTGAGTAAGATGGAAGACTCTGGCCTATGCTTGACCTCCCTGCTGGCTGGTAGAAGGCTGGCCAACACCTCTGGCACCTCCTCTAGTACCTCTACCATGACCCTACTGTGGAACAAGCTGAGTGGAACTCTGATGCTGGGCGGGGGGTAGCTGAAATGGTACGGGTGCAACACTAGCAATCGACTGCTGTGGAAATCATGGAATCTGCGACTGCTGATACCCGGAGTAAGGACACGATCTAGCAAAATGTCCTATCTGCCCGCATCTGAAGTATGTCAATGGTGTCAGATAACATGGTCCCTGATGGACTCTACTACAGGTCTGGCATACACTGGTAGTTGATCCAGAACTGCGACCACTGCTACTACTTGAAGCACCTAACCCAAATCTGAACTGCCTACGCTGACCTCCATGGCCATGTCTATTGCTCTGATGCACTCGCTGCTGCTGTCTCTGACTCTGCTGAATCGGACCTCACTACTGACTACTCGAACCAACATGAAAACTAGAATACGGTGTAGTCAGCAATCCACTCGACTGAACTCCCAGCTGATAATAATCAGGCATCGCTCCCTGCCTAACTAGCCTCAACTCAATCTCCTTGGCCATTTCTATCACAGACTCCAAAGTAAGGCCTGCTGTAGGCATACCAGCAAATACTGAACCCAAACCGGTGACATATGTAGTGACTACGAAGTACTGGTCTTGCATCAGATCCTCTGCATATCTACCCAACCGAAGAAACTCTCGGGTGTACTCCTCTACTGATCGATCACCGTGAGAAATGCTGGTCAATCGGAGATGATAGCTCATACGGAGAGGCTTTAGATAGAATCTCCTCATAAACCACTCTCGAAACTGAGCCCAGGTTATCATCATCATATAAGGTTGGATCATCTGAATGAACCAATCTAGGGCTGGTCCCTCGACAGACAGCTCGACGATCATGATCCGCTGGTACTCGGTATGAGCAGTCCAAGTCCGAGTCCCAATCGCATACAGGAAGTCTAATGGATCGAAAGTCCCATCAAACGTAATCCTGCCAACTCTGGCATAGAACAGAGCTGCCTCAGGGTCAAACATACCCTGCTGATAGACAGGCTGAACAGGCAGAACAATTGGAGGTACAGGAACATCAAACTTAGGCTCTATAGGCTCCTCGTCCTATATCTCTCTCTGCCTAAGGCGACCTGCCGCTCCTCGAGGCCTACCTCTACCACGACCTCTACGTCTAAATGGCTGCTCAAGAGGTAAAACCTCATCCTGAAAAGACTCGTCATCCTCAGCCTCAACGACTGGTGGAGCGACACGTGCTCGCCTCCTCATTCTGAAAACACAACAGAATGATTTAGACAAAATAGACAACGGAAGAATAACACAGAAAACTAAAGCAAGGAATACTTATCAAGACATACTCGAACCTAATTCACTATAGTAGTTACCAAAAGAAAACACAACTTAAAAACTAGGGCCACGACTCACACAACTAAGCCCTGACATAAACTCCGCTCTGATACCAACTTTGTCACGACCCAAAACAGGGGCCATGACCAGCGCTAGGGAACAGGAATTCTTTCGAATCCGAAACCCATAGCAAGCCTAAAATAAAATAAACATGCAATAGTAATAATAACAACACAATTAAATAAAATATTATGCAGCGGAATAAAATCATAAATATCAAAATATTATTTTTGTCAAACGAAATTAAATCAAATTCTCATCTCATATATAAATAAATCCTTTAATACAAGTTTCAGTTCAAATTCTTAAAATACATAACTCACACAAATATAATACATAAAACCCATAATTTATTTACAACTACTACAGTGTCTAGATTATAAAAATAAAACTCAAGTGAGCAGTTTACATAAAGAAGCCGGGGCGGAAGAAATTCGGCGTACAAGCTTGCTACTGAGGTTTGATGAAGATGACTCTCCTGAAAAAAAAGGTCAACGGAGGGGAGTCAGACCTCACTGAGTGAATTACTATAGTATATATACATGCATACTAAATGACAATGCATACAGTCAACAATATATATATAATATGTATGTATAAAAGCAATTACACACAAATGCAATAAAATCATTTCATATATTTTCATTGAAAATCACCATTTATGAAGGATCAAATAGAACCCTAGAAAATAGCAACCTCAAAACAATGTTAAACAACACTCTAGCCATACAGACTCACTTATTCCAAATATATTCACTTGTTCCATTTGGACAGTAGACTGGTCCCGAGACACTACGTCAACCAAGCTCCAGCAGTTTGACTGTCAGTGTGATTGGCCCCGAGACACTTGGTCAACCGAGCTCCAGCAATCACACTCCCAAATCACATCACACATCAAATAATCATATCCAATCGATATCCACAAATGGTTAGTAATATAGCCTAAATACTATCAGTGTACCGGTACGTACTTGGTCCTAGTGCTGCCCATATGTAGCACGTTCTATTGATATCCTTCATTAAAATATAAAACATACATTCATAAAAATAAATGATGCATGAATTTAAATAAAATAGTAACATCAACCATATATATACTAGAAATATACCAAAAATAAACCAAGTATATTTCAAATATATATTCGTCAAATAAATCCAATACAATCGTAAAATAAACTAAATATATATTTAAAAACATTTTGAATATAAATGTCTAATAAAGCATGCATATAATTTAAAATATATCAAAAATAAACTAAAAATAAACTTAAGTACTGATTAAATTATTTATGCATATTTAATCAAAATAAAACATACATTTCTAAATCATGCACCCTAAAGCATATATATATATAGAATAGTAACTCACACTTAGTGCGCTCCTCGAGATGGGTCCAACAGGCCTAGTCCACTAGGCCTCGGTCTCGGTGCAACTAAACAAACAAATAACAGACATCAAAATAAACCTAAAAGTAAATCCTAAAAACTCGATCTAGAATATTAGATACAGAGTCAAAATTAGGGTTTGACTAGACATCACGTTTTACGAAAATTCTATAAAAAATCCGACAGAACCTCCCCTGTAAAACGGACATCTCTCTACTCAAAGAGTAGAGCCGGCCCTGCAAAGAAACACACTTTGAAAATAAACACAAAACACAACCAAAATCTCTTGGTCGGACTCCAAACTACAAATCACCGACCGAGGTCCACAATTCACTGAATATTCACAAAATACCGAAAATACCCTTGTATACTAAAAATACATTTTATAAGTAGAAATTACATAATTAACCCTAAAACACATTAAAAACCGATAAAACTCATTTATTTAGAAAAATCGTATATTATATATATAATTTAAAAATAATTCATGAAAAATAGTTTTAATTAATTAAAAATACTAAATAATTTGTAGAAATCATTTTTATACCTTAAATTACTATTAAAAAAAATTTAATTATATTTTTAGCCAATTTAGGGTAAAATTACCAAAATACCCCTATATATATAAATATACTAAAATTACTCCAAAAATTCACCAAAAATAATATAATTGCTAAAAATTAATTTTCTCAACATATTTATCAATAATATCAATAATTAAACTCAATTAAATAATTAATTTCAATTAAACATACAATTAACCCTATTTTTCAAAAATTACATAAATTAATTAAATTCAAAATAAATACATAGAAATTCATAAAAATTCCAAATAAATTTCTATAATTCATTTCAACACCTATATTTATCATAAAACACAATTTCATAATTTAATTAATTAATTTTCAAAAATTAGAAAATAATAATAAAATATTCAAAAATACCCAAAAATCAAAATAATTTCCAAAAATTCTACAAAAATTCCCACATGTAGATTAAGCTAAGGGGAACAACATTGTGAAGGAATTTATCATGAATCAATCAACTGAAGCTCAAAAAAAATCAAAATCCTAATAGGCCGAAATTGCAAAATCGAAACCTAGACAAATCTAGATCATTTTAAGTGAAACAAAACTTGGAATCACACTCAATGGAGCTCAAGGAGAAGATAAAGACTGGCAGTATCAAAAATGATGGTCGAAAACGCTGTGAACTACGGTGACTCAAGTTTCGGCTTCTCGAGCTTATTTCGGCCAAACCACGATGGAATAGGAAGCTGCTGGCGGCGAGGAAGGCTGGGGAAGGAGGTGGCACGCCGGGAGGCACATCGACGGCAAGGGAACGGTGTGACAGACGGTGGTTGGCGATGGGAGGTGATCGGGGAAGAAGGAGAAGCTTCGATGGCAAACTCGTAATTTTATCAAACTTTATTTTTTGTTTAAATAATATATGTATATGTATGTATATATATATACACTTTATATTATTTTAATATATAATATTATATGGACAATAAATATTCACCACACACATAATTTAATATTTTAGTAATTTATATACTAAAAAAAATAATTAAATAATATTAAAACTAATTAATAATTAATAAATAATAAAAATATTAGGGTAGTTAATTAAACCCTAGTTAAATAAATAATTACACATATATACTTTATTTTAGCACTTTAAAAATATATATGAGTTCATGTAAATGCGTAAATCTAGTTTAAATAATTAATAGTAAATTATTTACGTGAAAATTTCCCGAAAATAGAATTCTCGGGAAAATTTTACGTAAAGTACTTAAAATAACATAAAATAATTAAATAAGCGTTAATTAAATAACAAACTCATAAAATATCAATATTATATACCAAAAATTATTAACACTGCATATCCCGATGCAGTATTAAAATATGTAAAAACACGGGATATTACAGTTATGAATATAACATTTAAAATTTTAACAAATATATCATCTGAAATAGTAATACATCGATGCTATTCACAATCGCAGCAAGATAATTAACATGAAAGTATTTAGAAGCTAGAGCGTGTAATTTTGACAACCAAAAATGCCTTTGCAGATGTGATTTTTGGTGCATCTTCTTGAGGTTTGGAATTTTGGTTGAATGACTTTTTATTGAAAAATTTAGAGTTATTTGAGCAATGTTGGTATGATATATCAAGTAGTTGTTGTAAAATGTATGTTGAAGTGATATGAAATAGTATGTTCAATGATAAACATTGTTCGAAATAAAGTTTTGTATAATAATATATTGGAAGTAAGAGGTTTTTGAAATTAGTTAAAAAATGATAAGCTGTTAATGTTAGTTATATTTTGCAATGAGAATAAATATATTTTATGGAGATGATTGTTTAGGATTTTTTTTTATGGTGAAATAGTTAGCAATTATTGAATGACGGAATAGTAACAACTTGTATATGTGTTTTACATTTTTTGGCTTTTTGACACCTTTGAAAAAAATTCAAAATTACCATTGACTTAATTTTTTTAAAAAAAATTTAAGTTAATGGTATTTTTGAATTTTTTTTGGAATATATTTGTAGAAATTCTTTATTTATTTTTAGTTTGTAGTTCAAATGAAAGTTGGTACATTCAATATCTTAAATTATGAAAACAAAAATAAAAGTAAAAATTAAAATTAATTATTTTTTTTTTTAGCGTTGCAACACCCCATTTTTTAGCCAGGTAGCTGTTAGAGTGTTGTAGCACTGCTTGGGAGAGATGCAGCGCTAGTCACTTCCTTAAAGGAACCCGTGCAAGGCATGTGTGAGGCCTCTCACATTAATTTTAGCATTAGGCCATAGAGATATCAATGCCATATAGACGCAATAGAAGAAATGTAGGGTTGTTTGGAAATAATAAGTATGGGATTTTGTTAAAGGAATTTCTAAATTTTTCAATTACTTCCTTTTTAAGTGATATTGAGTAATTATAATTTTGGAAATGTATTAAAAGAGTGATTTTATAGTGTTTTAGTGAAAAAATAATACTGAAAAACTATATCTTTATTTTTTTTTTATTTTATTATTTTTTTCTTTTTTATTCATTTTGGTCTTTTTATTTTAATTTTATTTGTTCATTTTTTTAATTTTTTTAAACTTCTTTTTATTGCTCGTTATATGTTAATTTTATTATATGTAGTTAGGTTAATAAAATTTATGTTGACAGTAAAATTAATTAATCTTGTTAATATGAAGTGAATTTTACGATTCAATTTAATTTTCGATTCTCTATTTACAATTCGAGAATTTGTATTCTCAATTTGATTCTTGATTTGAAAAATTGAAAAAAATATAACTAATAATTTTTTAATAATTTCATTTTGTAGAGTATATTGAATGAATGGAATTAAATTAAAATAAAATAACTGAAGTTGATAAATAATATTTAATATTTATATTTATTTAAATTAAAAATTGATTGTGATTATATGAATTAAATTGAACAATACATTAATATTTAGTTGAATATAAATATTATTAATGTTAATATGAGTCATTATATTGTAATAGTGAATAATACATTAATTAAATAATTAATTTAAAAATGGAATAAGAGATTTAATTGCACGTTGAATGACTTAGTTTGAGAACAATGTTTTGTGATTTTTGGTGTTAATTAGAATGAAGAAGATGTAGATTTCATTGACATTGTTTTTGCTATTTAGTTTATTCATAAAAATGATAAGGTCATGGAAGTCCTATGTATATTTTCAAAACTTCTATATCTAATTTACAATAGATGCATGTAATTGAATTATTTTATTAGTTATGGACTACCATCCAATCTTTGTCCCAGTGACCTTTTGAGATTGTCCAACATTTGTTGTAGAATAGATGTGTTCGAGTTGTTCCTTTTTCCATGAGCATAATTATTGAATTTCTGTAATTCGACAATGATGTTATATTGTTTGTAGGAATAAGCTGACTGAATATATATATTGCTTTGTGCGATTCTGAAATAGACAAAGCTATGGCGCAGTTGTATAACGCTTGGGGTGTTGTTGATGTTGCCACCATTTGAAGTAAATGCAAACCCATTTTGCTTTCATTGTAATAGAAAAATAAATAGGAGCCTAAGTAATACACTGCCGATTGATTTCCTACCTTAATCAAATTGTTAAGAAATCTTTTGGTGGTTTGATTGAATGTCTAGAAATTTATGAGCAATTGCCATAGGTTGACATGTTTTAGAATTTATTCTTGATTTGCAAGCTTGTAGAAGAGTGTTGAGTTGCAAAACAATGGAAAAAGTAAAAGTACATCAATAGTGAAATGAGTAAAGTATTTGAATAAGTAACTTAGGAGGAGAATGAAATATGTAGGAACTTGGTTAGAGGTGTTGTAAAAAATATACCTGCTAGACATTGATAGATATGATATGAAATCATTTTGGGCAAGATTGAGTAGTATTGTAACTATAATTTCACATGGTAGTTCTGTAAATGGTCTCTTATAATTCTGCAACATCTTTGTTTGTGATTTTTTTTAGTATTGTTTGTGTGGTGGATGTTAAAGGTGTTTTTGAAAAGATTATTGGCTCTATCTTTATATAATTGTTGTATGATTGTTTATAGGTTGGAGTTATTTATTAACTGATACATAAACTTATAGGATCTATGATTTAAAGGTGGAAAGGCAAATTGATGATGTATAGTTACTATGGGCTGGAGTTTTATTTTGATGGGACTTTTTATTTTCTTTGATTTTTTTTTGTAGATGAATGTCCTTTCAGGTTTTCCATTTTCAATTTTGGTAAAACCTTTCATTAACTTTCAGTTTGGTTTATCGTTATTATTCTTGTAGAAGTTGTATTTTTTTTTAATTGAGAACAGTTTGTTTGAGGTAGGAATTTGACTGTAGTTCTTCCTTTGTTTTTTAATTTTTGTTATTTCACCATAGAACCAAGAAATATGTAGAGACATTGTCCTTAATATTGGTAGTGAACTTCATTAGAAGTTGGTGTGAGTTTGAGTTTTAAATTTTGTAAATGTAGTAATTATATTTTTCTATAACTGAATTTGACTGTTGAAAAAATTTGGAAAAAAAATGATGGTTATTTGTAATTATTTTCATCAGAATGGCCATCAATTGAGGGATTTAGTCCTGCAGTTGATGTTTTCAGCAATGGAATGGTGGTATGTAAAAGTATATCAGAAAGGCTGAGTAGTAATATTTTTTACTTGGGATTTTGTCATTACTTTTCAGCTGCATTTTTTAATACAATTAGTAAAGGAGATGTAGTGCATGTGTGATTGGAAGGTAGATGTAAATGTGAAGTAAGTGTAAAAGCGTTGAGTAGAGTTTGCGAAGAGCCGTGGTGGTGCATTAAAGATGAGTACTAGACAGACAAAATATCATATTGATCGTGGAAATTGTTAAGTAAGTATATGATATGGTGGTTTATTAGGATGTTAAAATTTTTTGTGAAGTTTTCGTCTATTGTATTTGGTGTGTATTAATGAAGGTGTAAGAGTTGACTTGATATATTCTTGTCAGAGTTTACGTATGAGCATTTAGTGTGTTGTTACAATTTTTTTTAATTGCTTGCATTAATGTTTGAACTAATAGGACAACATAATGAAAAATATAGAAGATGATGTTGAGGATTAAAATGGGATGCAGTGTTTAGAGAGTTGCGAATTTGTGGATAAAATTGATGTTGATAAACATACTGAATAAGGTCGACGTTCTATGAATTTTGCATATATCTCCATAGATGAATTTTGTTAAGCATCAGAATCTTCATTGTAAATCAGCTTTCTTTTCTTTTTCTTTTCATCAATCTGCCAAAATAATCTTCCACAAGCAATTTCATCATCATGCAAATAAATAAATATATATATATATATAAACATGTACAAAGGCACTATCTCCCACTTCCCCTCCTTTTAAACAATAATGGTAATTATTAATTTAATAAAATCACATATTGATTTTCATGTTTTCTTTCTTCATTCACCTTTACATTGTCGATGCCAAATGCAAACTTTACGCACGATCTCTTTAGAGAAAAAAGTTGATGTCTGACCCTTTTTCCTAGGTAACCAATTTTTTTAATATCAACACAATTAAATAGATACCCTGATCTAGATGCTTCCAAATCAACAAAACTCAAAAACCAACTATGTTTGTTTATAATCACCATTACTGTGGAGTAAGCAAAATTTAAAATCAAAAAATTAACATAACATGAAAATTCAAAAAGTAGTGTGCGGCTCCCACGTTGCGCGAAGGAGTAATTTTTTAAATAATAATTTATTTTAAAATATGAAATAAAATTATATATAATAATATGTTGGAATTAATTGATTTTTTTAAACTTAGTGAGAAAATAATAAGATATTAATGTTAGTTATATTTTGTAATGGGAATAAATTAATTTCATGGCAATAATTATTTAGCAATATTTTTTGTGAAATATTTAGAAATTATTGAATGATGAAAAATTAATATAATTAATTAGAAATTAATTCTTATCATTATTTTTAATTTCTTTTTTATGATTTTAAAATTAATTATAAATTTATTGTTTTAATTAAGTTTAATCTCATAAAGTAATTGGCCATTTACTGTTCAATTAATTTAAAGTTTTAATTAATAACCGATTTAATTTTATATGTTAATTTTATATTATTTCAATTTATAATTTAATGCTTTTATAATTAATTAGACACTTACTGTTGTAATTAGTTTTAATCTTAACTTTTATTCAAATGTTCTAATTAATTAGACATATGTTAGTGTCATTAATTTTAATCTCATTTAATTAATTGGTCATTCATTATCTAATTAATTATTTTATTTTTAATTAATAATCAATTCAATTTTATAAGTTACTTTTCATTATTTTAATTTATAATTAATTAGTAAATTATTGTTTTAATTAATTATAATAACATATAATTTTAGTAACTTATTATCTAATTAATTTTTTGATTATTAATCGATAAAAATTTTAATTTTTAGGTTATCTTTATACCATTTTAATTAATAATTAATTTATTCAGCACTTATTATTGCAGTCAACTAATTAAACAGTCACTTGTTGTCTAATTAAATTTCATTATTTATTAAGTAGTCACTTAGTATTTAATTAAATTTATTTTTTTATTTACTTGATTGTAAACAAATTGTGCATAGAACAATGAAATTAAAAAATTATTTAAAAGTGATTTCTCATGTACTAAAATTTAATTCCACTAATTATGATTTAGTAAAATATGACAGGCAGAAAAATTATTCAGTAGATGTAAGTATAAAATCTTCAAAAATGTTCCCATTAGCATTACTAGAAAAGGGCAAGAAAATATGACAACATCAAAGATTCTAGATGAAAGCCAAAAAGATAATAAGTTGTGCTATTATGATCAAGATACTGACTTTCAATATGCTCGCCTCCAAGTATTCTCCTGCTTACATTTCTGATAAAGGTCAATCAAATCCTTGTTCTTAGAATCAAATCCCCTATAATTTACTTCAAACTCTTCAATATCAGCTTTAGTGACTTGAATTGAATAATGATTGTGATTTCAAGGGTAAGGAAAACAAATGTAATAATATGCAATCTAGAAAGGTGCATGAGCAGATAATATTAAAACTTCTTCATACATAGTGATATTATAACTTTTTCATACTTAGTCCCCTAAGATTCTCAACAACATAAACTAATTAGAAAGTTTACATATTGCAACAGAGAAATTTAAATTTCTAATTATCACATGATGGAAAAATAAAGATACTAACCTGGAGGCTAATCAGTAATCAAGAACATAAGAAGGTAGAGATTAGATTTAGGCCTTTAATTCAGGTGACAACACATTATGAGAATTAGAAATTGAAGATTAGTTAACATTTAGAACTCAAGTCAACATCTCCATTCATCTGCATTTACAAAGAATTGCATTTAAGTAAAAAAAATGCTGAAAAGACTAAGCCCAACCATTTTAAATATTCAAACTTACAAATTTAGTATGTTCTTTGGCTTTTTCTTTGTTAAAACCTAGAGTGGCCAAAATCCAGTGACCTACAGATTCTATTTCTTACCAAATCCCTAGATGTACATGAGTTATGGTCATTTCTCCATCATCACCTATCATTTAGACAACAATTTGATAAGACATCAAGATTTATTTAAGCCATTACTATTAAAAGCAGAAAAACTGAAAATAGAAAACATAAGGGCTACACTATAATGTTCATTCAAAATATTAAGCCATAAAACCCATAACATAGAGCTTAGACAATAAGATAAATAGAACACCACATTATGGATAAAATATTTAACTGTTTACTCAACAGAAGAAGTTCCAATAACTCAACCTTTTAACATGCAATCTGTAATCAAGTTACAACCTGAATAGAGCTATACAATTGGGACCGTGAAACTTAATCAATGACAAACACAACAATCCTAGGCAACTCTGAGCTCCCAAAATTAAAATTCTACATTAATAATTACATGGAATTGTAATGAGATTATGTATCAAAATATTCACCGCAGCTCAATAGAGGCAACCTTTTAAACATGTCATTAGACATATCAACTGATTAAAGTAAATGAGAGAAACAATGTCTTAATCCTCATCAACTTAATAAAATTTTCTACACGGCCAATCTCATCAACAATTCCACAATTGTAAACAATTGAAGGAAAGTGAGTAAAAATTACTTTTGGTTTCATCACCACCCTCTTCGCTCAAGATGCCTCCTTGTACAGCAACACCATAGGCAACGACCTTATCCATCTTAATTTTTGTAAAAATAAATCAAGAAAAATCCACATGCAAAATTAGCATTAAACATGGTTCTAATGTTAAAATGATTAGGCACCAAATGATTTCAAAAGATAGGTAGTTTTACATTAAATTGCTTGGATAAATATATGAGGATTTGAGAAACGTGAATATGGGAAAACGACTTTTAATTGAAATAACAAAGGGGAGAAAAAAATTAAAAGCTTTGCTTTTTTTTTTTTTTACTGCTACATTATATGGCCGTAGAGGTAATCCCATAACTATTTATTTTCCACTGCAGCTGCATTTTGTAACTTAAACATCACAATCAAAGAAAAGACCACATGGTACAAACAAACTAACAATACAAATTACCTAAGAAACTTTCAAATGTCACATGATACTAAAAGCATGATATGGCAAACTCCATGTACTTGGTTATTAGTTATTTTATATAGATAGATAGATATAGATATGGATAGATGCTTTAGCTATTGATGATCAATAAAACTCCCCTTTTCGTCTAAAAAAAAGGTAGAAAAAAAAACATCATATTTTCAAAAGTTTTGATAACGAGGTTGAGTGTAATTTTTTCAAAATGAAATGAAATGTAGAGTTCATTCCTTCATTTTTTCGGCCCAAACTTAATAGATACTAGCTAACATTAGATTTAAGGCCCAACCATTGTTCAAAGTCTTTTCCTTTATTTGCCCTTAGAAACATTATTATTATTATTATTATTATTATTATTAATTTACTATGAGTTTTCTTTTGAAATATAAATCATGTTATTTTAATTTTCAAAAATAATAATAATGTTATTTTATTGATCATCAATTAAGAGTCCAATTAATATTATTAATTATGAAAAATATAGATTTTTTCACATTCATAAAAAAAAAATTATTTCACATTATATAATTTATAATTTATTAAAATTCAATTGAACTAAAAATTTATTATTTATTTTTTAATAAAATCAATTTAAGCTACTTATGAAATAATTTAATTTAAATAATATAAATAATTTGAAATAATTTATTGAATAATTTTAATAAATAAAAATTATAATTTAATTAAATATAAAAATAAAAATTTAATTGTAATAATTTTATTTTATTATTTTTTATTAAGATTATATATATACACATATATTTTTAATATGTATAATAACAATAATAATAATAATAATAATTGAATAAAAAATAGAATAAAAAAATAATTTTTTTTGAAAATAAAGAGTTTCATTTTAAATGTTATAAATTAAAGTAGTTTATATAAAATAAAATATGTGTATTCTAATTAAATTTTTTATATTTTTAAAAATATTATAAATTTTAATAATTTAAAACATAAATTTTTAGAATAAATGTTAAATGATTAAGAGACACATTCATCAAATTTTGAATTTAATAATTTTAAATCTCCACATGCAATATACATGGATATAGATTATTTATTTTTCGGAATATTTCTAAAATTCAAAAAAATATTCATAATTATAATTTAATAAATATACTATAATTTAATTATCAAATATAAATAAAATAAAGTAAAATAAATATATCTGATCATATTACAAATACGTGTCAAGAAATGAGGTTAAGGGTTTCTTTGTTCATTTCTCCTCTTCTCATTTTGCTGCGTTTCTCCACCGCAGAGACCGGGATTCCTGAACATTCACGACGGCAACCGCCATTTCGAGGTAAAGCAGTAAAACCCTATTGTAACACTATGGAGCAAAACTGGAATCTGAATTTTATTCTGTTTTATTATTTTGCTTTCTTATTCCTTGTTATTGACATTCTTTTATTCTGAAAAACTTGCTGATGTTTTGGCCTAATTAATGTTGTTTTTATGCTTCCATTTCTAATTCATTCTGTTTTTGTTATGAAATTTTGAATTTTCAGAAGCTTTGTTTATCAATTTTAATTTTTGAGAAGTTTGTGATGATTGAGTCTGTTGTTGCAATTGTAAACTTGTTCTGTTCTCAGTTAATTTTTGATGCATTGTTCTTTTTAGTAGCTGATATGGATAATAGTGCATAATTTATCATGGAAAGCTCAAGCGTTTTATTTCATGGAATTTCAGCATCATCTTAAATACTATTGTTGCATTGTCATTCTTATTGCAATTCCTGCTAATATTTGGTTAATTCTTGCTGATTCTTTTTACCATCTAGGGTGCATTTAAATTTGTAATCAATAACCAGCTGTCAATTTTATTGGATGTCTTGCAGGCTATTCTTTTAGTTTAGGTTAGTGCTGTGAATGTTCTATTTAAAGTACTAGGTTGTACAGAGCTTGGAGTTTAAGAAATGAGCAGGTCTAGTCAGCATAAAGAAAAGCATGGAAAAAGTAGTGAGATTTTGAAAGATTACTACCATGAAGGAACTGCTGCCAGAACAAGGCCTTTAAGTTTTGATGAAATTATGTCGCAAAGGAAAGACAAAAAGAAGCTGCTTGATAGTGAGAGAGATCTAGTTGCAGATGATGTTTTAGGAGATGGGAGTACTGAAAAATTTTCAGAAAGGGGTAATGGGCATAGTAGAGATGACAATATTGAAAAAGTTCCAGAAAGGGGTTATGGACAGAGTAAAGATGGCAATACCCAAAAAGTTTCAGAAAGGGGTAATGCATGGTGTAAAGATGACAATAACCGAAAAATTTCAGAGAGGGGTAATGGGCGCAGTAAAGATGATAATACAGAAAAAGTTTCAGAAAAGGGTAATGAGCGAAGTAAATATGACAATACAAAAAAAGTTTCAGAGAGGGGTAATGGACGGAGTAAAGATGGCAATACCAAAAAAGTTGCGGAAAGAGGGAGCGTATGGAGCAAACATGCAAATGCTGAAAAATTTTCAGAAAGTGGTAATGGACGAAGTAAAGATTCTTCATCTCTTGTCCAAAAGCATTTGTTGGATAGAGATGCAAAGGCCAGTTCCAAAAAGAAAGAAGAGTATACTTCCATGAAGGATGACTATTTAACTAGGAGCAAAGATAGGGAAATTCATGATTCAGAAACCAAATTGAAGGCCAAAATGGACAGAGATCTGAATGCTAAAAGAAAAACCAAAGAAAAAATTCATGAAAGGGGAAAAACTGATGAACGACAGACCAATAATGCTAAGATTGAGGCTACAAAGAAGTATTCAAGGCACTTAACAGAAAGGGATAGACATGCAGATGGTAACAGTGAAAATTTTGAAAGAGAAAACAAGCGGAAATATCAAAATGAAGTTGATGAGAAAGATAGAGATAGGTATTCCACAAGGAAACATGATCTAGGAAAAGGGCATAATTCAGAAACTTTAGATAGATATGAAAAAAAGGAATCGTCGAAATCTCGTTATGATGGCTTAAAGCTAAATAATAGACGGTCAAGGAGTCAAGAGCGTGTGGACAGAACAAGGAGGTCTATTTCGCCCTTGCCAAGATCACAAAAACGTGCATCTTATCATGATAGGGAGCACAGGGAGCAATTCTCACACACTCCTAAAGAAAAATCTGGAAAGGAGCATTCTGACACTGACAGGAGCAAAATTACGAATAATGGTTCAAGTGGCCATTATAAGAGACACAGTGGCTCCACAAGAAGGCTTGGGGGCTATTCACCAAGGAAGAGAAGAACTGAGGCTGCTGCTAGGACTCCTTCCCCTACTAGACACTCACTGGAGAAGAAACGTGCTAAATGGGACCTTGCACCAGAAAAAACAGGCAACACCTCTTCTGTGCCAGTCCTCCCAAATTTTCAATTATCAATTCAATCTGCGCCCTTGAATACTCATGAAACAATTTCTCTTGGTTCAAGTACAACCAAACCTTTTTCAGAGGTTTCATCCAGTATTTTATCAACCAATAAATATTACTCCATTGACTCTGTTCAACTAACACAAGCTACTCGTCCTATGAGGAGGCTTTATGTGGACAATATACCAGCTGCAACCTCTGAAAAAACTGTAATGGAATGGCTTAATAATCTTTTGATCTCTACGAGTCTCAACTACATCAAAGGGACCCAGCCATGTATTAGCTGCATTGTAAGTTTCTTTTTACTGAACTATGCACTTCTTGTTCTTATCAAGTTTATGGTCACAATCTAGCATACTGTGATGTCTTAGCAGACACACAAAGAAAAGAACCAAGCTCTTGTGGAATTTCTTACACCTGAGGATGCTTCAGCAGCTTTATCTTTTGATGGCACTTCCTTTTTTGGTTCCACAATTAAAATCAGGCGTCCTAGGGATTTTGTTGAAATGACAGTAAGAAATACTACCCTCCTATTCGTTCATTTTTTTTTTTTTAGTCACCTTGATCTCATTTTTTGCAATTTTTATTTTCTAACTAATTTGCAAAATATTAGTTTGTGGGAGTTTTTTTTTTTTTTTTATATTCTTTTATTTGGAAGACTGCTTAGAATGCAATTCAGTTTGATGATCATCTATTCTTGTCTGTCTATGTTGATATGGTTTTACTCTTCCATGTACCTTTGTCCTCTATTTTCTTTTTGACTCTGTAATATGACTGCTGTAAGATTTCTTGAAGTGTGATTTCCAACCTTTGTTTTATTCTAACAATAATTTTAGATAAAGCATTTACTTGATCAAGCAAAACTGGTTTGGTGGTCGTGACTGCTGTTTGGAGGTTAATGTCCATGTGCACTTGCATCTCTATGTCACTTTGGTTGAAGAAATTTCTGCTCAATCATGATCAGAATGAGTTAATACTGCTGATTTTAACAGCTACTGCATAAACAAAAGCTTGTGTGATAACAGGTTCACCTCTACTCTAGAAATGGATGGAATCCACGATCTCCTGAATCTGTTATTGAGACAGATTTGGTATTTGAAAATGTGCAATGTTTTTAGGTCTTGTAAAATTAAGTGGCAACTGTCAGTACATGTTCACCTGTTATATAGAAGGGATGAATTCCATCATCACCCGAACCTATAGTTGAGACAAGCTTTGATACTTACAAAAGTTTTAATTTTAGGTCCACATCATTAAAAAACTAAAAAGTAGTTGTGCAGTCTCACCTGGAAAGAAAGAGTCCTGGGCAAAAACTGCAACTTGGTTTTGTTAATCAATCCGTAACCTGCTCCTAAACATCTATTTCTCAATTGTTGTGGACTAACTTTGTTAAATTGGGAGATTACAGATTCAACATCATTAATCTGTTTAGATAGGTTAACAAAATTCGGTGCAGCTAATTGTGCTGCTATGCACAATCCATGTCTATTAAATGATATTGGGTTAGTGACAGCAAGATTATTTATTATACGTATGTATACTTCTCTCTGTGTGTCATTTTACATCTTTAATCATTTAATGCTATCATCACTCAGAATATGAGGGATTGTAGCACTGACAGTTACTTGTGCAACAGCTTCTTTTGTTCTGTATGGAAGCTGTTGAGAATTGAGTGCTGTTGATTTGATCAAGATTTTTATATGGTTTGAGATGTGACTTAAATAATTAATGTTATCATTGCTAGACATTTGTAGCAAAAAATAGGGAAAATTTAATCTGATTATTTCAAATGAAATAAAAACACTCCTGATCCACATCTATCTAGTTGTCTTTTTCATGATTATGAAATGCTTGTTTTCAAAACTGTAGGTTTGTTGTAGAGTCATATAATTAGACTATAGAATAAATCTAGATTTTTTGCCTTTAACTTTGTACACTTTTTTACATGAAGTCACTGTATTTTAACAATGATGATTCTGTACATTTATACATTCTGTTGACATGATCTAGTCTATGGTGCTGAGGTGGAGCTATTTAGAATGTTCTGTTTGTCTAGTTGCATGACATTTATTCTGATTGTATGTTGGAATCTCTTAAATAGGGTGTTTATATTGGGTTTGTCGTAATTCACGTACTGGATGGTGATGAAGCTGTCTCCTAAATAAGAAGATATCCAGGTGTAGTGACAAGTTTGATGTGCACGGAGCTTCTTGTTCTGGCATTGGTTTTGGGCCACTGATGTAGGCTGCTCAAAAAGTAAATTTTTCTTAATAAAATACAGTGCAGTATTTCCTTTATTTGATATTTAACCTTCAAATTTTTGTCGAGATTTATTGATTCGGATATTTGATGACGTTTTGAGCTATTAACTATCTGAATTTTCCAAGATTATGGCTAAGTATAGTTCCTTTGTTTGTTCTTTGATGCAATGATGTGCAGCAATAGTATCACAATATGGGCATCTAGTTGCACTTTTTTTTTTTTACTCTTCATGATATTCTTTTGACTTAAAATATCTTTTTTTGGTGTTTGGCATTGACGTCTTGGTTCATTCGTGTGGTAGTTTGGTCCTTGATATTTTTCAGGAACTAACAAAAAGGAAATTGGAGGGAGGCAGTCGGACATTCCTAGTTTTTGGGATGACATTTTTGTTTCTATTGCTTATAGACGAATATGATAATGCTTTAAATGAATATAGTGATGTCCATAGTGAATATGCAATTTTTATTCTTTTCTGTTCATAATGTGGCTATCGAAAATGTAGTAAGCTAAATTGTTTTATGGATATTTGGTTTTGATAGAATTTGGTTTCCTGCAATTCTCAGATGGAATGGCATTCATATGCTCACGTGACAATTGGGTAAATGTGCATATGTGACTACACTGCACTAAGTTTCAGATGAATGTTTGTTAATAATCTTCTTTTTTTTTTTTTTCAATGTATTTTGGATCCAATTGCTACAGTTTCTTTTTTTTCCCCCTAATGCAATTATATGTTTGTCAATTATGTACTTTTTATTTTCCATATTTCCAGCTGAAGTTGGTGTTGACAATTATGTAATTTCAACATTTGTCACATATTTAGCTTCTACTATATTTTTTTTCAGCATTTTGTCTCCTTCTAGAACACACAATGCATATAGCATGTGGTGTTTTTATTTTCACATACTGATATGTGGGGACATTATGTAAATTGAACAGTTTGGTGTCTTCTGTGGCAATACATTTCCAATTATTAGGCTTTGTCACATGTCATCATGGTCCTGGCAATATGGATTCAAAATTCTCAATTACTGCTGACATTTCTGTACATTAGGATGATTTGTTTCTATTTCCTTTTCTTTGGGGAGTTGATGCTTTTCTAAAGTTTGTTTCTGCTACAAAAAGCAGATTTTGTTATGCATCTAATATTTTCTTTGTGTTTCTATGATGCTTTGCATTTTCTGAGGTATATTGTGGTTATTATTCATGGAGCAGGTTTTCAGACAGTTGCTATTTTCATGCAGACTGGTGAACTGGAAAAATCAGTGGCAGCAATCAATTCAATAAGCAATGTCGTGAGGGATTCGCCTCAAAAAGTAGGTGCATCATCATCTTTGTAGTTTTGTTTTTTCTTTTTTTGGTGTGGGTCTTTCTTACAAGTTTTTGCTTTTTTGGTGTGTATATCTTTTCTTGTAAACTGTTTGAATACCTGCCTTTGGGCATTCAACATTAGCAAAGATCATGTCTGCCAGTTCATTGTTTTGATCTTGTAATGTAATTATGTGAATCATTATTATCGATTTTCAATATCTATGCATTTGGTCAGTGTGACTATGAAAAGAAATTTCCAGCAGTCGATTAAACTACATACACATAATGTGGATGTGGATTTTCATGAATTTATATAAATTATATATATAAATTTTGAACATTTTTATTTATTCTGTCAAATAATAGTATAATTATAGAAATTGTTTTGTTTAGTTAAGAAAAATATATATTTTTTTAATTTGTCTCTTTTTTTTATTTAGGAACATACTAAAAAAATATATTTTCCAAGTTAAATTCATTTTCAAGTCGGAAATGTGTTTTCTAATTTTTCATATTTGCAGAAATGGCCCCAAAATGTTTTTGAGGAGTTTTTTGAAGTTTCCGAATCGTAGAAACATCTGTTAGGAGAAGTTTCCATGCATCATAGGGGGATGAATTCCCAACCATCCCCTGCCCTTCCAAAAAAGGAGAAAGGATAAATATAAAGGATTATATAATTTACTATCATTAATAGTTTAGTTTTGTACCTTGGCAGCAAATATAATTGATCTCCTCTATATGCAAGTTGGTGCTGCTTGCGTTAGGCTGTTAAGCCACCTGCTCTGTTTTACATTGCTTTTCTAAATCTCTTTTTTTTTTTTTTTTGGTGCAGATATTCATTGGTGGAATTTCAAAGGCTCTTTCTTCTGAAATGGTATTATTTGCCTAAAAATTTCTGATTTTTTTTTTTTTTAAAGCCTTGGGGAACATCTGGGATTCTTATGTTCCCATCTTCTTGCTACTCGCCTTTCCCTCATCTCCAATTTCCTAGTTCTCTCCTTTATCTCATTTGGGGTTCTTTGCATTTTATCCTTGTACAGTTTCTCTTTTATTTCATTCCCTCTATGCTTATTAGTGTGTTAATAGGTTGGATATTTTTGGGGTTTTCTTTCTAGATTATGGAGATTGCACACAGTTTTGGACCTCTGAAGGCGTACCATTTTGAAAATAGTGATGATCGTAGTGGGCCTTGTGCTTTTGTAGAGGTAATGGAATATGGTTGTGATCTTTAACTAAAATGTTTCTTCAAGTGGTGGCATTTATCTGCTGGTGCCAGGGCTTCCTCTCTGTGCTGCTGCAGTGTTTCCACCCATTTATTTTTCATTTTGTCTTGTCATCAATCCTTTCCTCTCCTCCAAGCTGAAGTTTTTGTAACATGTAATATTTCTTTTTTTAATCTCAGTATGCAGACCAATCAGTTGCATCAAAAGCTTGTGCGGGTCTGAATGGTATGAAGTTAGGAGGGCAAGTAATTAGTGTAGTTCAACTTGTTCCAAATGTATCAACCTTGGTACTACATGTCCACTGACTCTTCTATAGAATTTTAGTTATAGACTATTTATTCACATGGATGTACGCTGACCCAAGGAACAACATATTCCAGGAAAGTAATGGTTATGGGATCCCTGAGCTGGCTAGGCCACTTCTTAATAAGCCTATGCAAGTTTTAAAGCTTAAAAATGTGGTACGGAACACATTTAATTTAGTTATTTTGTGATTGTTTCAATCTGTATTGTCTGTAAAAGGTTATTGTTAAATTTGATTAATTTTTCTGAATTTTTTTGTGTTCTTTTTGGATAATGAATTAGTTTGATCCAGAATCTTTCCCATCACTGTCTAATATAGAAATTGAGCAAGTACTGGAAGATGTACGTCTAGAATGCACAAGGTTTGAGCAAAGAACCATCGTTCTCCAGAGAAAGAACTGTTTTTATTTGATTTATCTCTGTTATAAGACATGATAAGGTTACTTGCTAATTATTCCGTTCTGCAGGTTTGGCACTATTAGGTCTGTTAATGTTGTCAAGTATTGTTCAACTCCCTTCCCCGCTGTAGAAGCATGGGAAGCAAATGAGGATATGGAATCTTCTGGGATTCAGCAAAACTTATTGGGTGATGGAACGAATGCTGAAACAGAGACAATGGAAGATCTGGACCATAAACCAGTGGAAGGCAATGATGTTGAGGATGATAAACCTGCTCATGATGATCTTATGAATGATGAGTCTTGTCAATCAGGTCAAATTGATGGTAATATGGCTGTTGCAAACCTATCTGGTCAGAATATACCTGAATCTCAAGAGGTTGCTGAGCACACATCAAAAGATGAATCAGATTGCACTCACAGCAAGGTGACTAATTACATTGATACGAAAGATAGAAGCATGGAAGACAAATTAGCTGTTGAAGGAGAGTTGAATTTGGAGGAAGTCAGTGGAAAGTGTAAGGAAGCTTTTGCAGACGATCATATAATGGTATCAGATGCAACTGAGAAGAGAAAACATAATGAGCAGAATTTTGGGGAAGAGTTGAATTTGGAGGAAGCGAGTGGAAAGTCTAATGAAGCTTTTGCTGCTGATCATGGAATAGGATCAGACGCCAATGGGAAGAGAGACCATAAGGAACAGAATTGTGATCTTGACCATATTTTTGAGTCAGGCTGTGTTTTCGTAGAATTTGGAAGAACGGAAGCCTCATGTACAGCTGCACATTGTTTGCATGGACGGTTATTTGATAACCGTACTGTGACAGTGGAATACATTCCTCTTGATGTTTACCGCTCCAGGTTTCCGAAATGAACGCAATTGTCTACTGGTCTGTGTTTCCAAAACAATGGAGCTGGCTGGTTATGCACTGAGGAAGAGAAGTTGGATGTGCGACAAGGTCTGCAAGCGCTGGATGAGATTATGAATCATTTCAACATAGCTGTGAAAAATGCTCATATCAACTTTTGCCCATGTGACATAGGAAACAACAATTAGGTTACAACCTGTTTGTAAATGTTGAACTAACTGAAGGGCTATGTATGAGTCTGAATTTGCTCAGGGGTCATTATGTTTTAAACAAGTACCAGTTTGAACTGCTGAGTGCCCTATGCCGTTGCAATCCATAAACTGATAATTCTGAATGAAAATCTTATTGCTTTACATTATAGGAATAAGGGTCAATTTGGATCTTTAACTATTATTTGAAGTCACATTGAGTCTTCAGGTCTTTCTTGGTTATCGATTGGAGTTTTTACTCAAAATTGGACTGCAAAGTCTATAATTTTTAAAAGAATTAAATTTTAAATGAAATTTTGGCTCTTGTAATCATGCAAATGTTTGTAACCATTTGACCTCCTATCACAGGTTAATGCCCGGCAAATGCAAGTAACATTAACCAGTTCCGTTAAAGAAACAGTATCGCTGATATTTTCACACCATCGCCCCCGACCCTCTTCCCGCCCACTACAGTTGTCGCTCTAACCACAGCCTAGCTATTGCTGCCCATAGTTCTACTAAAGCCACCTTAAGCTTAAGCTTCAGCTTCAAATTTCTTAATCTTGTCATCCAAATCAGGTGCTAATCTTGTAATCAGTGAAAAAGCAGGTTGGTTATTTCCAGGAATCAGAGAGAATGTCTTCAACTGTTGTTACTACTCACCTAAAACTGGTGGGATCAGAGCTCCTTTTCCGCGGATTGGATCCCCTGCTGCGCCCTCCTCTACCTCTGCCTCCCATCACGGCCAACGAGCTTGGAGGAGCCCCGCTACTCTCAAGGTTAACAATTTTTTTTTAAATTAAGTTTCAACATTATTTTTGTTATTAGGATGAATTAATGTTAATCTGAATCCATAATTCATCTCCTGGATACGTCCCCTTCTGTATTCATATTTAACACTCTGCACGACCTTCCGTCGTTAAATTCAGGTTCTGAGACGCCTATTGAAGATCGCTTCTCAATTGGATAATCTTTCTCCTAAGACTTATACATGAGCATGGCCACTCCTCAGCTTCTAGATTAGATGCAGGTTACTGCCCACTGAATCTGAACCTCCTTGGCGAGTCTGTGAGCAAGTTACACCATTGATAGTGCTACCATGAGCTGGATATGAACTGGTAGAAGGACCAGAAGAGAATCCACCAAATGGTCTTTAATACCTATAAGGAGAAACTCCCGACTGTTGGGCAAGCTGTCAGGTTGGGATGAGCAAGTACATATAGGCGCGGTCTCACAAAATCTAGAGTCATTCTAGTCCTCTGACATTGGTGAATATTGCAAGGACATTTCATCATGAAAGGAAAATTTTGAGGAAACTGTGACGATTCTAACTGAGACGGCGTAACTGATATTAAAAAATAAAAAAATATAAAATTATCAAATCTCGTAATAAGAATTAAAAGAAAAAAGATAGAATATTTAAATTTTAAAATTTTACAATAAATAATTAATTTATAATATACATTATCAAATTGATTTTTTTTAATATAATTTAAATCATAATATTATAATGCATAAATTAAATAAATATTAATTATACAAATAATATCACAATACATAAATTATAAATACATAAGATATCAAACAAAATATGTAGTTATATAGTTTTTTCTACTACGGTATATAAATATAAATACAACACAATTAAATAAACCTACGTAAAAAACCTAGAGTCATCCGAGTCCTCTGACATTGGTGAATATTGCAAGGACATTTCATCCCTGAAAGGAAAAAATTGAGGAAACTATCACGACTCGAACTCAGGGCACGTGACCGACACTAGAGAATGAGAAAATATAAAACTATCAAATCTCGTAATAAGTCTTAAAAGAAAAAAAGACGGAATATTTAAACTTTAAAACCTTATAATAAATAATTAACTCACAATACACATTATCAAATTGATTTTTCTCCATATAATTTAAACCATAATATCATAGTGCATAAATTAAATAAACATCAGTTATACAAATAATATCTCAGTACATAAATTATAAATACATGATATACCAAACAAAATATGCAGTTATACAGTTTTCTCTATTGCGGTACACGAATATAAATACAACACAATTAAATAGATCTACGTAAAATAGACCTAGAGTCATCCGAGTCCTCTGACATTGGTGAATATTGCAAGAACATTTCATCCCTGAAAGGAAAAATTTGAGGAAACTGTCACGACTTGAACTCAGGGCACGTGACCGACACTAGAGAATGAGAAAATATAAAACTATCAAATCTCGTAGTAAGCCTTAAAAGAAAAAAAGTCAGAATATTTAAACTTTAAAACCTTATAATAAATAATTAACTCATAATACACATTATCAAACTAATTTTTCTCAATATAATTTAAACCATAATATTATAGTGCATAAATTAAATAAACATCAGTTATACAAATAATATCTCAGTACATAAATTATAAATACATGATATACCAAACAAAATATGCAGTTATACAGTTTTTTCTACTGCGGTACATGAATATAAATATAACATAACTAAATAGACCTACATAATATAGCCAGTGACAAAGCTACACGATGAAAATAAGTAGGCCTAATAGAAAAATTTCAAACTCCTGAAAAAAATAAATTGAGAAGAGTCAGATCTCACTGAGTAAGTTAATAAAGAAATTAATTCAGTTTGAAAATCTCGTTAAAAGGAAATTTTTATGGAAATATAATATAATTATAATTTTATTCAAATTATTTGATATACATATAAGAAATCCATTTTTCAAAGGAAAGAATTAAATATTTAAATTCTTTTGAAATTATTTCAATATAAAAATTTGGTAGAACTCGATTTATCAATTTATATAACAGTCATATGATTCACTTATATCCAAGACTGCCAGATCTCGAGAGCAAAACATCACCAGGATATACAACTGATGTCATATCACTTAATCCAATATCACTAGCGGTCTCCGAAAGCAAAACATCACCAGACCATCGGCCCCAGTGATTTAATAAATATTAATCCAAATTATACTGGCGGTGTCCGAGAGTAAAACATCACTAGATCATCGGCCCTAGTATTTATTAAATAAACAAATATTATACTACTAGCAATGTCCGAGAGCAAAGCATCATCAGACCATCGATCCTAGTAATATAACTAATAATTACATATTTTACTGGTATGTACACGGTCCTGATGAAACTCATCAGGTAACCCATTCTACCGTGGCTTATTTAAAATAATTACAAATAAATAAAATAAAGAAAATTACAATAAATAAAAATAAAATAAATCAACTATAAATTAAATCACGCAATAACATATGAAGAATGCCGACTATAATCTTATAAAACAAAAGATCCGACACTCAAATCAAATATTAACTTACAGGATAAATGTGATCCTTTGACACGTCATGTCTGACCTTGATTGGAGAGGCGGCAAAAAGGCAGAAAAGGAGAACGACAATTAAAAAATAGAAATCTAACTTTTAGAATTTCTAAAGAAGACTCGATTCAAACTCAAAATAATAATTTTTAGAATTGACCCGATGTCATATTTTACGAGAAATCTACCGAAAATTTGACAAAGTTTTTTCTGTAAAATGGACATCCCTCTATCAAAATAAAGTCAATCCTGTAAGTAAACACATTTCAAAGCTTCACAGAAACTCAACACCTCGGGTTGAGATCCCAAACTACACAATTTCGAACCAAGGTTCATAAAAAAAAAACAAATAAGCAAATATTAAATATTAATATAGTAAATCACCAAAAACTATAAAAATTAATAATAAATCATAATATAATTTATTCAATTTTCAAAACACTAAATAAAATTATTTTCCACTATAATTTAATAAAATTTCAAATAATAATAATATTAATAAAAACCCAAATTTCCAAATATTCAATATAATATAGTCAAATTCAAACTTTATTTGTTCAAATAGTTTAAATATACTCTAATATTAATTAAAAACTCATTTAAACCACAAAAAATTTAATTTTGAATAAAATTTTCAAAAATAGTTAGTATTAATTAACTAAAATAATAAATAATTTATAAAAATTATTTTAATACCACATTTTATCTCAAAATTAACTAAAACATAGTATTTAATTATAATATCAACAAAAACATAACATTTACCTATTATTTCAAAATTCACATAATAATAATAATTCCTCAAAAATTAAATAAAATTATCAAAAATTATTTTATCACTACTAAAATTAGTAACTTAATTTATTAACCCTAATTAACTCAAATATTCAACAAAAAATAATTAATTAATAACATTAACAAAATATACATAAAATTTAAAATATCCAAATAAATATACAAAATTCCATAAAATCAATTTAATTAATCTAAATCATTTTTTATATACTCTTAATCCAAATCAACCCCAAATAATTTAGATCAACTAATATATGTATAGATCAACCCAAAAAAATTAACCAAATAATTAAAATAAATTCTGCAAAATTAACAAATATAATAAAAATCAACCAAAAATCAAATCAACACAAAAACTAACTAAATCAACTAACAAACAACCTAAAACTAACTAAAAACCAACCTAAAGTTAAGTAACTACTAACCCACTAACTCACTGCAAGCTTAACTCAGGATAGGGGGAGGGGCTGTTGCTGCAAGCTTGAGTTGTTGCTGCCCCCCGGTGACAGCAGGTGGTGGCAGTGATGGTGCTAGGTGTCACGGTAGGAGGGTTGGAGGCTTTTGTTGTTGTCGTTTCTGCTGCTGTTCTTGCTACTACTTCACGTTGTTGTTCCTGCTGCTGTTGACTCTGCACCGGCATCAACTGAGGGAGGAGGATAGTGGAGGTTGCTGGCAATGCACATAGAGGCACAATGATGGGGAAGGAGTGGTCTGTCTCACGCGGGAGGAAGAAGTGGCCGGGGAAGAAGGAGAGAATGACCAAGAAAGAAGAAAGAAAATTTTGACTAATGTAAGTGGCTTTTTGGACCATCTTTTTGGTCTGAAAAACACTAATATATACATATACACACACACATATATATATATATATATATACAACAACAATAATAATAATACTAATTCTAATAAAATAATAATATAAATAAATATTTGAAAAATTAAAATAATAAAATATGTGCATAAAATAAAAATGATGTAAAAATAATAATATTAATAATTCTCAATAGAATTTTAAATTTTGTAATTAAATATATTACTTTAATATATCAATAATAATAATATAAAATAAAAATAATTTGTATGGTCGGAAATTTCAATATTTATATAAAAAAATAATTTAAAAATATTTGAATTATTACAGAAACATAATGAGAACGATGATTAAACGAAAAAGAGTTGAGGTTTTGAAGAACTAAGCATAGTGACGAGATGTTTATTGTACAGCTTTTCTGACAGTCAAAATTCAGGCATTACACTGAAATATTCAAATGGGCTAGGAAATATAATGAAAAAATGCACTGAAATTGCGGCTGAGCAAGCTATTTTCCAATTTGGGAATTTAAATTCACTTAGCTATACCAGAACCTGTGACAAAATAGACTTGATACTGAACAAGGATAACATAGCGGTCCAATGTCAATAGGCCACAGTTTGAGGTAACAGAGCTGCTGAGTACTCGTTAGGTCAACTCCTTGAGAGTCGACTGAAGGCAACAATGATGAAATTTGGTCTGTTGTTCAGTATTAGATGCCCAACCATGCATACCCAAGCAACTGGATACTAGGACTTCATTTTGCATGTGGGCTACACCTCTACGGGAACTTTCCGGGTACGGATAAACACTATAACCCCAAAGTCACAATTGATCTCTTGCTTTGCATTTAAGCATTTGAAAGTTTTTTTTTTTTTCAAGGAGTCAGGACCTGAGCCAGCAGAAAAAAGCCTATAAACTTCTATAGTTTTAGTGGCACTGCAAGCCTTGTCTTAAATATGATTATGCCTTTTTGTTTGAACTATGTGATGATGTGATCTTGTAAACCAAATAATTGGTAGATGTCTTTAATCTCAAGTTATGGACAGGAGAAACCACTGATTTTCAACCAAAGGATAATGATCACTTACCATTCGGTTGCAATCAACCCCAATTTACAAGTCAACGAAGATAAAAATCCCAAGCTGTATAAACATAAGCACACATACACTCACATTGTCACTGAAAATTATCATCACCAACTGCACCTGCATTAGTTGGTTCCTTCGTGGGGTGGGTAAGCGTCTAATTTGGGACTCAATTGCGTAACAGTGTAGTTTATTTTAAATTCTTGTTATCAAAAACTACTACTTACTTTCCCTCTCGTATATTTTTCTGGGTGGGAAGCACGACTCCTTACGAAGTACTATATGATGAGAGCTGGACCTGATGGCGAAGCAGTTTCAAATAGAATCTCTCAGCAGCTCCAGTAATTCAAATAAAATCTTGCCTCTCTTACCAAAATTTGTTGCACTTCTCATTAAAGGCAAAATTAAATACTTTAGTTGTTCAAAAAGAATATCATTCATCAAGAAAATTAATTTTGTGCACCGAATCAGCTTCTTATACTGTAGATCCATCCAGTTTCGCAATGATAGAGCTTGACAAAAATCCAGTACTAGAGATTTGGATATATAATATGATAGGCCAAAATTCATGGATGTAAATGGAGGCATAATCTGGTCATGTTGGTATTTGTAACGTTTAAAGACTCCTCTGTGACCTCAGGCTAAACCTAGCAACATTTATTTAGAAGACATAGCATACAGGTTGACTATATAATTGATCAATATTTTATCATGAAATATCAAAAGATGAGGATACTTCAAGCCTTTTGCTCTGTTGTTGACGGGAAAAAAAATTTCCTATTTTAAGAAAGCAAACCCTTTCTTCAATCGCTCCTTTCAACACTATGGGCAACTTGGCAACCTTCTTTCTCCTTCCTATTCGGTCTGCACCCAAAAAAAAAATAGTGCAATTCCTAAATCATTAAACTTTGATCAACTAATAAAAATCTCACACAATAGAAAAAAAATGCAGAGCACGTTATTGAGCATCATTCGTACAGACACGTAGATGTGCAGTGCAATCACTTGCACACCCCCATACCTATGCAGGAAGTGGATTGGAGGTAATAGCCGAAACAACCCAAATGGCGAAAAATCAGCTGGCTTTAAATATTACTTCTAGCTGCTGATGAACAAACAAAACCGGCAGTTGGAGACTCAGATAATTAGCTAATGAATTCAAATTTCTTTTTCTGATCAATCTCCAACGAATATCATTTTCAAAATTCTGAAACTGATACAAAGCAAGGCATCATATAAGCATATCATTTCTTTGCTCAACCTAATAAGTACTAGATGGCCATCCTCTTTGCTCCATTGATGCTTCCAGTCAAGATTCAGACTACCCAAAAATGTTATCATGGTTATCAAAACAATGGCGATGAATCATAACATCCAAAACTCAAATCACTAAGGCACATCAAACTTATAACCTCAGAGATTATATTATTTTGTGAAGTTAGTAGAGGACAGAAATGAAGACACATAACATTACAATCCGATAGTATAACAGTGTATTTGATTTTATGAAGTTGAGGATTCCATTCAAGTTTCTCAACCAAAAGATGTAAAAACATTTATCACCCATCTAAGCTCATAAATCTAGCTGGCTTTTACCACCTAAAAATGTCAGGAATTCAAAAATCTTTATTAGATCACATCAGAACAACATTGTCTTGATCACTCATAATAATGCAAAGATCTACATGCCCTTGTAAAGGACAGGAAATTTTAATTAGCTAATTTGGTAAAGTCATTATGCAAGAAATGTATGATACAATTCTAGCACTACATTTGAGCCGCATCATATAGGTTATGAGAGTGATTCTCATATCAAGAATTCATCATAGTACTTTGAATGTTCCTAGTTAGCACTTTATTATACTTTGTAAACAGTCGTGAAGCCACCATCAAACATTATAAAACAAAAGGAGCAAGTGTAAGATTTGAATCATAACTCCACACCACAACTCATATATACTAAGAAAATGCAGACAAGATATGAGAATTTCCAGATTGGTAGCAACAACTTCACTTACCCGTTTGAACACACAACTCTGATAATCATCAAATTCATTAAGTTGTTCTGCTTTATTTTGTACAGTTAATTCTGTTAAAAAATTCATCATGCACTATTACCAGTTGTTCTGCAACCTGCACAAAGTTGCATTGACTCACTTACTTGTAATGGGAAGAAGTATGACCACAAATGCATACACATGCATCACAGAAGCTTCCTATACACCATACTTTCATTTAATTGTCTTATTTATCCATCCCAGAAAGTATAGACAATAACATCACAAATTTCAATTTTTTTTTTCTCATTATAATTGGTGTGAAATTTAGGAGAAATTAAATGGATCAAAATCAAGATTTTTAAGATATGTAGCCAGATTCATGGCAATGGATGTTATATATAGATACACACAAACATAACTCCTCAGGGCTACCATCCTCAATCTCTGTGTTGAAGGAAAGCAACAAACTTTGATGAAGCAAATTCTCAAAATCCTCAACATAAAGTGGCCCTGCATGCAATGTCATTAACGATATTCACCAATTGTCTGATTTAAGTAAAGAAGGAGAAGAAGAAGAAGAAGAAGAAGAAGAAGAAGGAAAGAGAGGATCATAATTCAGACCTCTAGATTGAAAGAACCAAAAGAAGATATCAGTTGCAAGGTAGTGAGATTTCTGGAGAGAATCACGGGCACCCCGCTGGTTTTTGACGGCCACTTGAAGCCGTTCCATCCAGAAAGAAGCAATGCGATAGCTTCTCGGAGATGAGTAACAGCCTCTGGCATTTGAACACCTATGGATTCCATTGTTATCATTATTCAAAATGGCGATTTTAGATCATAGAGAGTTCTTTTGGTTATTTGTCTCGAAGGAATCGGGCATTCTTAAAACAGAAACTACCAGTTATAGGTTGATAAATTTAAATTAAATGGTTAATTCATTAGTAACAGATTTTCTACATTAATGGCTATAATTAAATAACAATTCATCTAATATTTGTATTTATATAAATAAAATTAGAACTTAAATTAATTATTATTTAATTACAATTATTAATTATTCTTACATATCAATATCCATAGCATGAATCAATGGTTAAGATTAAATAAATATTAATTTGGCGATTATATTTCCATTTGTATAAATATATATATATAAATATATATATGTACTGAATAATAATACTATAAATAGACTAATTAAAAAAAATTTAAAATCACTTAGATTGCAAAACTTTTAAAATTTTTGAACTTATAGATTTTTTTTCAAAAGGAATAACGGCCAAATATGACCTTAATATTTTACCTATTTTCATATTGATACTTAATATTTTTTGAGGGTTATTAATACCCTTAATACTAGCAGATTCGGTGCACTTAAGCACAATGTTGTTTTGGCAAAACATTCAATCCCACATAGGAAGAAAAAAAAATGGAGAAGTTCTTAGGCTACTAAAAGACTCCTCCCCTTTAGTTAAATCATCCTAAAATTGTCTCATCTTCTATATTTAGACAATTGTATTTTTATCTCTTTTTTTTTTTTTGTAAATATTCCTAAATTAGTGAAATATTAGTTTGGTTTTATCTGAAAATGTAGGCATAATTGGCCGAACCTCGTGAAATTTTGGTGTTCTTTTTATATCTATTTAATAGCTATTGTTGAGTATAGTTGTTAATTATTATGCTATTAAAATTACTTGTCTTGATAAAATTCTGTCTATGGAGTGTAGTTTTTAAGTGGGACTATTGTGACCCTATCACTTTTTCCTGGGAATTTACCTTATGGTGATTTTTAGTGTAATCGTTTACACTCTAGTCACCTGTGCAATAGTTCTCAAGGTGAATTTGTTATTATTGGTGGAAATTAACCCGAATTCCACAACAATTGGTATCAGAGCTTTTGGTTTATTTTAGTATGCTCTGTGGTTGCGGTTTAGGCTGATCTTTCACATCTGAAAGAATATCCTTGGGCTAATTGGCATTCCACATTAACAGCTATTATATAAAATTTGTAACGGAAATGACAAACAGCTCAAAAGTATCCACATCAGAATGAATAGCTTCTTTATTTTCAATTTTGGCAAGAAATGTTGTAATAAATGCTAAATTTGCGGTGCAGATTTTTTTTAGCAGTGGTCATTTCGGCATATGGCAAAGTGAGTTTCTAGGTGCCTTTTTTCAGTAGGGTCTAGACATTGCTATTGATAAGAGAAACTAGATGATGTTGAGGAGAAAGAATAGAAGGTGATCAATAGATTGACATGTGGTACAATTTGATCATGTCTTTCTAGAGAGCAGAAGTATGTATTTTCTAAAGAAACTTCTACAAGTAAATTATGGAAGGCTCCGGAGGAGAAATTCTTGAAGAAAAGTAGTCAAAACAAACTCTACATGAAAAAGAGATTGTTCTGCTTTAATTATGTTTCAGGTACCATAATGAATGATCACATTGCTAGCTTTAATTAGCTGGTAACTAATTTGATGAATATGGACATGACTTTTAATGATGAAGATCTGGCTCTGATGTTGTTGGGATCACTTCCTGATGAGTTTGAGTATCTTAAAACTACTCTACTTCATGGGAAGTTTATTGTGTCTCTAAGTGAAGTAACTGCAGCCTTGTATAATTATGAATTATGAAAGAAAAAAAAAAGCAAGAAAATACAAATGTTGAAGCAGAAGCTCTTGTTGTTAAAGGTCGTTCGCAAAGTAAGAATAAAGGAAGAAGAGGGAGATATAATTTAAAGTCCAAACTGAGCAAAGATCAATGTGCCTTTTGTCGAGAAAAAGCACACTAGAAGAAAGATTTTCCCAAGCTAAAAGATAAAGGAAAACCTGGAAAGGGAAATGTTGTCTCAAATTCAAATGTAGCTGCGTGTGATGATGTAGATTTAGATCTTTCAATTGCTACTACACCATTAATCAGCTTTTTGAGTTCATGGTTATTAGATTCAGCTTATAGTCACCATATGACTCCCAATCAAGAATGGTTCTTTAACTTTAAAGAACAAAAAGGTGGGGTTGTCTACATGATGAATAATGCCCTTTTTAACACACATGGGATTGGTTCAATTCACTTAAGCAATCAGGATGGATCAATCAGAACTTTAACAACTGTTCATTATGTATTGTATGTAATGATGAATCTCATTTCTATAGGAACCTTAGAGTCAAAAGGTTTCAAAGCAAGGGCAAAAGATGGGATAATAAGAATAACCTCTAATGCACTAGTGATAATGAAAGGGATTCGAAAAAGAAATAATGTGTATTACTTTCTAGGTAGTACAATTATTGGGATAACAACAGCTTCTACTGATGATTAAAAGTCAGAAGCAACCAGGTTTTGACATATACAGTTAGGGCATGTTAGAGAAAAATTATTGAAATTGCTGATAGATCAAGGATTACTAAAAGGAGCTCGGGCTTGCAAATTGGATTTTTATGAGTATTACATCAAAGGGAAAAAGACTAGGTTGAAATTTGGAACAGCCATCCATGTTACTAAGGGTATTCTAGATTATATTCATTCAGATATGTTGGGGACTTCTAAGAATGCTTCACTGGGAGAAAAACACTATTATGTTTCCTTTGTTGATGATTTTTTTCAAAGAGTATGAGTGTATACAATAAAGATGAAGGATAAGGTGCTAGGAATTTTTCTTAAATGGAAAAGGATGGTGGAGACTCAAACCGGCAGAAAAGTTAAACGTCTCCTCACAAATAATGGTGGAGAGTTTAAAAATGATCCATTTTTGAAAGTCTATGAAGATAAAGGTATTATCAAACACTTTACAGTTAGATATACACCATAAAAAAATGGGGTGGCAGAGCGAATGAACCAGACATTACTAGAGAAGGTTCTGTGTATGTTGTCCAATGCTGGGCTGCGTAAAGAATTTTAAACTGAGGCTATAGTCTATGCTTGTCACCTTGTCAACTGCCTACCATTGACTACTATTGGTGGTAAAATGCCATTAGAGAAATGGTTTGGAAAAGCTACTACAGATTATGATTCCTTACATATGTTTGGTTCGATTGCATATGACCATATTAAAGAGTCAAAGCTAGATCCAATAGCAAAGAAAGCAATCTTTATGGTGATCACTTTTATTATGAAAGACTATCATCTTTAGTGTCCAAAAACAAAGAAAGTAATCTTCAGTAATGTCATGACCCAAAACAGGGGCCATGACCGGCGCTAGGGAACGGGAATTCTTTCGAATCCGGAACCCGTAGCAAGCCTAAAAATAAAATAAATCATGCCATAATAACAGTAACAATATAATATGCAGCGGAAATAAAAATCATAATATCATAATATTATCCATATCAACTGGATTTAATTCAAAACTCATCTCATCACATATATATAATCTTTAATACAAATCCAGTTTCAATATAGTACATCTCTTTAAAATAAAGTACATGAAATCCAATACTTTAATTCACAACTACTGCAGTGTCTAGATAAAATAAATAAGACTCAAGTAGACAATTTACATAAAGAAGCCGGGGCGGAAGAAATCCAGCGTATCGACCTGCTACTGAGGTCTGAAGAAGTTGACTCTCCTGAAAAATAGTCAACGGAGGGGAGTCAGACCTCGCTGAGTGAATTACTATAATATATATACATACACACTAAGTGATAATGCATACAATCAACAGTATATATATAATATGTATATATACAGGCAAATTCATACAAATGCAGAAAAATCATTTTTATATATTTTACTGAAAAATCCCAGTTTATGAAGGATCACATAGAACCCTAGAATATCGCAATCTCAGAAAATAGTGTTAAACAACACTCTAGCCATACAGGCTCACTTATACCAAATATATCCACTTAATCCATATGGATAGTAGACTGGCCCCGAGACACTAAGTCAACCGAGCTCCAGCAGTCTGACTGCCAGTGTGATTGGCCCCGAGACACTTGGTCAACCGAGCTCCAGCAATCACACCCACAAACCACATCTCACATATCGATAATCATAATCAAATCAATATCCACAAATAGTTAGTAATATAGCCTAAATACTATAGGCGTACCGGTACGTACTCGGTCCTAGTGCTGCCCACTAGGTAGCACGTTCTATTGATATCCTTCATCATTAATAATGTAAAACATTCATTCATAAAAATATATGATGCATGAATGTAAATGAAATAACAATATAATCCATATATATACCAAAAATATACCAAAAGTAAACCAGGTATATTTCGAGTATATATACGTCAAATGAATCCCATCAAATTATAACTTAAGCTGGAAATATATTTAAAAACATTTTAAATATATTTTATTCACAAAACATGCATATAATTTATTATATACCAAAAATAAACCGAAAATATACTTAATATAAACTTAAGAAATAATCAAATTATTTATGCATATTTAATCAACATAAAACATGCATTTCTAAATCATGCATCCTAAGCATATATATATAGTATAGTAACTCACCTAATGCGCTCCACGAGACGGGTCCGACGGGCCTGGTCCACTAGCCCTCGGTCTCGGCGCAACTAAACAAACAAATAACGACAGACATTAGAATAAACCTAATAGAAATCCTAGAATTCGATCTAGAGTATTAAACACAGAATCGAAAATTAGGGTTCGACTGGACATCACGTTTTACGAGAATTCTACCAAAAATTCGGCAGAACCTCCCCTATAAAATGGACATCTCTCTACTCAAAAGAGTAGAGCCGACCCTGCAAAGAAATACACTTCGAAAAATAGGCTCAACACAATCAAAATCCCACGGTTGGACTCCAAACTACAGTCCACCGACCGGGGTCCACAAACACAGAATAAATTCCAGATATACCAAAAATATCCTTAAAACCTAGAAATACATCTCATAGGTAAAAATTACATAATTAACCTTGAAACACTGTAAAAACCGAATAAAACTCATTTTATTAGAAAAACTGTATATTATAGATATAATTAAAAATAATTCACGAAAAATAGTTTTAATTAGTTAAAAATACCAAATATTTTGTAGAAATCATTTTTATACCTTAAATAACTAATAAAACCAATTAAATTACATTTTTAGACAATTTAGGGTAAAATTACCAAAATACCCCTATATATATAAATATACTTAAATTACTTCAAAAATTCACCAAAAATCATACAATTATCCAAAAATTAATTTTCTCAACATATTTATCAATAATATTAATAATTAAACTCAATTAACCAATTAAATTCAAATAAAAACACATTTAACCCTAATTTCTCAAAATCACATAAACTTCAATAATTCAAAATAAATACTTAGAAATTCATAAAAATTCCAAATAAATTCCTATAATTCATTTCAACACCTAATTCAACCATAAACTCCAATTTCCTAATTTAAATAATTAATTTCCGAAAATTAGAAAATAATATTAAAATATTCAAAAATACCCAAAAATCCAAAAAATCTACAAAAATTCTAAAAAAATTCATACATGTAGATTGAGCTACTAGGAACAACATTTGTGAAGGAATTTTTCATGAATCAATCAATTCAAAGCTCAAAAAAATCAAAAACCCTAATAGGCCGAAATTGACAAAATCGAAACCTAAGCAATTCTAGACCATTTTAGCTCAAACCAAAGCTAGAATCACACTCACCGGAGCTCAAGGAGAAGAAAGAGACTGGCGGTGTCGAAAACGGTGGCCGGAATCGACGTGATTGACGGTGGATCGATTTTCGGCTTCTCCGGCCAAAATCGACTTCCAGGCGCCGGAAACGGCCTCCTCAGGCGGCGGAATTGGTTGGGGAAGATGGTGGCACACCGGACGGCACACCCACGGTGAAGAAATGGCATGACAGACGCCCGGACGGCAAGGGGAAGGATCGGGAGGAAGAAGGAGACTCGGGGGGGCAAATGTGTAATTTTCTAAACTTTTGTAATTTTGACAAATATATGTATATATATATACTTTATACTATATATTAAAATAATATTAAATTACACACATCAAATATACACCACACACATAAAATTTAATATTTTAATAATTTATACTAAATAAAATTAATTAAATAACAATAAAACAAATAAATACTTAATAAAATATTAGGGTAATAATAAACCCTAATTAAATAAATATACACACACAGGCTTTATTTAATAATTTATAAATATGCATGAGTTCATGCAAGTCCGTAAATACATTTAAAATAATTAATAATACATTGTTTACGTGAAAATTTCCCCGAAAATGCAAGTCCCGGGAAAATTTTACGTAAAACACTGAAAATAATACACAGTAATTAAAATAGGTTTTAAATACATATTAACTCGTAAAAATATCATATAATGTACAGAAATTATTAACACTGCATATCCCGATACAGTATAAAAATATTTAAAAAAAAAACACGGGATATTACAAGTAAGGATGTTACCTTTAATGAATCTACTATGTTGAGAAAGGTGACTTTAGAAAAAATGGAGCAGACAGATAGTACTCCTAAATAGGTGGAGTTTGATGGCAATAGAGTTGTCCTAGCCAATGTAAAAATTGATGATGACTCTCCTATGGTAGAAGAAGAGTTATATGAATAAAAGGTTCAAACCCAAGAACCTCCACAACAATATGAATCAATTGCATTAAGAAAGGGAAAGAGGACATTAGAAAACCTGCTCGCTATGCTGATATGGTCTCTTCTGCATCACCAATTACAATTGATGACATTCCTACCACTTATAATGAAGCAGTCCAAAGTTCAGAACATAAAAAATGGAGGAGCGCCATGAATGAAGAAATATAGTCCCTTGAAAAGAATCAAACATGGAAACTAGCTAGTCTTCCGAAGGAAAAAAAGACAATTGGGTGCAAATGGGTATATAAAAAGAAAGATGGATTTCCCGACATGGATAATGTTTGCTACAAAGTAAGAATGGTGGCTAAAGGTTATGCATAGATGAAGGAATTGATTATAATGAAGCATTTTCTCCAATAGTAAAGCATTCATCCATCATAATTTTATTAGCTTTAGTAGCACAATTAGATATGGAACTAGTTTAGATGGATATAAAAACTGCATTTTTACATGAAGACTTGGATGAGGAAATCTATATAACTCAGCCAGATGGATTTAAAGTTGTTGGTATAGAAAAGATGGTTTGCAAATTGGAAAAATTATTGTATGGATGGAATCAATCTTCGAGGCAGCAATACAAGCGATTTGATAAGTTTATGATAGGGTAAAAGTACACAAGAAGCAAATATAATCATTGTGTGTATTTGTACAAGCTACAACATGGATCTTATATATATCTTCTTCTTTATATTGATGATATGCTGATAGCTTTCAGGAGTCAGATAGAGATTGAGAAATTAAAGATTCAATTAAACAGGGAGTTTAAGATGAAGGATCTCAGTGAAGCAAAGAAGATTCTCGATATGGAAATATTTAGAGATAGGAAATTAGAGAGGCTTTTTTTATCTCAAAAAGAATACCTGAGGAAGGTACTAAAATATTTTGGCATGAATGAGAAGTCAAAACCAGTTAGTACACTATTTTCTCCTTATTTCAAGCTTAGTGCATCCATATTACCAAAGAATTATATAGAATGGGAACACATGTCAAAAGTATCGTATGCAAGTATTATTGGTAGCTTGATGTATGCAATGGTGTGTATGAGGCCTAATATTTCATAGGGTTGTGAATAGGTACATGCATGATCCTGGAAAAGAGTATTGGCAAGCTGTAAAATGGATTCTATGGTATATTTTAAACACCGTAGATATTGGTTTGGTATTTTAGCAGGAAAGGTAAGATGGTGAGTATGTAATTGGATATTGTGATTCTGACTATGCTAGTGATATGGACAAGCATCGATCAACAACTAGTTATGTGTTTACTTTTGTAAAGGTACCAATCAGTTGGAAGTCCACCTTACAATCAATAATTGCTTTGTTTACTATAGAGGCAGAGTATATAGCAGTTATAGAGGCTATAAAAAAGGCAATTTGGCTTCAAGGGTTGCTTGGTGAACTGGGAATTAAGTAAAAGCACATCAAAGTGCATTATGACAGTTAAAGTGCTATTCATTTAACAAAGAATCAGGTTTATCATGTAAAGACAAAGCATATCGATGTTCGATATCACTTTATATGGGAGATTCTGGAAGAAGGTGGAGTCATAATCCAGAAGATTCGAACTACTGGAAATCCTGCTGATATGATGATAAAAGTAGTAAATGCGGTTAAGTTTAAATATTGTTTAAACTTGATCAACATTGTTACAAATTGAAAGATGAAATTTGCAAATACTACTAAAGGTTGGATTTGAGAGAGAATTGTAAAATTTTGTTAAGGTGGAGATTTATTGTTTTGGCAAAATATTTAATCCTACATTAGGAAGAAAAAAAAATGGAGGAGTCCTTAGGCTATGAAAGGACTCCTCCCCCTTTAATTAAAATCATACTAAAATACCTAAAATGACATCGAATTCCAGTACGTCGAGCAATATTAAGTCCGCCCATAATTCTCTACCATCAACTATCACCAGACACGAAGGAAAGAAGACATTTGTCTCCAACTCGTCACTAAGAGGAGTCAAAACAGATAGAGGAAAGGATAACCTAGAAGGCTGCCACTCGATTCTCGAAGCGAACACAGGAGAAATGAAGGAATGTGAAGCACCGGGATCAAACAACACTCTAGCATCACATGCACAGACTGAGAGAATACCTGCTACCACTACATTCAAAGTCTGAGCATCCTGTGGTGTCAAAGTGAACACTCGAGCCTGACCACGACCTGCCTGCTGAGAAGTGGAAGGCTGTGCAAAACCACGTCCAGTAGGTCTACCAACTGAACCTCGACCCTGCTGACTCGTAGGCTGAGGTGGTCTCTGTTGTGGCTGTATGGGTGCTCGATACTGCTGAGGCATCAGATAGTAGGGCTGAGCCACTGATGAAGACGAACCCTGAACGTATTGTGGCTAGTATCCAAAGTGGGGATAAGCTCTAGCGAGATGTCCAACCTGCCCACATCTGAAGCAAGCGCCCGTCAACATATGACACGGGCCCTGATGAAATCGTCCATAACTCGCGCAAGCACTGGCTCTAGACCCAGAACTACTCTGCCCGGAACTCTGCCCACTACTGCTACTACTAACTCCTGTACCGAATCTGTGACTCCTGCTGGTTCTCCTGTTTGAGGCATATCCATGTCGGCCAACTCGGTGAGTCCTGGACCTCCTACCACTCTGCTGAGAACTACCCACAGCCTCCTGACTCAAACTACTAATGTGAAATGCTGGCTGCTGGTACCCGGGAGCTACACCATATCCACTGCCCCCAACTATATAAGGATCTATCATGGTGCCCTAGCGAATATGTCGCCTCTCAATCAAACGGGCCTCCTCAATCACACTCTTTAGGGTGCGGTCCTCGGTACGCATACTAACAAAAGTGGGTCCTAATCCAGTAACATACAGCTCCACTGCTCTGTAAGGGTCCCTCCTGATATCCTCTGCATGTCGGGATCGTCTATTAAACTCTCTGGTATAGTCTTCCACTGATTTATCGCCTCTAGTGATGTGGAGTAGCTACCACCTGTAGGCATCTCTGGTGGTTGGAGGACAGAAAAATCTCAAGAAGCGGTCCTTAAACTCTGGCCAAGTTAGCTCGTGCATCGATGGCTGAATCGACTGCATAAACCAATCCTGAGCAGCCGCCTGAACCGACAACTCCACAATCATAATCCTCTGATAATCCGTATGTCCTATCCTGGTGTGTGCCTCAATCGCATTAATGAAGTCTAAGGCACCACTTGTACAGTCGAAAGAAACTCTACCGATCCGAGAGTAAAGAAGTGCTGCTTCAGTGTCTGACATACCTTGGTTCCTCTGCTGTAGCATCTGCTGTACAAGGGGCATCGCCTGATTCAATATTGCTACACCCTGATTAATCCCTACCAGTCCAGCTGCAAAGGCTGTGGGGTCAACAATTGGGGCTTCAAGCTCGACTGGCTGCTGATCTGGAATCTCAGCTGCAGCTACCCTGGCTCGACCTCTACCTCTACCTCTGCCCCTACGACGTGGAGCAGGAAGGGGAGCCTCATCATGCACAAACTGCTCATCAAGTCTAAGGGTCGGATCGACATTGGGGTCGGTACGTACACGCCTCATTCTGAAAAGAAGACAAAGAAAATTGAATTTAAAATGGGGTAAGAATATTTAACGCAACGTGGAATTAGAAATAAGAACATCTCAAAGACAATTATCAATCCTAAAGCTGCAGTAGTTACATAGAAAGACAGACATGGACAATTAATCGAACTTATGCTTTGATACCAACTTTGTCATGACCCGAACTCGAGGGCACGTGACCGACACTAGGGAATGGGTAGGCATAAGGCCCGCGAAACCCGTAGTAAGCCTAAAGGAAAAGAAAATAAAACCATTCATATTTTAAACTTTAATTAACAACAGAACATATTATCAAACTGCTTAATAAAAATATGTTTCAACATCTCATATTATAAATTGAATTCAATACTTATACATAAGCATAGTTTACACAAATAAATTACACAATCATATCTAAACCATACAAATCCTTAGTACATATACTACTGCAGCAACCTAGATTAACACACCGTAGAACTTATAATGACCTACATAAAATGGCCGGTGAAGAAGAAATCCGACGTAGAGGTAGTCTGAGGTCGAACTCCCAAGCCCCTGAAAAAAAATAAATTGAGGGGAATCAAACCTCACTGAGTAAGTCAATAAAAGAGCTGTACGATTTGAAAACTATATATGTTTATAGTGAAAATAATTTTATAATGTATAAGTATAGCTTTTGAAAAAAATCTCGGTAGAACCCTAAACCCAAAATCCAAATGGCCAGCTGGACCCACTTATTCCAACTAGACTACCGGTCCCCGAGAGCAAGGGCATCAACCGAGGCACCAAGCCGTAGTCATTCACTTAATCCAAATATATGGCTCTGGCGGTCCCCGAGAGCAAAGGCATCGACCGAGGCACCCATCCCAGTCCATTATTAACCTTACAAATCACTGGCGGTCCCCGAAAGCAAAGGCTTCCACCGAGGCACCCATCCCAGTTTAACATTCATCAATCATACATATATCGGATCCATCTCTCAATCTCTAACATGTGCACATAGTCCTGGTGAAGCCCACCAGGTAGCTCGTTCTACCAAAATTTCTCAAAATCGATTTTAAATAAATAAACTGCGTTTAAAGCTTAAATAACAACATTAATTTAAATAAATTATATGATCAATGTTAAAATACAAGCGCACACATTTGTTAATTAAAACACATGCACAGATCATTCTATCGACTTACAGGATGAATGCGAAGGTTGACGATCACGCGTCTGCCTCGGTCTCACAGCTTCTGCTCCGATATGCTCTAAAAGAAAAAATAATAATTGACTTTTAAAACATGACTAAGGAATCGAAATCAGAAATCAACAAAATAATGAAATTCCAGATTGACTCAAGGAAAATCGGACAAGTCTCGACAGACAGGATTTAACCTAACTAACGGTAGAAATTTTACGAGTATCATGTTTTACGAGAAATTCTATCAAAATTTTGGCAGAGTCTCCTCTGTAAAACGGACATCTCTCTACCGAAGGTAGAGCCAGACCTGCATAGAAAATGCACTTCTAATAGCCACAAATACCCACACTCGAGTCGGGCTTTCAAAACTACAATTTGCCCCGACCGAGATCACAACTCAAATAAATATCAAGAATTAATAATATTTATTTCTCAATATATATATATATATATATATATATATATATATATTACATACACATATACTAAAAATAAATAAACATATATAAAATCTTAATTATTCAAAATTAAACAATTAAATTTGTGTTCCATCACCAACAATATAAATAAAATTATTATCCAAATTAAAACCTTGGTAATGTATTATATGAATATATATATATATATATTGGGAATTTGATATTTAAAATTTACACTACTTAGATAGAAATATCAATTAATTTTATAGAAATTGTCTAAACCCCTTTAAATATTAATAAAACTAATTAAAATATATATTTATCATATTTAGTGTAAAATTACATTTTTACCCCCCTAAAATACTCAAATTACATAATGTGCTATTAATACTAAAATAATTCCTTAAAATTATTTTAATCATCCCAAAATTATTTTTCTCAAAATAAATCCTCCTAATATAATTAAAACATTTAATCAACCAAAAATTTCTCCCAAAAATATTATTTAACCTAAAAATCACATTTTACATAACCAAAAATATATTTATAAAAATAGTATAAAAGTCTCAAAAATTATAATTTGAGTTCTAAAATTTATAATATTCACTAATAACCTCATTTATCAAAATTTCAAAATTTTTTAACCAAAATTTTCAAAATTAGCATAATTACCCATTAAATATCTAATATTTACATAAATCTCTAATTAACACCAAAAATTTCTAAAACCCTAAATATAATTAACAACTCAAAAATACTTTACTAGAATTAACCTAATCACTAATTACACTTAAGAATAGAATAAAATCAAGTAATTAAAATGACAAAAATTCAAGCAAAATTCTGAAAAAATTAAAAAAAATCCCAAAAAATCCAAATGAGCAATTAGCTTCCTCATTACACTAACAACACCCTATTTTAGATAATCAACTGAAAATATTCAAGATCAAGGAAGAAAAAGGAAGAAATAGGATGAGCATTACTCATTGTCTAGCAAGGCAGCTTGAAAAGGAAGAAGAGGATGTGCCACCACCATCGAAAATGAGGAAGACGAAGGCAGCTTGGCACCACAAGGAGATGGCACGGACAGAGAATCAAAGCTGGGCAGGATGGGAGGTTGCAGAGCTGTTGTGCGAGGAGAAGAAGATGTTGCCTCGCGAGGAAGAAGGAAGGCAGCTACTGCAACACTCCAGCAAGCATGGCGGCGATGGAGTTCTCAGGCGAAGGGGAAGGCGACACAGTGAAAGGAAGAGAGGGCATGGGTGGCAGACGGGAAGAGGATGCTGGTGAGGGTCCTTCTCGGGCTTCTGAAGGGTATATATATATATATATATATACACATTTACATACATATATAATAATTAAACCCTCCATCTATATCTATAAATATACATATGTACATATATTTATAAATATGCATGTATACATATATCTATTTATATGCACATGTACACACATATATATATTTATTTGTTTATAGACACACATATGGACATTGACTTTAATATAGTTTAAAATAGCACTAATAGTAATAAAAATAATAATAATAACAATCACAATAATAACAATCATAAAATATAATATGATGAAAAAAGTAATTATTAATAATATGATTTGATAAAAATACCCCTTTTTATTTAAGTAATATATAGGTATTACATATATAACATAATTATAAAGTTTTTAAACCTATAAAAGATATATTTTTTTTAATTTTTTCTTGAATTTTAAAAATTTTACAATTAAGTGACATATATTTCAAATAATTGACCATTTTTATTCATTAAGATAAATAAAAAAATTGATAATTAACTGAAAAATTTAATTTTAATGGTTGAATAAAAAAATTTAAATTTCATTAATTAGTTTAAATTTTTAAACTTATAAAATAATTTTTTTATTGAATTGTTAAAATTAAATTTTAGATCAATTATCAATTTGCTATTATGTTAATGAATAAAATTGCTCATTTATTTGAATTATATATCACTAAATTGTAAAGTTTTTAAAATTTAAGAAAAAATTTTTTTTATAGGTTTAAAAACTTTAAAACTTTATAATTATGCTATATATATATATATTTAAAAATATTATCAATTTTGTTTATTGGTAACCCTTAAAATTAATTTTTTATTAATTTATAAGACTTAATTGTACTAAAAAAAATTACAAGATTCAATTGTATTCAGGAAAAGTACAATATGATCTTTTTTTATTTATTTATAAGACTTAATTGTATTAAAAAAAATTACAAAATTCAATTGTACTCGGAAAAAGTTCAATATAATCTTAATTTACAAAGTTGAAGTTCCAATTTGGCTCAAAAAACTTTTGAGGGTCCAATCTGCAAGTAGAAGAAAACGTTGGGTTCCAATTTGAGTGGTTGACCTTTTCTTAACTTAATTGTAAAACTTAAAAAAAAAGTATAATTTAATTAAAAAAATTCGATTAAAACAAAAAAATAAAAAATTTTAGTCTCAATTGTGGGCTCTAATTGAAGGTCCTAATTGGCTTACATTATATATTGATTGTAACAAGTGATGCGTAACAATTATATGGTTGATTTTAAGGCTCATACCAAAATAGATATTATTGAGTTTTAAAAAACTTAAGTAACATTAACATCACGAATCAGAGTGGCGCAGCGGAAGCGTGGTGGGCCCATAACCCACAGGTCCCAGGATCGAAACCTGGCTCTGATAAGAGAAAGGCTTCCAACACAATTTTTTTTACCAGTTCGGCCCAATGAAATCAAATTGACATTAGCTACCATTTTTACTTTTTTTAAATTGTTTTGTTCGAACTGGACCCAATAAGGATTTAATATACTCGATAGTGACTCGGCTTAATTAAAAAAAAAAAAAAGGCTATAGATGTTATTTTAACTTTTTAAATTTTTTGCTTGAACAATAAAAAATTTAATATACTCAATATTGACTCGATTCGATAAAAAATATATATATTTGAATTTGACTTAATTTTATTCAATAAAATATATATATGTCCGAACTCAACTAAAATAAATATATATACTTGATTAAATAAAATAAATACAAATATTCGAATTTTACTTTATTAAACAAATATAATTCATATTTTTTAAATTTTAAATTCAACTCGATAAAAAACTTAATGTATTCAAGCTCGAATGGATAAATTAGACATAATTTGTAAACTAAATAGAAATACTTTTCTAAAACTCAATGAAAAACTTAATATATTGGAATTCAAATTGATTTAACTCAATAAAATAAACATAATTTCTAATAATCTATCATTTATGTTTGAATATACTTGAAAGAGCTTAAACAATTACGAGCTTCAATATTATAGAGCTTGAATTTAACACATACAAATCTGGATTAAATGGATAATGTGAGATACTGAATAACGGGTGGTTTTGTGAAAAAAATAAGAAACTACAATGTTTTTTTAATAGATAACTCAGTGAGTCGGCTTGACTCGTTGTACCTCTGTTTCTTGTCAGGTTCACAGACCAACTCCCGTAACCATATCCATACCCATCTCATTACCACAGCCTCTATCTATGCTTTCTTGAAAGCACTTGGAAGAAAAAACACGAAAATGGCAATGGTAACATCATCATCTGGGATATGCTTCCTTCGCAGGCCACCAAAATTCTCCTCTTCTAAGATTACTGCCAGTTCTGAAATAGGGTTTCTTACTTCTCAATTGGGTGGCGTCAGAATTTCTCACAACTTTTCACCTGATTTGCCAAAGCCTCTTTCTTCTCCTTCAGCTCCAGCTTTACAGCCCATTATTGCCCGTAATTCACTCTTCTATTTCTTTTCCTACGTTACTTATATATAAATTTGTAGTGTAGACTTGTACCTCGAATCAGGGATTTTTTTTCTTGCTCTTGATTTGTGGGTTTCAGAACCAGGACTCTGTCCTGCTGAAACTTATAGTTATCACAAGGCCTTTCAATGTCGGTTTGGGCGATATCTAGTTGTAATGTGCTTTTGGGTTGCTTTTTTAGTTTTTTCCTTTGAATTTACAAAATTCAGAGAAGAAAGTTTGGATCTTTTGGCCTTTTTTTTCTTTTTGGGTCTTAACATCCCTTATGGATAAGCTATTTCTGTTTATTGATTCTAACTCACTTGTTCTAAAGGTGTTTTATGCGCAGCAATGGATATAAAGTTGTAATGGGTTGGTGAAAAGTTTCAATTTTTATGCTATTAATTGCTAATTATGTTGGTTTTTTTATGCCGATATTGAAGTACCATCATCATATTGAAGCTGATAAAATGTTTCAAATAATAGTGCCATGGTGGGAATCTCACAGATGAGAACTTAAATCACGATAATTGTATGAGATAAAGAAAAGAGATGAAGACTATGGCATTGCCTGTTACATGAGTTACTCACCAGTATCTAAGTAGGAACTGCATTTCCAATTATGCAGTGGATAATGAGTTATGTTTCGACTACATATGCTGGCTGATTATGCTTCGTCTACAAAATTCTTGTTAATATAGTTCTGTTCTTGATGATGTATTGGTAATTACTCTGTTGGCTTTTACTAGCATCGTTAGTTGATTACTTTGCTAATTTGGTTCTTTTTTGTTTTTCAGGTAGAGTGTGCCCTTTTACAGGCAAGAAAGCGAACAGGGCAAACAAAGTTTCCTTCTCAAACCACAAGACAAAGAAGTTGCAGTTTGTCAATCTGCAATACAAGAGGGTTTGGTGGGAAGCCGGTAAGCGCTATGTTAAACTGAGGTTGTCTACCAAGGCATTGAAGACCATAGAGAAGAACGGATTGGATGCTGTTGCTAAGAAGGCAGGCATTGATCTTCGCAAGAAGTAGCAGATGTATCAGTTATTAATTGCTTTTTGCTTTTGTTTAGCTCCAAGTTCTTCCTTCCATCATTTCAATTCTTCAGTTAAATTGAGTATTGTATATCACTATTGCATCCTGCAAGTTCTATAAATTCCCTCTTCTCAGATGATATCTTGGTTCTTTTGATCAATGTTTTCCACTAACAGGAATAGTAGGTGCTCCTGTGTGTGTGAATGATTTTGGTATGCAATTGCAATATAAATGGTTAACTTGCAATGATATGCAATTGCAATGATCTTGCATCTTTTGGAATGCTAATTGCATTATAAATGGTTAAATTGTCATGGCGCCAAAAAGCCGTCCATCTGTGAGGCAATAAATCTTTTTCAGTATACTAGGCCAAAAAAAAAAAAAAATCCTTCTTTCATCGGAATATCAGTAGCTCTAACACGAGCAAAAATAATGGTATTAACCCAAAATCTTCATCTTCTTTCTCTTTTTTATTCCTCTTCTTGCGTCTATACAGTGCCCAACAATCTGCAACTCGCCAACCGATGCCTGCAAAAGGGTAAAAACAGAAATAACCAATTTGCATGCAGGGTTTGGAACCAACACTAATTTAACTTCTCAGATGTAAAGAAATTCACCCTTTGAGCAGTTGTTGGTCTTTTACAGAATCAAATCATCAGCAGAGTAATAATCAGCAAGAAGCCGGTACATAAATGAAGGGTTATGTCCTCCTCTGAGAAGAAATTTGACTATGATCAGAAATCACTCAGCCATTGTAAAGCAAAAAAAATTCTGTAGCATGTGATAAAAGTGAATGAAACAGGAACTGCAATCTTCTATTTCTGACACCAAAAAACTGGAAAATCGATACATGAAGAAGCTGAATACTGGATGGATTAAAAAACAAACTCCAGGAGACAGAATATAAAGTGAAAGGTTGGAAATTTCCGACAGTTTGTTCCATATTATTTCAAATTATAATAGGATTAAAAAGAAAAATACTGGGGTAACTTCATTAACATCTGCAGTCCTAGAAGAATAGTCTTACATGTCTGTGATGAATAGACTGACGAGCTCTGGGGGAACATAATCAAATGCAGGATTGACAACATGAATCAAAGGATCACCACTGCCACTTCCAAAATCCATACAATCTGACAATTCTCCAAAATCCAAGAGGTCAGATGGGCATTTCATTTCATTCAAGGTAACCCTTGGATCTTGGGGATACAGTGGACATAACTGTCATATAAACAAAATAACATAATAATTAAAAAAAAAAAAGGCAATGTCAGACCTAATTTTCATAAATAATTTGGAAGACTAGGAAATTTTCAAGATTCAGACGATTGTTGGGAGATGAAGAAAGCAAATGTATGGAGAGTTGCATACAATTCTATCATACCTTATGAGTACCAGCAACCACAACAAATGGAACAGCATGCTTCCGAGCAGCAAGTGCAACCATATTCAAGCCAACTTGGCCTATGACACCACCATTAGCCATCACAGCATGAATTCCAACTATAACCTTTATCAGAAAGTTCCAAGTTTGAACAGTTAAAATTTTATCCACTATATAGCATCAAGAAAAGGGGAAGACCGGTTAGTGTTAGCTATTACCATGTTCACTCTGGAAATCATTGCAAAAACTGCAGAATCAACAATCAAAGTAGTTTGCAAACCTCTTTCAGCCAGTTCTCTTGCAAGAACATGCCCATGGTACCTAATTTATCACCAAATGTCAGCAAAGCACGACGTGAGAAAAGCAATATAAGCTACAAAATGAATATTTGTAATGCTTTTGCATTTTGATTTGTAGGATGAGATATGTACAGACTTTGGAGCGCCCTCTGCAACAAAAACCCGAAATGATCTTCTTTTTTCCTTTGCAGCACACAGGAACTCCATCACGGTTCTTGAACGACCTAAAGTTAATATCACCTCACTGAAAAATATAGTCAAATAATCGAAGTATAAAACATCAGAACTGGCAAATGCACACAAGTAGGCATATACTCGTTGCACAAAATAAAGATTAACAGTTACATGGTCATATCGACACAAAACTTGAAGTAATATTACTGAAACCTTGATCCTTCGTAAAGCATATATAAAGGAAAGAAATACAGCAGCTCGATAATTGTAAATACTTTTGATGAATAAGCTCTACTGCTTGTTCTGCAATCTCTTGATGGAAAGTATTCAATTCTTCAATGAGTTCATTAATTCCCTCTATCGCATTGTTCTTCAATTTCCAGATCCTTGAATTTCTTTCTGCTGCTGTAAGGGATCATAAAACATACCATTTCAGCATCAAACACCACAACCACTCCCTGAAAATTGCTTTTGCTAGAAACAACTTACCGCCCAAAATTAGTACCTCAGAGAATTTGATATCAAATAAACATATGGTGGTTAAAATGAGGAAAAAAGGTTAGAGCCTGAAATCAATCAAACATAGCAACTTACATTTGCTTTTTCCTTCAGAAACCTCTCCTATAGGGGAAGAGTTATCGGTTATTGTTGAGTCAAGCTTACAGTCTAGAAGGGTATGCAAAGAGGGTTGGCGGGATAAGCCTCTGCCAGCAGCAGACTGAACTTGAGAATCTTCTTTCTTCCCAATGTCTTCGTCATCACTGCTAGCAGATAATCTCAACCCTCCAACGGCATCTGTCATGAATGAATGTTCCTCCTCTCTGATTATATGCAGAACCCGTCTTACAATGTTCCCAATTGCAAGCTCTGCCAGTCTCATATCCATACAACAATGTCAGCAATTTCATTACTACAAATTCAAACAACAAAATTGTGGCTAATGCATGCTTGTAAATTCAAATACGTTCTAGCAAATATGCAATTGTATCTGATCTAATCAAACAAAACAATGCAACATCAAAGCAACTGAAGAAATAAACAAAAAGAAGGGTATAACATACCAACAGGATTAGCAGCAATGAGCTGAACACCGGCATTTTTGACAGCCTCAATAAGAGCAGAAGCCTGGTTGATTTGTGGTGCCTTCAAATGGGATATCACTGATCTAAGCAATTCTGCTGTCCTTAAAGCTGTTGCTTGTGAACCCTCAACGTTCCTGCCATGAAAATGGAAACCTGAACTACATACAACAACAGTACTTTCCTTTACATGCACCATGAATCTATCAGCTATAGACAAAACAACACAGAAAGTTCAAGTCTTCTTATGCATGGTTAATTTTACGTACGTGTACACGACAAAAAGATTGATGAAAAAAAAAAAAAGACAAACTCACCTTTTCCTAAGGTTGATAACAAACTCATTGATGAGTTTTTGTGTTTCTGGCATTTTTAGCGATAATAAGTCAAAGATTGAATCAAGAAGAAACTAAATTTATAAGGGTAATAAAAAAATTAAGAGGAAATGAAAGACGAAACTTGGAATACTTAGGGTAGTAAGGGTAATAAAAAAATAAAGAGGAAAATAAAAATTAGATCTTTTTCAATTAGCAGAAGAACAGAAAATTTTGAATCAAAAAGTAAAAGAGCTTGATCATGATATATGCGTGGAGTTTGCTATACTCGTTTAATCATGATCATGATACATCCTCCCCTCTAGTTCAAAAAAAATAAAAGTTTAATATCTTAAAAAGTAAAAAAGTAATTAAGTGATAATAGTTTTTCAATGTGAGAGTTTGAATTCTACCGTAAATCATATAATTTTTCTATTAACTAAAAAAAGATATCAAAAGATGTGTTATTTGATCTTTCTCTTTTTTATATTATTCAACGTCTATTGAAATTTGATTCAATCCCAACAAATCAATTTGATTCAATCCTAACAAATGTATAGACTGCAATTTAAATCTGAAATATGATTTAAACAAAAATAATGTCTATCAATTGATTCCAGCAATTGTTGATTTAAATATATTTATTAGTTGTTAAAGTTTAACAACGTTAAATCAAAACTGCTTATAAATTTTATTTTTTATTTTTAATTGATTTTAATCTCCAAATAAATTTTTTTAAATTAGAAAAATGTTAAAAATCATATAAACTGAACGTTTGAGTTTGACTAGGTTGAAATGAAGAAATATGTACATAGTATCTTGAAAAAATACATATTCAGTACATATGATTATACCCTTTCTTTAGTATAAGCTGAGTCAAGTTTACGACATTTAAAATCTATCAATTTGAAGCAAACCAAACAAAAATTAAGGGGGGAAAAACTCTCTGTTTTACTTTTCCTATTTTTTTTTCACACTTGAATTCACTATTATACAACAAAATTCCAATCACAAGATGCCTAAGCTGTGTGGCATACCATTTTCAAAGTTTAACAATTTACATCTACATGTGGATACAGAGACAAAATGTACATTTGTAGTCATCTGAAGGATTCTACAGGTGCAGATTCTTCCAGAACTGCTGCAGCCTCAAAGCATTCGGCTGCCTCAAGTGTTGATGCACTGGTATCAGCCTTGTAGAGCAGACCAAGGTTATACCATGCAGAATGGTTCATTTTATCAAGTCGTAAAGCATCCGTAAGAAAGCTTCTGATAATTGGTATCGACTGGGTACCCAGTTGTCTGAGGATACTGGCAGTAGATATCAAGCTCGGAATATGGGTGGGGTCAACATCTAATGCTGCTCTGAATGCTTTCAAAGCTTCTTGGTGTGAGCCCTTTGCTTCATAAAGTAATCCTGACAAAATCACCAGAGCTTTTTGAACGTTAGATCATACATGTATTCTGCAGAAAATTCATTTTCGTTGGACCATAACAAGTTATCTTGGTAGCCTAAAGTTCATGGAATTTAGATATTCAACACTAGAAAGGAAAAAATGCTATAAAGTATGTCTCCAAACAAGTTCATGAACAAAAGGTCCAAATATTAGTCTTAAGTTGATGAAACAGAAATTAAAATCACATGCAGCTAAGCTTGTCACAGCGGGTTTATATGCACACACTGATGTACAGAAAGAAAGGCGTGAATGAAACATCTATTTACCTGCAGCATGCCATCTTGAAGCAGAATAAGGACTGATAGCCTTAGATTTCAAAAGACAGACCTCAGCATCACGCCACTGAGACAAACTTGTGTACACGTTGGCCAAGTCATGCCATGTTTCCATTTCCAGCTTTCTATCGCTGTTTCCTCTACTCTGAAATAGAATTAAAAAGGAAAATGAATTAAGGCATTTAATACTATTTTTGGGCTCAATGTAGATGTCAACAAGTGCAAATTTTTAAAAACTGCCATATCTCTGTATTTTCCTCTCAAGAGAAAAGGAGTTGTTAAATTTCCGGTATTTATTTCCATACATGACTAATTCATAAGAATATTAAACTCTAGATGTTTTAATCCTAGGTATAACTTTAAAATGCAACAGTAACAAACCAAGGTGTATGCCAATGTATCTGCATACCTTTGGAAGCCTCCTTGCACCAGCAAGGGTTTTAGTTCGAACTTGGACAACAGCAAGAAGATGTGTGTAGGTCTGTATGGCATTCTTTAATTGGCCTTGTGCAATCTGAAGTTTAGCTTTGGTTCGCAATAATTCTCCTTGCTCCCACTTCCCTGTCTGATCTAGAGCAGCATTGACTACCGTCTCTGCGTCAACAAACCGTTTTTGAGCTGACAATATTCTAGCCAAAAGGATATAAGTTCTAATGCTAGATCCAGCCTCCAGCGTCAAAAGATGCTTTGCATAATAATGCGCAATATCCAACTTTCTCTGCTCAGCATTTTCCAAGCTAAGATGGAATATGATTTGTGGATCTCTTTCTTTCATGACTTTCTCGGCATTTCCAAGTGCTTCAAGAGCTTCAGACTGCTTACGAGTTCTCTCAGAATCAGAAGCAACTGATCTGCACTGAGTTGACAGTAAAAGACCATGTAAGCAGTTTGCAACACTTACCATCTGGCCACATCTCCCATGCAATTCAGAAAGAGCTTTAAAAGTGTAAGTAATCCCTTCCTCAACAGAAATAATTTTTTCTGCACAAATCTTTGAAGCAAGTACCAATTCTAGTATGCAGTCTGGATTCTCTCTGTTATTTAATAAGTTCCTCAAAAGATTCAACGCCACCACATCCTCACCTTCTCCATGGTAACAGAGAGCTAGAGTGCAATATCTTTCTCTTCTCTCTAGGATTCCTGGAAGTAACTCTTCTATCTGATAGGCCAGCGCCCTTAGTTCTCCAGAAACAGATAAAGCAAAAGTAAGGTGATCAATGATTGTTGGGTCCCATTTAATCCTTTTGCAAACAAATTTTCTTAATAGAATTAGTAACAGAAGAATAGCCTCTTCTATATTGTTTCTGGGCACAAATGATCCTTCCAACTGTGAACGGAGATTTGGAGGGCATGCTTCAGTACCACTGTACAAAAGAAAGATAGCAAATTCCTTCTCTATCTTGGCTTTGATCTCTGTTTCCAGGTTCCAATTATAGAGAAGGGCCCGTCGGTATGATAAGATAGCTTCTTGGGGAGACCCAGCAAGCTTCCATAGCTCTGGAAGCAATTCAACAGCTTTATTTAGAATTTCTTGTAGTTTGCAATCTGTGAAAACACTTTCAGGTAAGCCATCGGGCAATGCAGATTCAACAGTATCCAAAATGATTTTGCATGATTGAGCAGCATCTGCACAAATGAGTCAGGAATACATGTCAGCCAAAAAAATAGTGGCAACCCAACCATGCTGACATGAAGAATGTAGGCAGAAGATGATCTAGTGGCTCCACAAAGATGTAGCCCAAAATCATTGTGGAGAAAAGAAATCTATATTGCCAACCTCAACTAACTTTGTGATAAAAGCTTAGTTGAGTTGAATCAAGTTCAGTCTTTTTCTTCAGTTGTTTGCACAGGCGGTCAGGCCACACATGCTTACTCACAAAAACAGAACCATAGACAAAGCGATAACCCGTATAAATACTTGTAAAACATATTATCAAAAGCAGCCAACATGTGTCCGATTCATCCATGCAGCACAACAGCATCAATTTCTAAAGTAGTTAAAAAAAAAAAAAAGGAATGATCAAATACGTGCCTTCAACTAGCATTCTCTTAGCAAGCATAGCATATAACCAAGTTCCATCATTTTTTTCAATCTTATTTCTTACATAGAAAATTATTTTCTATTTGTTTGTTGTTTACAATTGAACAAACGCATAAGCTGAAGCATTTAAACACAATGAATGTTAAGAGAAGTTCATAACCAACTGATGGTCCCACCAGCATGGAGTCCTTCAAGGGGTAATCAGCCAGCACAGGGGTTCTCAAAGACGCATAAAATTTTATTTTTAGTTGCAACAAGTTGTACATAGCTCTCCACGAATGAAAGATACTATAATAATTAATAATGAGAATTGAATGTAAGATGAAGAAAATACCTCCAAACCTTCCAAGACCCTGCAGTGATTTTGCTTTGAGAAAAATAGCTTCAAGAAGTAAACTAATAGCATGCGTGGACATAGGCGGCACAGCATCACTTTGAGAACGGCGCCGGTTTGGTTCACACCTTTTAGAAAGGGAGACTTTCATCTTGGAAGTCACAGCAGCAATGTCAATTCCCTCAAACACATGAAGTGCTGCTTCTATACTTCCTTTCTGAAACTCAAGCCTTCCCAATAATGCTCTTGCTTCCTATGAAGATGGGATTTTAGTTTCATGACATGTTTTGAAGACACACTATATAATAGATCAAACCAACAACTGCAACACGACAACAGCAGAAGAACAGATAATATAGAAATGAGGTATCAAAATTCTAGAAGTCCAAGTCAAAATAAATTGTTTACCTCATACTCAAGGCGTAACACATCCAAATTTCATGACTTAGATGATCATTTGTATTCAGTTCCAGGTTGAAAAATTTAGTGTGTGTATGAAAAACAATAAAAGGAGAATAGAAACATTAGGAGTGACAGGCGCTAGCAACTTCTCCAAGGCCATATTTACAAGTAGTCTGACAAGAGGGAAACTGTTTCATCCACAACTTTAACTTTACAGAATTTCTTTTACAACCAAATGAAGCATCCAGCAAGGATATATTTTTATTCACTCTGCATTTTAACAAATTTTTTCACCTTTGTGCATAAGATGATAAAATAAACAGGTTTAGCACGACACTCAAAGCTCTATTTTGCCAAAAAGAGAATAGAACTAATAATGACAACATTCCTATCATTGAACCAAACCGCTATATTATTTTTAAGTAACACTTTTGATAGGTAGAAAATATTATTTATAAGTAACACTTTTGATAGGTAGAAAATGAAGTTCCTAAGAAAAGAAGAAAAAAGGGATACTATTAACGAGTGTATTTATGATATTAAGAATCAAATTTTCCTTATAGAAGAATACTAAAAGGATGAATTTGACTGAAAAATGTCCATGAAAGCTTCTAGCCTTAGTGATCCCCATTTCTTCTTCTTCATTCTGTGTGTATTTAAATGCATGTGAAAGTTTTATGCAGGTATCTGAAGATTTACTGGGTAAAATTTCTAATAACAATACATATGCAAGTATACAAGCTCATATCCTCCATTATTTTTTCTCTATGAGCTTCATATGAAATACTTTGCTTGCAATTCTCATAAGATAGTATGACGCATGATCTAACTTTTCAAAGCAAATGTAGCTTCACATGATCTTCTTCTGAAGCAACATCTTTGGAATTTGGTAACATAATGGTTATGATTTTCCAAAATCAGGACTAAATATATCCAAAATGGCTTAGCATAACCAATTGTTATAGACCTATTCTTCATAAGAAGATAGATGACAAATCATGAAGGGTATAATCTAATGACTTCCCAATTTATACTGTTTTGTTAGAAGAAGATGCTATTCTCAATTAGTTCCTCCAACGGCCAATTTAGAAACATGATAATACATGAGGGCATTTCTATGATCTAAAAGTGACAGTGACTTTTATGGCTAATTAACTAAGATGTTGAGACTTTTGTCACAACTTTTTCCCATTTATTTGAACAGATTGGGCTATCTGATAAGAAAATGGTATAACTCATAAATGTCCTACATTCACTCAAGCAACAAACATCACCACACAAGTCGCTATTTAGTATTATATTTTCAAATATAATGCTACTTTTTCACCTGGTTAATATTTGCTAATAGCAATTCACATTTTCATGCACCAGAAAACCAGAAAACAAAACAAATTCAAAGTAAAGAAGCAAAAAGTACTAACCTCATAGTTGAGATAGCCACTTTCACGAAGAGATGACTCTGCTTCTTCAATGTTGCTATTATCTATCTTCGTGTCTATCTCACCAGCTCGTGAGGAATAACCACTAGCTGAATAATCCCGAGTCGCCAAGGACTCAGATGAAGCAACCATGTCATCTACTCTTAACTGCTCCCCAGAACGGATACACTTCATCATTTTCCAAAATTTCCCTCTAATGTCAGGTATCCACGATTTTGTCCAATTCTTAAGTCTCATACTGCTTCAAAACAGTTGGTATTCTTCTAAAACAGCATAGATAACATACAAAATTAGAAGTATTTTCGAATCTTTGCCATCATATATAATGAACCGTGCACAATATTGCTTATATTGTTATTGGACGAGCAATACATATAAGCACCTAAGCCAGTTACTTGTAATAGTTCAATAAGGTTTCCTGCCAAAAAAACATGAACTTGACCTTCCCAATCGAAAAATAATAATATTTGAGAATTAAACCCAAAATGCCAGTGGTTGAAATTTATCCAGAATTTAGCACAACTCTACGAAACCACAAACACAGAATTCAATCATCCAAGTGATTTAATCAAATGAAAAAGATTTCATATCATCATTCAATTACATTCCAAAATCAACCCATCAAACAAAACTTGTACCACTAGCTAAACGAAAAATGAAGAGAAAGGTGAAAGGGAAAGGAAGCTTCAAAACCCTGAAAAATCCACGCAAACCCTGATGAAATAGAGCACAACATACACCACAAATGAACAAAAAACCACGATTGATAAAACAATAGTAGAAAGTGAAACAGACCCATTACAGCATAGACAAAAGTAACAGCTGGGATCAAACAAAAAAACCCTCAAAAAAGAAAGTACCTTTCATTGCAATAAAGTATTGACTGAGCCCACAACACATCAAAACCACCACAGTACATCTCCACAAATTCAACTTAAGCTCAAGAATCCAAAGCACCCCAAAAAATAAAATAAAAATACTCTCTTTCTTTTTCACTCTTACTAAAGACTCTTTCTTTTCTCTTCATTAAAAATTAGTTTTGGAAGTTGGTGAGCTTAGCTCAGTAAGTAGTTGTTGAAATTTAAAAGAATAATACACACTCTGCTGCTGCTATACTCTCTCTGCTGTAATAATGGTGTGAACAGAGTGAAAGATTTGTGGGAAAAAGTGATTAAAATAACAATAAAAATCAAACTTAATTCATGGATTAAACAAAACAAATAAAAAATAAATGATCAGCAAAAGCTTGCTTGCTGAATTGGGAGAAGAGAAGGGATGAATGGGACCCAGTTTCAAGAAATCTACCACTACTTCTATGGTCAACTATTTGCACCACAAAAGCCAGTGCTTTTTTGCTTGCATGAGTTTTTATTAATAAGTGTGTTTCTTGCACTACCGGATAAAGGAAATGGTTTAATAATGATTAAGGTGATCCTCGTTTTTCATCTATTTTTTACCATAGAATTGGAAGCTGGATGGATGCAGCATATAACTCAAAACACTACCTCTGTGAAAACAATATTCAACATTCATTACTCATTACTACTTTCCATATTTGTATGCAAATGCGAAAATAAATTCACCAGCATACAATTTTATACTAAGGTGGATTAGTGATTATTGACTTTCTTGAATTTTATTGAATTAATTTATAAATTAATTTTCATTTGTTAAAAGAAAAAAATTATTTTCATTATATAAGTCATATAAAGAGTTGTCTTTATTATTTATTTTGGTCTAAATTATTACACATTAAATTTTAACTAATATGATCCATTCGAAATATATTAAATTTTAACTAATTTAATTTAATTTAAATAGGATCACAATGACAATAAAAGTCTCTAACCAAATAATTTAATACGACTGCATATATTATAACTGAAACTATTTTGACTCATTCCAATCAAAACCCACATTAATCCGAATTCGAGTAAAAGTTTCTGAAAAACTAATCTAATATGACTATATATATATTATAAGTCAAACTCAAAATGTTATTTAAATAAGAATAGCACCCTGCATTGTAACTATGTAAAAGAAACTATCATCTCTATTAATTAAAACAAATTAATCCATATCCATCTGAAAATTATATAACTTGAATGTAAATTTATTTTCTAACTAATAAAATAAGTTAACTACGTGATATTAATGAAAAAAAATAATCTATCATGAATAATTTACTTTAAAAAATAGCATTGAAATGCTGATTTTTTTTTTTAACAATTAGTTTAATTGGCTAAATATTATGGCTGAAAATAAGAAAATAAGGAGGGCTAGGGAGCTAGGGAGATCGAATGCCACTCTCGATTAAATATTTTGACTCTATGATTTAAGAGTGTTAGGTCATTAAAATGCTGATTTCTTTAATTTTTTTTTTTTTTAAACAAGACTGAGTTATTTAGAACAATAATATGCATAAATGTTATATATTGTGAGTCTTGAGCATATTGGATATCATAAACTTGAAAATCTTTTTTTTTTTTTTTTCTGGTCAAGAAATTTGAAAATCAATATTAGGATCGTGAAATCCTTTAACAGCTCAACGCATTATATTCTGTCGTTTTCGGCTGCTCTGGGCCAGTAATACACTTGACTTCATATCCACAAACGATTTCTACTAGTGCGGCCCTCTTCACAACCATAACACTTTTTAGAGCGAACTAAGCCCAGTTCACTACTGCCTTTCTAAGGGTTTTGTGTAGATATTAAAATTAAAAAGGCTTTCTAACCCAATCAACCTGCACATAAATCTAAGTATAAAAATATTATAATCCGAAAATGATTTTATTGATGTCATAAAAATTTTGATTTTTTTAAAAAAATTATTTTATATAATTGTAATAAAAATAATAATAATTTCTTATTATGTAATTCATGAAGTATTAAACTTAATATTTGAATTGTATTTGATGAAAATATTTTTTACAAAAATTATATCTAAATAAATACAAATTAAAAAAATATAAATTATATATATATTATAATTTTTTATTTAAATTACCGATATTCAAAACATACTAGTTTAATTAATTTAGTTCAATTTAGATATGACCCCGAGAATAATAAAAGCTTCTTAAAAATTATTTAATGTAAAATTACAAATGACAATGAGTAATTATGTTACTTTGTTATAAATGAAACCTAATAAACTAAGGACACCCATATATATATATATTGTGGATTACAACGTCGTAATCCACAATAAATAACTTTTAAAAATTTTATAAAATTACTATTTAAACTTCTAAAAAAAAGAAAAAATTTATCTCCATTTTTTTTAAATACAAGAGCTCTATTTATTTAAATAGAAATCATTTTAATAAAATAATTAAAATTCAATATTAATTGCTACCCTAGGCATGGGCCACTTGCGCTACATTGCAGTAAATTATTGAAGAAAGAGTCTGAAGTAGGTAGTACCAGTCTACAAGGCGATGCATACCCTTCAGCTTTAATCTTGGAATGTATATTAATTTTCTAGCTATATATTGGGACATGTTGCACCAATTTATTTTTTTCAGACATAAAAACAAACTTGAAGCTTCTATGGAGGCTGCAGAGTCCTATGTATGATAATTCTTCCGGAGTCGTTGGCTACATTATATATATGCACATAATTCAGAATAGGACAATGTGGGTGTAGACGTCCAGTGTCGGCAGTGAAATGGAAATATAAGAGAAAGAAGAAAAAATTAAAAAATTATTTACTTTTCTTTTTTTTTTTACCATTATAAATTGCGAAGGAAAGAGGAAGTCAATACCGAATCCCTCTATATCCCTGAAAGTTTGACCATTTGATCGAAATAACGCAGATAAAAATTGTTGTACTTGGGAAGGAAATGTTACCCATCATAGAATTAAGGGAAAATCATCTTTTATTATATATATTAAACAGTGTTATTTACCATTTTATGATAAAAAAAAAAAAATCTCTTTTATGGTACTTTTTAAATTATTTTCTATTTTTATGGTAAATTTTAAAAGATTTTTTCAATTTTTAATATTTTTTCAGTGAAAATTGGTTGACCGGTGAAATGAATTTAGCTTTTTTTTATTATTATTTTTGTGTCCATTGTAAGTAGCAAATAGATAAAAAACAAAATTCCATGCCAAATTTATACCTAGCCCCTTAAACTTTTAGGTAAAATCTCATTGCTCACCTAAAATTTCATTTTAGTGCTTAGATTTATATTTAAAGTTTAAATAGGGTTAAATTAATTATTGTAATGTAAAAAATTATTTAAACATATACTTTCTTTTTCAATTAATTTTATAATATACTAAAATAATAAAAACATTATTTACAACGTTTTAATAAATAAATAAGTTATTTTAAAATAAAATTAAAATAACTTAAACAAAAATTTAAAAATTGATTAAATTATCAATTTACTAATTAATAATTATCAATTTAGTAACTAATTAACAAATATTTCAATAATTAATAAATTTAAAAGACATCAATTAATTAGTTACCCATTTTTTGGGGATTCTAACTCAAAAAAAAATTTTAATTTTAAATAAATAATAGTTTCCCCTTTTTAGTACATTTTTTTAATTTTTAAATTTATTAAAATTTAAATATATGTTAAATTATGTTTTATATTTTTATGAAATTTTAAAATATTTAAGATTATTTCTCTTGAATTGTTAGAATCCAATTATAATTGTATATAGAAATTGGTAACTAATTAACTCATTTACCAAATTGGTGTCTAACTCAATTATAATTGGTAACTAATTAACTCATTTATAATTTTAAGAAAAACTAATTTTTGAGTTAGAATCTAAAAAAAATAATTTTAAAATTAACTAATTAACTCATTTATTTAAAATTATTTTTTAGTTAGAATCCAAAAAAATTGGTAACTAATTAATTGGTGTCTTTTAAATTTATTAATTATTAAAATTTTGTTAATTAGTTACCAAATTGATAATTATTAATTAGTGAATTGATAAATTAATCAATTTTTAAATTTTTGTTTAAGTTATTTTAATTTTATTTTAAAATAACTTATTTATTTATAAAAAATTTGTAAATAATATTTTATTATTTTTGTATATTATAAAATTAATTGAAAAAGAAAGAATATGTTTAAATAATTTTTTTACATTACAATAATTAATTTGACCCTATTTGAACTTTAAATATAAATTTAAGAACTAAAAAGAAATTTCAAATGGCCAAATGGGATTTTAACTAAAAGTTTAAGGGGCTAAGTATGGATTTGGCATTAGAAAAAAAAATTTACTTTGTCCATTCGGCTACTCACAGTAGCGAAATAGACACAAAAATTTGTTTAAAAATAAAGCTAAAGTTATTTCGCCATTTTGACTGGCGAAATAATCAATTCTCTCCAGAAAAGTATTATAAATTGAATAAATCTTTTAAAATTTACCAAAAAATGGAAAATAATTTAAAAAGTACCATAAAAAGAGAATTTCTTTTATTTTTTACCATAAAATGATAAATAACCCTATTAAACAAGTGATTGATACATATAAAATACTTAAAAATATATAATTTAAACATCAATAAATTTTACAGAACAATTATTTATTTTTTAAATTAGGTAAAAATTATTCACGAATTAGTAAATATTATAATTCGAACTATACTTTTATAATTTTTTATAGAATGTATTTTATCACTGTTTTATTGACGTTAAATATAATTTTTTAAATATTGAAAAAAAAATTCGTAAAAAAATTTATAAGTATGTGTTTGATTCAAATAAATTCTACAAAATTTTATAAAATTTATTTGTAAATTAAAACCCTTATTTTTTTTTTTCAATTTCATTAAGAAATTCATTTAATTTTCAAATAAATTTTAAGTATAATTCATTTGTAAAAAAATTACAAATTCATTTGAGACAAACATATTTTATTAATAAGAATAAATTTAATGTTGAACAATTCTACAAAAATAAAAAGTTAGAATTGGAAATAAATTTTACAAAACATTCATTTAAATCAAACACACTCACTTGGAATTGCAAATGAATTTTATAAAATTTTTTAAAATTCATTTGAATCAAACACAATTTAAAATGAAATTTTTGTAAAATTTATTTTTCTTAATTATAATTGGAAATAAATTTTACAAAGTTTTCATTTAAACCAAATATACTCACTTGAATTTGTAAATAAATTTTATAAAATTTTGTAACCAGACATAATTTCAAATGAAATTTTTGTAAAATTTATTTCAAATTCTAAATTTTTAAACTTGTGAAATTGTTTAACACTAAATTAATTCTTATTGATAAAATGTGTTTGGTTCAAATAATTTTGAAATTTATTTGTAAATAAATTCTATTTAAAATTAATTTGGAAATGAAATAAATTTCTTAATAGAATTGAACCAAATAAGGGGTGAAGAAAAATTATCATATTTGAGAATATATATATATATATATATATATCTTTATAATTTAGCATTCATCCCCAAAATTTTATGTGTTAAATTATTAAAATTCACAATATTTTTCTAAAAAATAAAAAAAAAATATTTTAAAATACACATTATCTATTATATGTAAAATACTTTAATTATATTACATCTAAAATATTACTCTTTCTTCATAATATAAAATTAATTCTTTTATTTTTACTAAAATACCCTTTTTTTCAACTATCTTTTATTTTATTTATTCAATTATTATTTTTACTATACTTATTAAAAATATATATAAATTTTTAATAAATTAAAATTATTATAATAATTTTAAAATTTGTTATTTTTATATTTAATTAAATTGTAATTTAAATTTATTAAATCTATTTAAATATTTATTTTAAAAATATATATTATTTTTGCACGGATTTACTAGTTTAAATTTAAAATTTAAGGAAAGTTAGATAAATTTAAATTGGATGTATCATTGTTGCTTATTTTTAGTGGCTAATATTGGTTTGATTTACTGAAAAAGCATAAACACTTGCTGAAACCATAAAATATTTCATGGGTAATTCAGATAAAAAATATTCTGAAATTTTTTTATTAATTAATAATTATTATTTTAGATAAAGAGAACTTTCTAAGGATCCAACATTAATTATATTAATATAAAGTTGCAACATAAGGGTATATGATTAAAGTACATTGATTTTCTTCAGGACACGAAAGAAAAAAATTGCTATGAATACTTCATCTATGTTGCATGCATGCAACGTTAGAAAGTTTAGTGGTGTCCGATTCCACCACCCCCACCACCTCCGAATCCACCTCCACCACCAAATCCGCCTCCTGCACCACCACCAACTCCTCCACCAAACCCACCTCCTGAACCTCCTCCTACTCCTCCTCCTTTGCCGAATCCACCACCTCCACCAAAGCCACCTCCTTTCCCAATGCCTCCACCTACTCCACCGCCTTTACCAAAACCTCCACCTGCTCCGGCACCACCACCTCCACCAATCCCTCCTCCAGCGCCACCTCCAACACCACCACCAGCTCCACCTCCCTTACCAATTCCACCACCTAGTCCTCCACCTTTGCCTATTCCACCGCCTAAACCACCACCTTTACCAATGCCACCACCTAGCCCACCTCCCTTACCTATCCCACCTCCGACGCCACCGCCTTTTCCTATTCCACCGCCAATGCCTCCACCTTTTCCAATTCCACCTCCTAAGCCACCACCCTTTCCTATTCCACCACCAAGGCCACCACCCTTTCCAATTCCACTACCAATGCCACCACCCTTGCCAATTCCGCCACCTAAGCCTCCACCCTTTCCAATGCCGCCACCAAGGCCACCACCCTTGCCAATGCCACCTCCGGCACCTCCACCTGCACCACCTCCTAAGCCACCACCCCCGCCAGCTCCACCACCTGCACCACCTCCTAAGCCACCACCTCCGCCAGCTCCACCACCCGCACCACCTCCTAGGCCACCGCCTCCGCCTGCTCCACCACCTGCACCACCTCCAAGGCCACCGCCTCCGCCTGCTCCACCACCTGCACCACCACCAAAGCCACTGCCTCCACCTGCTCCACCTCCAAGCCCACCGCCTCCACCAGCACCTCCTCCACCGCCAAAACCACCTCCAAACCCGCCACCCTTTCCAATGCCAATGCCTATAAACTTCTCTTCCTCGTCTTTCCTTGCAGACACTACATCTCGACTAAGCACACTCACTACAAGAACATGGAGGCAGAGCAATGATAACAAAGCAACTTCCCTCTTGACACGTACCATTTTTGTCAGTACACCTTCTAAACGACAATAAGAGATCAACTCACTGATGAGAAATTGAGCAAGAACAAGAGGGTCTTTATATATAGCCCCATTTCAAAATATGCATTAAATAAATCATCCCCAACTGCTAACTGTCCGTCATATTTAATACAAGAACTTCATCTATTTGGCATCACACGCGTTTTGATGAAGCTGTAATACGTACTATACTTCCTGCTTTTCACTAAAAGATGATCGTAAGGTAAGGTAAGGTAAGGTATCATCATACTTTAAACGAAGTAACATGCAACTGTTTTTGCTTGCACGTGAGTGTTCCTACACAACTTCAGAAATTTCTTCTTATAGACAGGCCAGTTTTACATGGTTGTGGAGTTAATCTATAAATGCATACCAAGGATATACATGACGATGTATGGCGATAAAATTTCTACATGTCAATGTCAGCTTGTAGCTACTTGAAAGTACTTGAGATAATTTCAAGTTTTTTTTTTATAAAGTTACATGTCCATGATAACAACATTAATGGTCAGATGTAATTATTAAACAACTCCAATTGATTTACCTCACCCGAATAATCTGCTTAGAATGAATTATTTATCATCCTGTACAAAGTCAAAGCATTAATAGAAATTATAAATTCAATTTTCACTCTCCCATAACCTCTTTTTAAAAGTTTATATAAGTACAATGCTCAAAAAACTGTATTTTCAGCAAGTGTAAATTAAAAAAAAAATAATCTTTATATAGACCATGGATAATAAAAATATTAAGATTAATTTATTAATAAATATTAGCTTTTTTTATTGAATTTATTAACAAACTGTGAGGTTTCCACTTCTAATTCACAGTTGAAGTTAAATGAATTAAAAATTCACATTAATTTAAATTGTCTTTCAACTATAGTAATTTATGTGAAAAAAATCATATAACTATAATAATCGTATACTTGGATGTCTACGGCATTAGATTTAATTATAATAATTGTGGTGATTATAAACAGAATGGACTAGCTGTATTCTTGGTTGCTTTCATGTAGATATTTATCGATATTTTACTGGATTGTACCTCTTGGAAATATTAACTTATTCTTTCTAAATTGCAATTTTTTGTTTATAATCCTTATAATCTTGCATGTGTCTTGATGACGATATAAAGATCAACTAAATCCTTTCATTATAAAAAATAGGTAAATGATAACTTTTTTCTAAAAATATTTTAAAATATATGTTCAAATTTTGCCAAAAAGAAAAATTATTTCCTATTATACAATCTATTACTATTTAGATTATATAATCTCTCTATTTATAAAAAAATTATAATTCAATACTTTATGATTTTATAATATTTACGTGATAAATTTTTTTATAACACATAATTTCTCACTTTTTAAATATGTAAAAATTAAATTTTTAATATAATTTGATGGAAAAGTAAAAAAGATAAGTTTGTCTATATTGTATTCAATCGTAATAATATAAGAAAAATATAAAAATATATTTTTTATATTTTTAATTGACACAAAAATTCTAAACAATAGCATTCATATTAAATCAAGAGAATTTAATTAAGATTAATAATTAAATTTTTTGAATGCTAAAGGACAGAAATATTATGAGTTGTGATAAATTAATATGAATTTAAAAAGTGGATTGTCAAAAGAAACCCTAATAATAAAATAATTAAACAATAGATATTTATTTGTATTTATCCTAAAAAAAACTCATCCTCAATTCTTAAATATATTTATATACCATCCACTTATTATTGCAGCACATCACACTTCTGTCAACTAATAAATAATTCCTTGTTAAAAAAATAAAATTAAGTTATAAGATTTTAAATTTTAATTTTAATTAAAATTAATTTAAAAAAAAAGAAAAAAGTACCATAGCAAGAGTGACGAAACTTTCAGCAGCAGTAACCATTGCATGTGCCTGGAAAATGAGGTAAACTTTCAGCAGCAGTAACCATTGCATGTGCCTGGCAGATGAGGTATTTAATTGCAGGGTTTTGCAATGGCATACAGCTCTAAAGATCAAATGACCATATCCGTATTTATTAATTATCAATTGAAAAAATATTCATACACTTTTTTTCAATAATTCTATGATGACAACAAGCCATCCCCAATTATTTCAACTTGGTATAGCTGTATACCATTTCAGATCCAAGAATCTATATCTAGTTGCCATTGCTTGTTATATTTGTTAGGTGCCTCCCAATTAATGCTATGGAAATATGGGTTAATAATTGAAAAAGTATATATTCAGCCAGTAGAAATTGTTGTTATCGTTAAAATGATATTTTAAGATTGAATTATGAATATACAGTTATGTTAAATTGTAATATATTATAATAAAAAAATTTTACTAATAAACTTATTCAATTAATTTGGTAGAAATTGTTGTTATCGTTAATGTACAGTTATGTTAAATTAATTGTTAAAAAAAAATTGTTGTCTTTATAATGCTATCCAATTTGAATCAAATTTATCAATTTAATAAATTTTAAATAAAAATAATTTTAAAAAATAATATATTTGAGATCGACCTATATATATATATATAAAAGGGCGGAACTAGGGCATTGAATTAGGGGGTAAAAGTTTTTTACTACCAAATTAATTGAATAAATTTATTAGTAAAATTTTTTTATTATAATATATTACAATTTACATTTATAAATAATATACTAAATTACAGATAATGGTTCATAAAAAGATTTATATGTCAAAAATAATTAAAATATTTAATTTTTTTTAATAATAAGTGATTGAATCTTATATATAAAAAAAAATAGTTACTGATGAAATAAAAAGAAAAAGAGATAATTTTTTAGATTGATGAGATATCCTTATGATAAATCATATGTGAATCCCATTCATTTTTTAAAACACTTCATATAAAAATAAAATTGAATCTAGGTGAACAATTGAAGAATTTTAAAAATATAGAAGAATAAAGAAAAAAAAGAAATGTGAGAGACAAAAATATGAAAAAAATAATAGATAGTGAAAAGTTCAAGAATATTTTAAAATAGATTTTACTTTCTTTTTTAATTAAATTTATTTTTTGGGTTTAACTAAATAAAGTTTTTAATTTTGTTTTATATAGTTCATGTCTCATATAAAGTTAAAATGAAAAGTTACTTTAAATGGTTTAAATTGAAGGGGAGCCAAAATATAAAATTATATATATATAAATTTTCAAATTCTAGGGGGCGATGGCCCCCTAGTTGCCTTACTAGCTCAGCCCATATATATACATATATATATATATATATATATATATATATATATATGAAAAAACAAAAACTTACTAAATTTGATTGCAGTTGGCCCATTATAGAAGCAAAATGAATTAAACGTTCAAAGATTGGGAAAAAAAATACAATAATAAGAAAAAAAAAAGAATTGTCAATTTTGGGATCTACTTATATTTTATACAAGGCAAGCAAAAGGAGTTTTCACTAGATTCCAAAAATATATAAAAAGAAGGGCATGAAAATATCTAACATATTTATATGGAGTTCATAATATATACATAAGGTTAATCATAAAATAATTTATAAATTTTATCATTTATCAATTTATATTTTTAACTTAAAAATGAAATTATATTAAACATGTTTAAATTATTAACAATTCGATCATATAATTTTTAAGCTAAAAATTAAAACTATCTGATGAATAAGTCACTTAATTTTTTTTTTTTTAAAATTACATAAAAATAATTTTTTTATCCTACCATACTTTTCATACTTAAAAAAAATATGTCAAAATTATATATATATATTTTATAAACTATGCACTTTTGTTTTTAATAAAAGTATTATTATGAAATTTAATTTCATAAACTTAATCACAAAAATAGTTTTCAGATGTTTTCGTAATACTTTTTTTTTTAGTATCTAATATAAATATTTTTGGTGAATATCTATATATATATAGTAGTTAAATCTGTTTATTATAGATTATATGCACTATTATGGCATAAATCATTTACTAAAATTTGTGTTGATAATAAGGGTGTAGGGCTGGTGGCCTATGATTGGTTGGATGTGCACAACAATGGTTGCCCATTGGACCTGAGGGAGGCCTAAAATTAGCTAAACTCAAGACAACTAGTTGAATGAGACCATGAGAGTGAATCTTGAGCTCCATTACTTCACCCAACCCTATTTATATTGATGTAATATTTTTAGCATATAAATAAGAATCTCATTTTTAAATATATTCTGTTTGGAAAATAAATTCTTACCTGCTATGTATTACATTCGACTGTAAAATTAAATATTTAGTTAATAAAAATAAAACATATGTTCAAATATTATAAATTTAGGGGTGGTAAAAATTATTTAGAGTAAATTTTACTTTTATAAAAATTAATTTGCACACCATGTATGGTAAACACAATCTAATTATTAAAATTAATTAGTTGATTTGGTGCTACCAAACCATGATGATGCTAAATTAAATAGTCTCTATTATCATTTTTATAAATAAACTATAATTTGTCTGCCAGTAGGGAAAATATGCTCAGGATCTGGAACAGGAACATTGATTTTGAATTGCTTTTGTAGATTCCATTATTTTGCTTGGATTATTTATTTTATTTCCATAATGTCAACAAACATCACCGATTACAACCTTACAAAAATTTTAAGATTTTTTTATTCATCAAAATTTAACAAGCTAAAATTTTTATAATTGTTTATTGTATGATTTCTTATAAATAATTAGTCATATTAATGAACCGTACAAGACAACTCTCTCATTTTAAATCGACGGTGATAGAAATTAAACTCAACATCTCATGATGTCCTTAGAGATAAGTTATCTCTTGATTACTCATTCACTGACAAATTTATTTTTATTATACAAGACATGTGATTAAATAATAATAATAATAATCTAGTTAAAAATATATATATTTGTCAAATTATCACTAATCCGGTTCGACTGAAGTATAATCATAAATAAGGATAATAAAAATCTTTTAATAACTAATTTAATATTTTTTACATATATTATAATTCAAATTTAAAATATGATTTAAATTAAAACAGCTCTTGTCAGCCTATTGGAACTGTTATTGATAAACTAATTTCAATTTTAATTGAATATTTTCTAGACAAATATGTTCAATTTTTTTATTATTACCAAATTAGAAGATGTGGTTAGACTTTTCCTTGTATTGTTCATCTTATTCTCTATTTCTAGTTAACAGGCCAACTTTTTGCCTTTTTTGGTGAGAAATCGGTCCTTTTCTTTCTTTTTTTTGTTTTGTTTTGTTTTTTTTTTTTTTTGTTATCTAATAGGTGTTTCCATATAACAACTTATAGTTCTTTCAAATTTAGGGTTAATAATTCCTTTTTGTCTCTTTTGTTTATTGATTTTGCTATCCTTTTTATGGAGAAGTTATGGGCTAAAAAGGAATTTTTTGAGTCTTGTATCAAGCTTTAGCTCACCAAATTTAACTCAACTTATTTGGTGATCAAGATGCAAAAACCAAAGCCTAGAAATTCATATGCAATTGATGCCTGGAAACAATTTAAGAATAATTCCAATTTCAGCAAAAGGACACTCTTTTAGTTGACAGGGATCAACATACTGTTTGGAATACCCCTTTCCCAACTTTTATCAAGTTTAAGTCAGGTGCTGACTTTGGTAAGTGTCCAACAAAACAACTATCAAGGAGGGATTCATGCAAGCAGACTATGGCCACCTACCCCACAGATGTTGTGGTACAAGATACTCTCAATCTGGTAGTAGGTTTTTTGGACTTGAGAGGATATTTTGGTTTCCATTGCATGAAAATTTGGATCAATTTCTCCGATGATCAAGGCAAGAAGAAAAATCCGCATGAGTTGTTAATAAAGCAATAGCCTATTGGAGCCATCAAAGGAACATTCCTCTTACAGACAGATTGAAAATCAATCATCAACTGAAGCAGATCAGCCACTTGTTTTGGAAAGTTCCCTCTCCAGGTGTTTATCAAGTTTAACTATAGTGTATGTTATAGGCAAGAGTCAAGACTTATGGATGCTTTTTGCTTATCTAGACCTTCCCTCTCAGCTCTCAGTGCAAAAGTTATGGGTATGTTTGTTGGTGTAATATTTACATAATACATATATCATCTCATGTATTTATTACTTTTTATCAATTTAACATATAAATTTATAATTTTATCATTTTAACACTTGAACTTGATTAAAATATAATTTTGAAACCACTGTCAACATACGTGATATGAAATAACGAATTAACATATGTTACATCATAAGGGTTTGATTGACAAAAATAAAAAATAGAGGTATGAAACTGACAAGAAATAGCAAATACTGGAGATGATAAATATATTGTGTCATTATATTAGTAAAAATTAATGTATTTTAATTTAGTTTAAATGTTAAAATAGTAAAATTATAAATTAAAATATCAAATTAATAAAATATTGACAAAAAAAATAAAGGGTATATATATTTATCATGCCTGAAATATTTCTAGGAAAGCTAATAGAGCTGTTGGGTTTTTAAAACATTTTTCTGGACTTACTGTCAATTCTAGTTGGACTTGTGATATTTCAGCAGTCTGGCTTGCAGGTTATGCTCAGATGCTTGTGGGCAACTGAGTTATGATAAATCTTTGTTCAAAGAAGAATTTTAGAAGCTGTGGTTACTTTGAAAGGGACTAGTTGACAAAAAAATGACATAGCATGGGTGACAGGCCTAATTTTCACTCGTTGCACTTCATCATTGGATGGCCGTATGAAATGATCAATAACAGGCAGTGAGTTTAAAATATACGGTGCCAGTGACGACGATTGAAGCAGAGATAAGAAACGAGATGCCAAGATGGAGGGATGAGATTTTGCCACGTTTTATTGTTTAAAATAATAATTGAAAAAAACGACCAAGTGGAGACAGACGCGCCTCGTCATTCGTGTATCGCTACCGTCGCGGGATTCTTCATCTGTCGCTGTGGCTAAAAGCTAAAATGACCATTAGCTCCTCACTATAATTATATTTTTCTTTCTCTTCAATAAAAGTTGTGCAATGAACCCAACTTTTGAATCAAATATAAAAAAATTCAAATATTTTTACATAAAATTTTTTAAATTTAAATCTTTTATGTAAAACAATATTTATTATTTTAATAGGTATATCAAACTCAATTTAATTATCATAATTTTTATAACTATTGGATACAAAAAATTATTACATTAAAAAATATTACTATAAAATTTTGCAACGCTCGAAAATAATACAAGAATATTTAGTAATTTTTATTAACCAAAAAACTATTTAAATACTAATATTCTATATAACATGAAATAATAGTACTATTTTAAATTACATAAAAATAATTTTATAAATAAAATATTTAAGGTTAAAATCATCTATTTTATGATGATTTAAAAAAAAGTGAACAGTATACATGCTTAGAAAATCCTTTTAGTTACCTTATTATATTTTTGTCGACAATAGAAATTAGAGTCTTTCTTCAAAACAAATGTGTATTTATATACATAAAATTAAAATTATTATATTAATTTTTATTAATTACAACTATTAATATATATTATAGGAGTTGAAATACTAAATTAATCAATAATTATAATTAAATAAAAATTAATCTAATAATTTTTAAATTTTATTTGTATAAATACACATGCACCATAAAAATCTATTTAAATGATAACTTGTTTTCCGGAACTCTTGAACTTGAAACCTTGTAAGTGATCAACAAAGGGTAAGGTGAGAGGTGGGGAGAATCTTCACAAACCCTCCGATACCTAAGTCAAAATATAGAGAGAGAATCTAGAGAGAGGAGGAGAACAATGAGAGTGCGTGAGAAAATAAAATGAATGAGAATGAGGGATATGAGGTCCTATTTATAGGGATAGTGATGTTCAAACCTGAGAGGAGTAAGATTCCTATTAAATGAGAGCCATAAACCAATTAGGAGAGTATTCCTTCTTTTTTGAGAGTCTCCTGATTAGAAATCTTTTCTTACTTATCTTTGGACGTCTTTCCTTTATGAGTAACCTGTATAGGAAAATAAAGGTATTGTTTAAACATGAATATATATATGGGGTATTAAAAGTCCTTCCCCCAAAAGTATATTTGAATATTTATGTCTGATGTTTCTGGGTCCTCAAAATGTGTGATACAGAAGGACGATTTAAGGTGGCCAGCCTCATTCGTGAGAGGATATAAAGCTCGGTACTGAGTCTTGAGGTCATCATATAAGAACATATTGGAAGTACTAGTTGGACTTGGATGTATAAAACCTGCAATAGAAAAGATTTAAGGGATTAACTTGCCAATACGAAAACAACATGACAAAATCAGTCGTCACTGGAGTTTTGATGCTCGGTGCATTAAAAGTGCAGCCCGAGTGCCGAATCCCAGTACTATAGAAGCGACCTAAGGGTGCCAACTTTAGTCACTGGACTTAGATGCTCGAGGCTTAGATGCTTAATGCTATAACTCAAGGCTTATATGTTTGAAACCCAACTACTATAGAAGTGACTTGAGGGTGCCAACTTCAGTCACTGGACTTAGATTCTTGGTGAATTAGAAGCGCAATCTAAGTGTTGTATAGTCTCGGTGCATTAAAAGCGCAACCCGAGTGCCAAACCTCAGTACTATAGAATCGACTTGAGGGTGCCAGTTTCTAGCTATTGGACATTAATGTTGGAGCTTTAGATACCCAGTGTGGAGGGACAACTGGCAGTGATGTGTACAGGGTTGATAACTACTATTTCATTTCAATGCCCTTTTTGAAATTTAAATTGTGTAACTGTCACGTCTGTTTGCGTGTCAAAAGATAAGACGTTTCTGTTGCCATAATGATGATTGCTTGATTAATAGTTCTTTTCTGCTTCCTAGATTGCCCTTAATCGTGTGGAAGAAACCAAAACATTTACGAGGATAGTAATTGTCATTCCAAATCCTTCCATTGCCCTATAAGTACACTAGATTCTTCGATCTATTGCATTTTTCTTCTTAATTCTTGCTTCTTGAGATCTTCTTACTCTTTCTTCCTTGTGCATTATATCACCAGGCTATTATATAGTAAAAGCTTGCGTTCTACAATCAAGTGAAGCCTTCTTCCTTAATATACTGCTTTTTTATTTATTAGACAAATCCATGACACTGAGGGAATAAATTAGCTCTGATATATTCGTCTTTAGGATAGATGAAGACTTGCTAGGATGGTATTGAAGGCGCTTTAGTATTCTCGCTAATTTTATTTTACACACTGTAGATAGGAAATTAGAGCCCACACTCCAATGCTAGATCTCGATAGATTAGTGGTGTATTTTGACCAACTAGAGGGGGGATTCAAGTTCCCTCTGGATCCTTTTATGAAAAAGTTCCTAAATAGATATAATATAGCTCTCGGATAACTTTATCCTAATAGTTACCAGATCCGTGAGTTCATAGAGTTGATGTATGAAGAGGGTACAGAGCCGGACTTAGAGGTCCTGTGATATATTTATAGTTTGAATAAGAAAAGGGGGGAGCTGATATTCTTATTATTGGCCATCCCTAATCATAATCTTTTTGTGAAGCTTCTGAACCTTCACAAGAAGTGGAGGCATAAATTTTTTATTATCGAGCACCATTTAGACTTTATGGATGTTCGACGGATGTGGTCCGATGAATGCTATAAAGTGAAATGTCATTCGAGACTATCTGACCAAGATATGAATATGGTTATAAGACTGCACCTTAATGGCATGGCCGATGCCCGATTTACGAAAAATCTATCATGGAGATATCTTTAATGAGTTTGCCCTAATCGTGTATAATCTATTGGTATATTTTAACCTTCGAAAGATATAGCTCTGATTTATGTATTTTTGCTTTTATTTGTAGATGGCTGATTTTTTTGCCTTTACGGATGAGATTTAGCTTATAGATGTCGTGCTAGAAACTCAATAAAATGCTTAGATATCCTCTCCATCTCTTAAGCCTGCAGTGCTAGTGGCTCCTGTAGAGGACATGGCCAGTGTGAAGGGAAAATCTATTGTTGGATCATCACGGGTTGACAAGGTCGAGGGGTGGAAGCAGAGAGTCATAGATAGATACTTGGATACTGAGGAACTATATGAGGAGGTCTTCATCAAGCGTCTAAAACTTTTTGGGTGTCCGAATATGAAGGCTTGGATCTTGAACAAAATGAAGGCTCTGAGCATCACGAACACCCAAGTTCGAGATCAGTACAGGGAATCCCTAAGGCTGTCGACTGACACGTAATTCTAGCAAAAGGAGGATAATAAGGAGTTATATAACTCTATGATCGGGTAGTCATTAGAGGTAAATGTCTTGTGTTGTGTGTTTTTGTATTTTTATATGTCAAGGCAATGGCATTTGCTTTCTTTCTCATATGACTCAGGCTTTGATGTTGGCTAAAGACAATTACTACTACCTGAAAATTCAATTCAGTCTGAAGGAGATAGAAGTGGGAACTATAGCCATTGAATTTGAAAAGAAGCTGGATAAGGCTAAGGCGGTACTGGAGCTCTACCAAACTAAAAATGCGAAGGTGAAGTCCGAGATAGAGGCGAGCCAGAAGAAGGTGGCTAATCTGGAGTATAGTTAAGCTCAGTTAATGACTAAAATTGAGGAATAAGACTCACAGATCACCAACCTAGAGAGGAAGCTAGGAGAAGCCGAGAAATCCCATAAAGATGAAAAAAGGATGTACTAAAACATGGTTGAAAGATTTCTAAAGGCATATAAATCTGAGTGTCGGAGGGTCCTGTTGGCCCAGAATTCAACATTAGACTTTTTAGACTTGGATAAAATAACACCAACCATCCTAGATAGGATTGCCTATGAAAAGGATGCTCGGAGTAAGGCCTCTTCCCTTTGTGCTAAGAAAGCTACCAAATATTCTGTTGGGGGATCGTCCTTTAAGCCTCTTGTCTCTGTCAGTGCTGTCCCTATCTCTGATTCTCCTCAATTGAATGTCCCTTCATCTGAGCCTTTTGATGCTCAGTTAATAGATTAAGATATGTATTATTCTTATTTTTTTTATAATATATATTATTTTTTAATGTAACCTTCACTGATTAATAAAGATACCTTACTTGATAAGATTCTAAGTACATTTATTGGTAGTATTTTCAGAGACAATCCAAGTTCCAATATCATTGTAGTTTTTTCCCCTTTCTATCTCTAATTTTGTATACCCCTTTAGATGTGCTTTCTATGATCTGGTAGGGACCTTCCCAATTAGGTCCAAGTTTACCTGTACCTGTGTTTCTTGTGCCGATGTCCACCCTTCTAATTACCCAATCTTTTGCCTTGAAATATCTTGGTTAGATTCACTGATGATGATATTCAGCTATCCTTTATCTTTGTGCCTCTGCAACTGCGGAAGCCCATTCTCTTCTCTCCTCCAGTAGGTCCAGATATATTCGAGTGTTAATATTATTGGCATCTTGATCTAATTTCTTATTGACCTTGCAACTTGGTGATCCAATTTCCACTAGTACCAATGTATCTATGCCGTAGGTTAGTCTGAATGGAGTCTCTCCTGTGGACGATCTAGGTGTAGGCTCATATGACATTGTTAAGCTTTTTGACCCAATTTCCCTTCTTTTTGTTGAGTCTCTTCTTCAGCCCTTGCATGATGATTTTATTAGTGACCTCCATTTGCTCATTCGTTTGTGGGTGAGCTACTGAGGTAAATCGGAGCTTTATTTTGAGGTTAGAATAAAAATTTCTAAATTTCTCATTATCAAACTGTTTTCCATTATCTGTCATTAGGGTATACAGTATTCCAAACTTACAGATGATTTATTTTCAAAAGAAGTGTTGAATCTGACCTTCTGTGATGGTCGGTATAACTTCCACTTCTACCCATTTAGTAAAATGGTCTATAGCCACAATTAGAATTTTTTTCTGGGATGTTGAGGTAGGGAAGGGACCCAGGATGTCCATTCCCCATATAGCAAAGGGCCAAGGGCTGCCGATCAGATGTTGAGGACTGGAAGGCTTGTAATTGAGGCGGGTAAATTGCTGACACTTATGGCATTCCTGAGTTAGTTTTTAAGCATCTTGGACATGGTAGGCCAGTAGTATCCTTGTAGTAATGCTTTCCCAGTTAATGAGTATTGTGATTCATATGCTCCAAAAATTCCTTCATGGATTTCCCTGAGTACTTTCTTTCCTTTTTCTAGGGACACACATTTAGACCATGCGTGTAAGATATATATTTTATAGAGTTCTTCGTGATGGATGGAGTAGTGGGCCGCTTTCATCTTTAGTTTTTGAGCTTTCAATTTATCTTCTGGAAGCGTTCCATTTTTTAGATATTGAATGATCGATTTTATCCATTTTAGGACTTCCCGTACATCCATGATTTTTGAATCCTCGATGCTTGGTTTTGTTAGTGCTTCAGTGAGCTTCAGTCCTCTGAACTCCTAGTTGTCTTCAGTCACTGACTTGGCCAATAGGCCAGCCTTAAAATTTTCACTTCCAAGGATTTTGACTATTTTCCACTATCCCCTATCTTGCTTGACCTGCTTTAAGAGTTGCATAACTTTTCCAACGTATTTGGTGATGCTCATATCTTTACTTTTGGAATGTCCCCTTGACTTGGTTCACCACCAGTTGAGAGTCTAAGTGTATCGTACGATGCTCATCTTTGACCTCTATAGCCAACTTTAGGCATATGATGAGCGCTTCATATTTTGTTGCATTGTTGGTTATATTATACTTTAATTAGATGACATATCTGATAAGGACTTTATGTGGTCCCTTAAGGATAATCCTGGCACCAAACCTTTGGGTGGATGATGCCCTGTCAACATGTAGCTTCTAATTTGAGCTGTTGGAAGTGGTGAGATCCTCTGGTGTCATCTCCTGTACAAAGTCTGGTAAGGCCCGAGCTTTCACTAGCTATCAGGACTCATAATCGATGTCGAATTCTCTAAGTAATATCAACCATTGAACCAATCTACCAGATGTTTTGAGTCTTTGTAGGATTTTTCTCAAGGGGAAGCTGAACCTTACTATGATAGGATGAGCCTGGAAATAGTGCATGAGCTTTCGGGATGTGTGGACGATGACAATAGCCAATTTATCTAGTATTGGGTACCGAATCTCAAATCCTTGAAGTACCTTAGTAATGTAGTATACCGAGCTTTGCTAACTCTCTTCTTCACTCACTAATACCAAAGCTATTGATTCTTAGCCCACAAAAGGTATAAGTACAGTGTTTCCCTAGGGACCAACTTGCTAAGCAGGGGTGGCAATAATATGAATTGTTTAATATCTTCAAAGGTTGTCTGATAGTCTTCAGTCTAAAAAAATTTCTTGAAATTTTCTAAGGCTCAAAATAGTGGTAGATACCGTTTGGCTAAGTAAGAGATGAAACACCCCAAAGCCGTGATCCTGCCATTCGGTTTTTGTAGCTCGTGGATTGTCTTTGGAGCTTTTATATTGAGAATGACCTCCATCTTTTTCGGGTTAGCTTCAATCCCTCTATGCGATATCATGAATCCCAAGAACTTTATTGCCTTTACTCTGAATATGCACTTCTTCATATTCAACTTGATCTGGGATTGGCTCAGCAATTAGAGTATTTGATCAAGGTCCGCAGGGTGCTGCTTTATATGCTTACTCTTGATAATGATGTCATCCATATACACTTCCATATTTTTCCTAATCTGGCTCTGGAGTATATGGTTCATCATCCTCTGATAGGTTGCTCCAATATTCTTTAGCCTGAAGGGCATTACTTTATAGAAGTAAAAACCTTCATGGGTGATGAAAGATGTTTTTTCTTGTTCTTCTTCCTTTATTAGTATCTGGTGATATCCTTGTGCTGCATCCACAAAGATATATAGACCATGGCCAGTGGTGGAATCTATTAATTGGTCAATTATTGGTAGTGGATAACTATCCTTGGGCATACCTAGTTGAGGTTAGCGTAATCTACATAAATTTTATATTTGCCGTTGGATTTCTTTACTAGCACCACGTTGGTTATCCATTCCAGATAGGTAACTTCTTTAATAAATCTGGCCTTTAGTAACTTTCTTATTTCTTCAGCGATTATCTTCTGCCTTTTATACTCAAAAGTCTTCTTCTTTTAAATCACCGATTTTGCCCCAGGTCTGATGTTTAAGCTATGTGAGGCAATTTGAGGGTCCACCTCGGTAATCTTGGATGCTCGATAGGCAAAGTCTCTTAAGTGTTTAATGAGGACCTTACTTATTCCCAACTTAATTTCGCTATCAAGCTCTTTGTCGATCCTTACCATTTTCTCATCAGTAATCAGTAATGTCTAAACCTCATCGACTGGCTTAGGACTGACTTCCTATTTCTCTATTTCCCAGGTTTCTAAGGGGAATGCTTTTATCTGAGGTTTGATTGCCATCTGATAGCATTGCCTGGCTGTATGTTAATCTCCGTGAATTATTAAAATTCTACCTTTGATAAGAATCTTCATGGTCAAGTGTCAGATACTTTTAATTGCATTAGTTTCATAAAGTACTGAACATGTTATGATATTATTGTATGATAGTGGGAGGTCTACCACACTTAACTGAGATTTAATGACTTTTATTTTTTTAATGTCTCGATTATGAATTCTAGACTTAGCTCTACTACTCCCATTGGTTGAATGGTTCCTTTGTAGAAGCTTGTAATGAGATTTTTGATAGCCTTTAGGTTAGTGACAGAGCCTCTCATTACTTTATAGGCATTCAAAGATAATGCGTTGATGGTGCTTCCATCATCAATCTGTAATCTCTTTACCAGATAATTATTGATGTACACGCTCATCACTAGGGCATCATTGTGGGGGTGCCGAATGTGATTCCCATCTTCTAGATTAAACATGATAGACTATCCCTTCTTAAGGGAAAGCCCTTCCTCTATGTGGACTCTTATAGGCTTCTTCTTCATATTCTCTCATTCGATAATCATATTGATAATGCTAGTTGGTTCATTCCGGGCCTTCTTTGGTTCTGGCCTATCTCACCCTTATACATCATGATTCCTGGTTCCTTTAGACATATAAAAAAGTTTTTGAGTTTTCCATTTTGCACCAACCTTTCTATAACATTCTTCAATTCTCAGCAGGTCTCAGTATTGTGCCCGTAATCCCTATAATACTGGCAATAGTGCCCTTTATCTTACGCAGCTTTTTGATTCAGGCATATTCTTCAAGCCAGGGTAATTCCTATACCATTTTTTCTGACCCACATAAGGATCTTAAATCTGAAGGCATTTAGAGGTATGTATCTTTCAACTTCCTTTTCAAACCTTTCCACCGGGTTTCTGAAGTTTGTCCATGAAAAGCTTGGCCTCTTGGGTCTTGATCTTTCTTGTACTTTAGTTGGTGTTTTCTCTTTATCCCTTTGCATCCTTTTGTCCTCATTCATTTTTATCATTTTGACTGCCATGGCCATCACCTCTGTGAAAATGCTAGGTTCCTTTGTCATTATCTTATCTTTGAGCTTTTTGAGCCTAGTGCCATTCTTTAGAGATTCAATAGCCACTTCGTCTACCAAATTCTCAATTTGCATGGCCACCTTATTGAATCGGTCCAAATAGCTTCGTAGTGATTAACCTCTTACCAGCATAATTAAAGGTCATTGATGTTTTTGACAGGGGGAATGTTGGTAATGAACCTAGACCAAAACTTCTCTACTAGATCTTCAAAAGAGGTGATGGAGTTCTCAAGAAGTTGGTAAAACCACTTTTGAGCATTATCTGTGAGCGTGCTTAGAAAGACCTTACACATGATTCCATAATTCACATTATGCAGTAGCATTCTTATTATGAATGAGGATATATGGTTGATGGGATCTTCGGTCCCATCGTATTAATCTAGTTATGACATTCTGAATTTAGTCAGGATCTTTGTCTGGATTATCCTGCTTACAACGGCAGTTCTCCCCTTCATGACACATTCATTCTCTTTCCTCAGCCTTGTATGAGCTTTGTGTATAACCTCTTCAACCTTTTGGTTTAATTTTGAGTCATTTAAAGCTGGAATCATTAAGCTAGATTCCCCTTCCGAAACTTTATACTTCCTTTTATTTCCTCTAAGTATTTTCAGAGATGTAATGTTATTTTCTGTGTGAGCTAATTTGGGGTTGTTGCTCTAAGCTAAGGCATTAGTTATTATTGCATTAAGCCTTTTGTATCATTGCTTCCTTGCTTGTCAGGGTAAGGTTAAGTGTTTGGGTTACTGTGTTTAGATTAGGTGTGATTATGGCAGGTGTTTCTTATAGATTTAGAAAAGGTATGGAAGGTATAGGTCTATGATGGTGTTAGAGAGGTGTATAATAGGGAAAATCGATGCCAAAGGCCAAGTGCCCTTGAGTGTTTCCAAGCAAAAGGTACATACCACCCGTTGTAATTTGAGATGAGGGTCCAACGTGCAAAAAAGGGGTTGGTAGTATTATCAGTGATGACAAATTGATTGGAGGAATGGGAGCGAAAGGGTTGATATGTGCGTCAGGAGTTGAGATTGGTGGTGGACTAAAAGTCATGATGTTAACGTCTTGATTTGGTAGATGCATGAATGACTTTTACCCAAGAGTTCTCACAGATGGCATAACTTGATAACTTATTTTCTAGAACTCTTAAGCTTGGAACCCTGTAAGTGATCAATAAAAGGTAAGGTAAGAGGTGGGGAGGATCCCCACAAACCTTTCAATGCCTAAGAATATAGAGAGAATTTAGAGAGAGGAGGAGAATAATGAGAACATAAGAGAATATAATGAGTGAGAATGAAAGATATGAGGTCATATTTATAGGGATAGTGATGCTCAAACCTGAGAGGAGTAGGATTCCTCTTAAATGAGATTTCTAAGCCAATTAGGAGAGTGTTCCTTCTTCCCTAGGAGTCTCCTGATTAGGAATGTTTTCCTACTTGTTTTTGGACATCTTTCCTTTCTGAGCAACCTGTATAGGAAAATAAAGGTCTTATTTAAACATGAATATATATGTGAGGTATCAATAAATTAGGTAAAATCCATTATCAAGCCCCTAAACTATACCAGTTTATTCTATTGAGTCTCTATCATTTTATTGCATTCTATTGAGCCCCTATATTTTTATTTATGTAGTTATTGAAAATCAATTTGACAAATCCGTTGACAGTGTTAAGTATTGCATATAAAAATAATATTATAAAAAATTTAAATAAAAATATAAGGACTCAATAGAATACAATGAAAAATATAAGAACTTAATAAAATAAATCCAATAAATTCAAAGGTTTAATAATGAATTTTACCTTATTTTTATATATAATATTTAACACCATTTATTGAAATTATTAAAAAATCTTCAATAACTATTTAAATATAAATATAAGAGTTCAATAAAATACGATTAAAGGATAAAAGTTGAATAAAATAAATAGGAATTTCATAAAGAATTTTGCCTATAACTTAACCAAAAGTAACAAAAGGTAGCGAAAGGTCCTAAAAAAAAAAGCAGCGAAAGGTGCACTTATAACTTACCTATATAATATAATTAATAAAAACTGAAGTTAAAACATAAAAATATATTATTTAAAATTGAAGAAATATGAGATGAGGTGCCAAAGTGGAATGCCCTAAACCTTTTTTTCTTCATGCCATCTGTACGGAGCAATAGTATTTCATGAGATACAAAAATAAGAATCACTTCCTCATCAAGGCATCGAAGAAAAGCCTATTCACACAAACAATGGTTTTGTTGAATTTGCATAGAATTAATACAAACAATATTGTGCTTAACTTATCATAGTCTTAATGAATAAAAGAAATTATAAAAAATATATAGTTAGAAACAACCAAAAGAACAACATATTTATTGTAAAAAAAAAAAGTTATCAACTTAGAGAAAAGATAAAATTAAATTGAATGCTCGCATCTAAACCTTTTAGATAGTAAATATGTTTGTCTAATATTTCATTTTTCTTTGTGTTTTGTTTTCGTTTTTAATTTTGATTTTGCTATATCCTTAAATGTAGAATTTGAATATTGCCGTTGTTAATTTGAAATGTAAAATTGTATAATTCATTAATATGTATATCATATGACCTTTATATTAATAAAAAAAATTAACTTGTTAAATTTATAATCAGTTATAATTTTTTTAACCATGATTTGATTATTTTCAAAAATATTTTTAATAATTTGTTAGACTAATATAAAAAAAATATTTAAAATTACTTAAAAATATAATTTGAATTGATATACAAATTTATATAAAAATGTACATATTATATAAAAAACACACCATTTATATTGAAATTATACAAAAATAAAACTCATTCAATTAAGAAAAAAATACGTCCCACGAATAGATTAAGTGAAAAAAAAAAGATATTCAAATATAAAAGATAACATTTGTAACCTCATCCCCCTTAATCTTCCTTTGTAATAAATTAAATTATTTAAACTCTATTGATTAATAAAAAAAGTACACTTATTTATAAAATCATAACAATTTTATAAAAATCTACTAATTTATATAACTTAAACATACATACATTGTATAATTAATGTGAGATTTTAAAAGACTGTAAATGAAAGATAATGTAGCATATAAAAAAATAAAAATTATGATTACAAATTATAGGAGGGGATTTAAAAAAGGACTTATCAAATAAGCAACGGTTTTCCTTCATCTAACGTTTTCTTTGGAATGAGTACGCAAGGCGGAAAGATTTGAAGGGCAAAATTGTAATTGTAAAATTCCAACGTTATGCGAAAGTTCACAAAAACACAAAAAAGAAACCAACACACAATCTCATGCTATTAACTACCGATGAGGGTATTTTTGTCCGTTGGACATTAAAGATGGCATTTTAGATATTTTTTGAAAGAATATGGGTGTTTTAGAATTCCCAACCATATAAATTCATACAGCAGCAAATTCGCCTATTTCCCTACAATTTCTTCTCGCTTCTGGCTCTGCTTCTCTTTAATCTTTCCTCTATTTTCTCTCTTTTCTCCCCAGTCTCGTCACTATCCAACGCTTCGTTGAACAGTCCGGCAAGCGGTGGCCTGAAACAGTCGGATTCCGGTGGGTCGCCGTTCGACGATCTGATTAATCCTTTAATTTGAATCTCAGCACCAACTCTATATTCTGTTATTTATTTTTTTTGGTATTTTTTGAAAATGTTTGCGTAATTTTTTTTACTTTTTAACCCTTTTTTCCACTTGGCGGGTTTTTACCATTTTACTTTTACCCAACTTGTCAGTTCTCACTCTCTTTTGCCCATTTTGGACGATTTCGCTCGTTCCTCGATAAAAGATGATTTGACACCTTTACCCCTTATAAATAGCTTGTTGAATTTACGGTTTTGTCCAACAAATAGCTCGGATTTTAGCGGTTTTACTGTTTTATCCCTGGGAGTTTTTGGAAAATAAGGGAAAGTGACGTGGCATGCCATAATTCAAAAGATGAGCTATCACTCTCGTAGGATTTTGCCACCTGGAGCTTCCAGGAAGCGAAAAGAACGAGAGCCATTTTATCCATTGAAGCCGACATCAGCCAGTTATTCGGCTCAGCTCGGAGCCAAGCCGGCTGCATCTGTAAAATTAGAGGAGCCCGTTTCAGTTTCATCTAATCGGTTACTTGCCGGGTACATGGCGTATGAATATCTGACAAAGGGGACTCTATTAGGGCAAAAGTTCGACCCGGGAAGAGCAGAGACGGTGCCGTTACCCGGCGGCGCAGCAGAGTCGAAGAGAGGGAAGCCGATGGACATGGAGACGGGGTGGAAGAAAGAGCACAAGAGTTATGCTGAGGTGGCAAGCATATTGAAGACGGAAGGGGCCCACTTGCCAGGAATCGTTAATCCTGCTCAGCTAGCCAGGTGGATTCAGATGTGAGTTTTGGTCATTTTGGTATACGTGGCGTAATTTGATTGGAGAATTCGGTGGGTGTTTCCAGGAGAGAATACATAGGTGGACATGCAGGTGATTGTCATGACTCGCGCTTTCGAGGTGGTGAGTCTGCATCATAAACCAGAAAACAGAAGGCAAAACGGAACATTAAGCGAAGGCCACAGATGATTACTGGGTCAGATCCTATTTGACCAGATTATTAGCTTTTTTTTTTTTTTTTGGTTTTTAAATTTGATGTCATGGGGTTGTTGTCTGTGTTTAATGTTGTTTATCTTCGAACTCATGTCAATACGATGATTAAACTACTTACGTAATTTGATGCAGTGATGTGTGTGATTAATGTGCATTACGTGCATGCATGTGTCGATGTGAATTAATTTGTGTGTCTGAGCTAGCTGAATCAATGCTTGTGATTTCTGTGGATGGAAGTTTTGGGGATGCATGCGTAGAGAGGAGCCATGCGGGGTGTGCATGCATTTGGAATGTATCTGTTGAGAGGATATGGGGGATAATTAATATGGCACAGCATGCCAAGCTTATCAACCATTGTCTCTCGTGTATATATATATATATATACACACACACACAGACGCTCAACTTAGTTATGGCTAAATGCTGGAGTCCGGAGTGAAAATAATGGATTATTGGTATAATATAATTTAGTGGATTATATTCCATGTATTATATGTGTTTTAGAACCGTTGGTTATATGGTGGGTCTTATGTATATATATATATATTTTTTAAGAACTAAAAGAGATGGTTAATTCTCAACGTTACAAAGAGAAAAGAGGGTGTTGTTGAGAGTCTGAATACTACTTTTCAGACCAGAATATTCACACTTTTTATCATTTAAATTATTATACTTTTTATCATTTAAATTATTAACGAGGGACTTGCTTAAATTTTATCATAATCATCGGTTCATATGAAGATATAGAATATGAACCTATAGAATTGTATATACAAGTTCCAGGAGGGAGTTTAGGCTCAAATTCTGATAGCACTTCTTCGAAGTACTAGGTAGACCTTTTTTTTTTTGATTGACTGACTGAACTAAATAATGAGTGAATATATTGAGATTTTTCTTTGCATTTTTGAATTTATAGATTTTCATTTCGATTATATATGCAATTATTAGTGAACCTTAATCAATTATTTAGGCCAATTTGGTGATGTTTATACGTACGATTTCTGATATATAGTAGTAGCCAATATCCCCCGCCAAGCAGTATGTATTAGGATATATGTTAGCTAATGGGTTGTATGCATATGGGTTATAATATACATGAATATATGTAGGTCGAGCAGGTTAATTGCAAATTTCGAACTCAAAAGCAACCATCTCAAGTTGCCTTGCTGATGAGGAAAACGTGCTAATTCAATTCATTAGTAATTCATATACCTTATTAATTCGATTCTATCAGGAATTCAACTTTATAATGCTAGCTCCACTATATGTCGATTATTCATCTATTATCAAATTTAATATATATATATAATTCAAAAATAGTTTAGTGGTCATTCCTTTTTAAGAGTATAATGAGATATATATTTTATAGAAAATTTGTCTCGTATTATATTGTTTATCGATATTGAAATCATTGAACATTTTTATTAATCATTTTCTATATATTTAACTTATATGACATGCTTATTAATTACCTTTTTATTAATTTTTTTTTCGATGAAGACGAACTGGATCATGAATCCTAAATACGAAAGCATTTCCCTTTTGAGGGAATTGTCTATTTTAATTAGGAACTTATTTGCTAAAACAGGTAATATAATGACAAAATTACAGAAGTTTCCTTACATTTTCCTCTTTTTCTCTATTTGGGATTTATTTATATTTGTTTTTAACCAAATTAATGTATTGGAATTGATTTTTGGTTCATTTTATTCACATATTGCAGTATATATCTACGTTTCACAGCCATAAAAATGGAATACGAATATAGATTTTTTTTTCCAAAAAATATGGGATACCTATATCAAGTTCAATATATAAATATTAAAAATTCTAAAGTTCATTTTATATAAATTATAAATTAGATTGAATTTAAAAATATACTTTTTATGATTAGTAATATTTTTTTTATCATTACATATAATTTTAAATCACACAAAAAAAAAATGATAATCATACTTATAAATATAAAAATCTTTATTTTATAACATAAATAAAATAATAACACTTCAATTATACACATTTTTTTAATAACAAACAAATAAATTTTCATTTAGTTTTACTTAAAATTAACAGTAAAATCATATAAATGACATTAAAAAGGATATGCATGCCCAAAAGCCACATTAAAAGGTACACAATTGTCTTTTTTATTTTTTCAAATGGGCCTCACACTTTTTTTTAAAAATTTTTGGAAACGCTTCTAATACATTTCTGGTAAAATTTTAAAACGTGGTAATGTTGGAAATATATATTTGATACATAATACAACTCTTTATAGAAATATATTTGCTTTATAGGTATATATGTGATAAATTAGGAGGTAATTACTATTTTTTCATGTATTTTGACCTATTATAATGCTTCAATCTTGAAATTAAAAAAAATATTTATTTATCTATAATAGTTATAACAATTAACACTCATTAATCATTTTTTAGGAATCAAATAGTATATAAATTTATAAATATTATAAATAAATAAATATTTTTTGAAAATTATAAAAGAAGTAATGTAATATGTCAAAACCTAAATTAGGTGTAAATTTCCTAACACTCGATCTCATATTGATTCTAACACCAGTCACAATATTCAACAACTATATAATTATTATTAACAATATATATATATATATATATATATATATATCTTAGTGTGTATTAGGTAAGAACCTCATTGCTCAATACTTTGACATTACTAAAATTTGAACTGACAACCTTTTGGTATTAGTATCTCAATTTAAACTATCTTATCTAAGTTTCATTGGCTCAATTCTTTAAACCTGTAATGCATGAGAAATGTGTTTTTAAAATAAAAAATAAAATAAAATTTCAGGTATCAATATTTTAAAATAAGGAAAATAAAATATTAAATATTTTTATTAGTAGAGAGATTATATAATTTACATATTGATAAATTAAGACATTTTTCCTTTTAAACTAGATAAAACTCGAAATTTACACTTCAGAATCAATATCCACTTAACTAGTCACTATCAATTTATTTATTTCTGGTTAGCTATATTTCTTAAATGTCAATGGGGACAGCTAATTGAACCAAAAGAACTTGCAGCTCATCATGTGGCCCTTTTGGTTAATTATGGGAATCTAGTTGTACATTTTCTAATTCATGTCGATAATGTTAATTAAAATTTGAAGTTTAGTATATGCTTTTCTGAAAAAAAAAAAAAAAAAAGATTAAAAATCTTATAGACAGAATGAGTGCCCACCTTTACCCACGTGCCAGTGTCCCTATTAAAATAAGACATAATTTTTTAGAGATAATAATTAGTAATTTGAAGGTTCAAATTTTGTTTAATTAACCACATAGAGCATTTGTAGAATTAAGTAAAATAATGTAAACATACACATTAGAATTAGTGAATCGGAATGAATAAAATTGTTGTTTGATGTAATCAATAATTCCTCAATAACATGGGAAACACATGATATATACTTAATTATTTTTTAACAATACATAAATTTTTTTGTAACATATAGTTGTACAATTTTATTATGTTTATTATATTGTACTCATTATAATACATTCAAAATATTAAAATCTTTGGTAACAAGACAATCAAAAACCTTAATTTGGCAAAAAATTTTGCAAGCCAATTCACACCTTGACAATATCCATTTAGTTGTCTACTTTGTATACCCCAATTAACACACGATTGGTAATTAATTGGCTTATGATAAAGATTGCATATCTTATTAAAACCATATATTTTAATTCTAATTTATTACCTTGTTGAGGGCAAACTGTGACGTTGATTTACACTTAATGTCTAGCTCAAATGGTAAGAGACTTTACTTTTAGAAAAGAGAGGTTTTGAGCTAAATTTCTCTGATCTTTGCTAAACTTGTGAAATCCATTCTTAGTAATAGTTTATAAAAATAATTTTTAAAATATTAACTACTAACAATTTACTCTCTTTCTAGTCTCGATAATAATGGACTTTGTATTGAGTTTAAAAAAAACTAAAACGTTGACTTTGAAATATGATGATGACCCTTTTCATATATAAAAATGTAAACAAGATTATCAACATTTCTTGATTAAGTGATAAAAATTTAAATTTTTTTAAATAAAAATATTGGGAAGAATTTTACTCTCCTTATAAGTCTCCCCAAACGGTAAAAAATTCTTATGAGTAGTGAATATTGTATCGTAAGTATCATATAAAAAAGATGTGAACAAGATTACCATGTTTTAGTGTTATTAAACAAAGTGGAGCTAGACGCATTAAGCTAATTGGTTTGACTCTAAATAGGTGGAACACAGTGAATTTTGAAGTAAAATGTATAAAACATTATACATAAAAAACCCATCAAGATTTAGTTGTAGTAGATGAAATTAGATGAGGCTCTAAAGCTGTGTAGCTCTATTGCCAAGAAAAGCAGCTGGATTAGCCACAAGAGAAGAACACAGGCACAGCATAATATATAGACATTTTATTCTCTACAGACATTTCACTTTAAGCATCTAAAGGCAGATTTCAAAAAAGACGTGAACATTGAACTGGTAGTTGCTGCCTGCAATTGATTATTGGGTTTCGCAATTTCATACTTAACGAATGTAATAATCCGAGATTTTAAATATTTTTATACTGTATCGAAATATGCAGTATTAATAATTTTAATATATATATTTGATTATTTAATCATTTTGTTAAAAATTGATATTATTTTTAAATTATTCTAAGTTTTTTTATGTAAAATTTTTTCGAAACTTGTATTTTTGAAAAAATAATACCTAAATAATTATTTATTTATTTATGTTAGTTCATTTTATTAAATTGTATGGTTTCATGCATGATTATATTTTGCATATTAATATATATACATATGCATGCATATATATATATATATTTATTTATTTATTTATTTATGTGTGGTGTGTGATTATTTTATATTATAATATTATTATATTTTAATGTAAAGTGTTAATGTTGTATTATATATATATATATATATATATATATATAACTAAGGAAAATTACAAAAATTCCCATCATCCCCTTCCTCTTTTCCCTGACACCCTCACCCATTCCTTCACTGTACAATCCCGTTCTCCTCTATTCAGTGTGCCTCCCAGAGTACCGCCGCCTTTCCCAGCTGCTCCGCCACCCTCTCCGACGCCGGTGATTGCTGTTAAACCCGAAGAAGTCGAGAATCAAGCCAATTCCGTTCAACCACTTTTTGGTCACCGTTTTCGATGATTCCAGTGCCGTTTTGCTCCTAGAACTCCATAGAAGCTGATTCCAAGCTTCCTTTAGCTTAAAAACTCGATTTGATAAGGATTTAAGCTTGATCTCATTTTTGGCCATTTGAGTTTCTTGATGTTTTTGAACTTAGATCTTAGTGATTCAAGCTTAATTCCTTCACAAAAGTTGCATCTATTAGCTCAATATACACTCTAGAATTTTTGTGGAATTTTTAAAATTTATTTTGATTTTTGTGAATTTTTTATTATTTTATTAATATTTTCTAATTTTCGTAAATTAATTAAATAAAGTGTGAAATTATGATTTTTAATGTTTATAGTAGTTGAAATTAATTTTAGAATTTAATTTATAATTTTTCTGTAATTAATATAATTTTATTTAGTTTAGGTGAATTTTGGAAATTTAGGTTAAATGAGTATTTTGTTAAAATTAATTGGTTAATTGAGTATGATTATTGATTTTATTGAATTATATGTTGAGAAAATAATTTTTGAGTAATTTTATAATTTTTAGTGAATTTTTGAGTAATTATTGTATATAATGTGAATTTTTATATATTAGGGGTATTTTGATAATTTGGTAGTAATATGTCACGACCCAAAACAGGGGCCATGACCGGCGCTAGGGAACGGGAATTCTTTCGAATCCGGAACCCGTAGCAAGCCTAAAAATAAAATAAATATGCAATAATAACCATAAAAATATAATATGCAGCGGAAAATAAAATCATAAATATTACAATATCATCCATAACAACTGGATATAATTCAAAACTCATCACATCGCATATATAATCTCATAAATGTATAATCTTATACAAATCCAGTTTTAACATAATACATCTCTTTAAAATAAAGTACATAAAATCCAATGCTGTAATTTACAGCTACTGCAGTGTCTAGATAAAATAAATCAGACTCAAGTAGACAATTTACATAAAGAAGCCGGGGCGGAAGAAATCCGGCGTATCGACCTGCTACTGAGGTCTGAGGAAGTTGACTCTCCTGAAAAATAGTCAACGGAGGGGAGTCAGACCTCACTGAGTGAATTACTATAGTATATATACATACACTCTAAGTGATAATGCAAACAGTCAACAGTATATGAGTAATATGTATATATACAGGCAAGTTCATACAGATGCAGAAAAATCATTTTATATATTTTGTCTGAAAATCAACTTTTATGAAGGATCACATAGAACCCTAGAATATCGCAACCTCAGAAAAATAGTGTTAAACAACACTCTAGCCATACAGGCTCACTGATTCCAAATATATTCACTTAATCCATATGGACAGTAGACTGGCCCCGAGACACTAAGTCAACCGAGCTCCAGCAGTCTGACTGCCAGTGTGATTGGCCCCGAGACACTTGGTCAACCGAGCTCCAGCAATCACACCCAAACCACATCTCACACATATCAATAATCATAATCAATTCAATATCCACCAATAGTCAGTAATAAAGCCTAAATACTATAGGCGTACCGGTACGTACTCGGTCCTAGTGCTGCCCACTAGGTAGCACGTTCTATTGATATCCTTCAGTAATAAATAATAAAACATTCATTCACAAATACATGATACATGAATTTAAATAAATCAACAATATAAACCATATATATACCGAAAATATACCAAACATAAACCAAGTATATTTTGAGTATATATACGTCAAATAAATTCAATCAAATCATGAATTAAACTAAAAATATATTTAAAAACATTTTAAATATATTTTATTAATAAAACATGTATATAATTTATTATATACCAAAAATATACTTGAATATAAATCATGTTATTTATGCATATTTAGTCAAAATAAAACATGCATTTTCTAAATCATGCATCCTAAGCATATATATATAATATAGTAACTCACCTAATGCGCTCCACGAGACGGGTCCGACGGGCCTAGTCCACTAACCCTCGGTCTCGGCGCAACTAAACAAGAAATAATTAATCGACATCAGAATAACCCTAACAGAAATCCTAGAATTCAATCTAGAGTATTAAATACAGAATCGAAAATTAGGGTTCGACTGGATATCACGTTTTACGAGAATTCTACCGGAAATCCGGCAGAACCTCCCCTGTAAAACAGACATCTCTCTACTCAAAAGAGTAGAGCCGACCCTGCAAAGAAAATACACTTCAAAAATAAACACCACAATCAATCACAACCCCTCGGTCGGACTCCAGACTACAATCTGTCGACCGGGGTCCACAAACACAGAATATATATTCAAATATACCAAAAATATCCTTAAATCATAAAAATACATTTCTTACGTAGAAATTACATAATAAATCTTGAAACACTGTAAAAACCGATTAAAACTCATTTTATTAGAAAAACCGTATATTATATATATAATTGAAAATAATTCCCGGAAAATAGTTTTAATTAGTTAAAAATACTAAATGTTTTGTAGAAATCATTTTTATACCTTAAATAAATATTAAAACCAATTAAATTACATTTTTAGACAATTTAGGGTAAAATTACCAAAATACCCCTATATATATATATACCTAAATTACTTCAAAAATTCACCAAAAATCATACAATTATCCAAAATTAATTTTCTCAACATATTTATCAATAATATCAATATTTAAACTCAATTAACCAATTAAATTCAATTTAAAACACAATTAACTTAATTTTACAAAATCACATAAACTTCAATAATTAACAATAAATACTTAGAAATTCATAAAAATTCCAAATAAATTCCTATAATTCATTTCAACACCTAATTCAACCATAAAATCCAATTTCATAATTTAAATAATTAATTTCCGAAAATTAGAAAATAATATTAAAATATTCAAAAATACCCAAAAATCCAAAAAATCTCCAAAAATTCTGTAAAAATTCATACATGAAGATTAAACTACCAGGAACAACATTTGTGAAGGAAGTTTCCATGAATCATCCAAATTGAAGCTCAAAAAAATCGAAAACCAAAAGTGGCCGAAATATTCAACTCAAAACCTAAGCAATTCTAGACCATTTTAGCTCAAACAAAAGCTAGAATAACACTCACCGGAGCTCAAGGAGAAGATAGAGACCGGCGGTGTCGAAAACGGTGGCCGGAGGAGGGAGAAACCACGGTGGGAAGATGGGTGGTCCGGCGGGTATCTACGGGAGAAGAAGAAGAAGAAGAAGAAAAAGAAAAAGAAAGAAAAGGAAAGAGAAAGGAAAAGAAAAAAAGAAAGAAAAAGGAAAAGAAAAAGAAAAAAAAAAGAAAAAAGAAAAAAGAAAAAAATAATAAATTTTAATAATTAAATAATAAATAAAATAATCAAATAATAATAAATAAATAATAAAATATTAGGGTAATAATAAACCCTAATTAAATAAATATACACACACAAGCTTTATTTAATAATTTAAAAATATGTATGAGTTCATGCAAACCCGTAAATACATTTAAAATAATTAATAATACATTGTTTACGTGGAAATTTCCTCGAAAATGAAAGTCCCGGGAAAATTTTACGTAAAATACTGAAAATAATAGACAGTAATTAAAATAGGTTTAAAATACATATCAACTCATAAAAATATCGTATAATGCATGAAAATTATTGACACTGTATATCCCGGTACAGTGTAAAAATATTTTTAAAAACACGGGATATTACATAATATTAGTTGAATATTAAGTTTAATTGGTTTTAATAATTATTTGAGGTATAAAAATTATTTTTACAAATTATTTACTATTTTTAACTAATTAAAAATATTTTTTGAAATTTAATTTCAAATTATATATAATATACTATTTTTATAAATAAATGAGTTTTTAGTGATTTTTAGTATGTTTTTGGGCTAATTATGTAATTTGGATTTATAAAATGAATTTCGGTTAATATTTGTGAATTTATTGAGAATTATTGATTTTTAATAATATTTTATTAATATTAGGGTTTTTAAGTAAAAATCGGTAAAATAATTATTTTCAGTGTTTAAATATCTAAATTGCTATATTTTGGTATATAAAGGGTATTTTCAGTATTTTTAGAATTTTAATGTATTTTGTGTATATCTTGTGAATTGTGAACCTCGATCGGTAAAATTGTAGTTTGGGAATCTGACCGAAGGTTATGTGAATGTTTTGTGAAATCTATTCGAAGTGTATTTTCTTACAGGACCGGCTCTACTTTTTAAGTAGAAAGATGTCCGTTTTACAGGGGAGGTTCTGCTGAATTTTTGATAAAATTCTTGTAAAACGTGACATTCGATCAAATTCCTATTCCTAGTCTATGTCTAGAACTCTAGATCAAGCTTCTAGAAATTAAGTTAATTTTATTCTAATTTCATGTTAATATTTTATTTGTTAGTTACGTCGAGACCGATGCCTAATGGATCAGATCCGTCGGACCCGTCTTGTGGAGCATACAACTGTGAGTTGTTATTATCACGACCTAAACTAGGAGTCATGACCGGCGCTAGGGAACGAGAATTCTTTCGAATCCAGAACCCGTAGTAAGCCTAAGAAAATAAAATCATACAATAAATAAATAAAAGTACGACAGAATTAAAATTCTTTGAATCTTTATATAAAACAAATACTCCAAATCCTTTAATAAATAAATACACATTCGTACAGTGTTCAAATATAAATTCTCAGAGTATTTAATATTCAAACAAAATAATACTCTTCCGATACAATAACACTACTACTGCAGTTTCTAGAATACAAATCAGAGTTCAGAATGTACATTTACATAAAATAGCCGGGACGAAAGAATACCGATGAGAAACTCTACAACTAAGGTTTGACGATATAGGATCTCCTAAAAAAAATAATTGAGGGGGGGTCAGACCTCACTGAGTGAATTATTATACTATATATACATGCAATCTAAACCATAACACTTAGGCATTCTTATATATATATGTATATACACACATTTCACACGAATGTCAAACTCTGCTTTTATAAATAAACTAAATGTACAAAACATTTAATTTAATTCATGGAGGATCCATAGAACCTAGCAACCTCAAACAACCCCATCATCACTCTAGCCATACAGGCTCACTTGATTCCAAATAGAACACTTATTCCAATCTGGACAGTATACTGGCCCCGAAACACTAAGTCGACCAAGTTCTAGCAGTCTGGCTGTCAGTGTGATTGGCCCCGAGACACTTGGTCAACTGAGCTCCAGCAATCACACTATCTATCACCTCACATCTCAATCAACCAATTGATCATTCATTCCACTATGGACAGTAGACTGGCCCCGAGACACTAAGTCAATCGAGTTCCAGCAGTCTGGCTGTTAGTGTGATTGGCCCCGCAATCACACTATCTAACATACCATTAATCTCAGTCAAATCAATCTAATCAATTATAATCACCCAAAATTAATTCTCACTCAAGTTTTATCTATCGCACCGGTGCATACACAGTCCTAGTGCTGCCCACTAGGAAGCATGTTCTATTGATATCCTTCATTTACATAAATCATTCATTCTGAAAATAATTAATGTAAAACAATATTCATAATAGTAAAATCAACCGTGTATACATATATATATATATATATATATATCAAATAAATGTGAAATATACTAAAGGTAAACCATTAATATAGTTTAAAAGTAATTAAGTGTGCATCGATAATATAAATATGTATTTACTTAAAAATATACCTAAATATACAAAAGATATACCCTAAGTATACAAATCATTTAACAACACATTTATGTATAAATATTCATTTAAATATGTGTTTAGGTTTAACATATATTCACATTCTACCAAAAATAACCTAATTTTCTAGCATGCATATATCACAATTAAACCCTAAGTATACCACTAATGTTTTAGGTTTCAATTAATAATAAAACATGCATTTATTTGGGAAATATATAAAAAATATACCAAAAATAAACTTAAAAACAATTTAAGTATAGGTTTATAATATAGCATGCAATTATTTAAGAATAAACCTAAATATATTGAAACTATACCTAAAGTATACTAATCATATAAATAATTATGACTAAGTGTATATTTAAAACATATATATATTACTAAAATGTATTAAACATAAACCTAATTATTTAATGTACATATATCAAAATAACATGCATAATTATTTAACATGCATATATACAAAAATACAACCCTAGATATACCAAAAATATTATAATTTAAATCACTTAAAAAAACACATATAATGAAAATGAAAAATCCTAAGTGTTGCATCCTATATGCAATGCATATATATACAGTATAATAACTCACATGTTAGCGCTCCACGAGACAAACTCGGCGGGCCTGATCTGTTAGGCCTCGGTCTCGGCGCAACTAGAAAAATAAAATAATAACCGTCAGAATAAACTTCTAACTTTCTACTTCTAGGATTACTATAGACAGATTCAATTAATAATTCAGAATTAGACTCGGACCGATTGTCACGTTTTGCGAGAAATCTACCAAAATTTTGGCAGAGTCTCCTCAGTAAAACGGAAATCTCCCTACAAAAAGTAGGGCCGATCCTGCACAGAAAACACACTTCGAAAATACACAATCACAACCCCTCGATCGGACTCCCAAACTACAATTCTACCGACCGAGGTTTACAATTTCACGAGATAACTACATAATACAATGAAAATTTTAGAAATACCAAAAATACCCTTGAATAATAAAAATATAGCAATTCAAATATTTAAAATGCTGAAAATAATTAGTCCACAAACAATTACATAAAAACCCTAATTTTGATAAAATATTATTAAAAATCAACAATTCTCGATAAATTCATGAATATTGACCAAAATACATTTTGAAACTCCAAATTACACAATTAACCCTAAAACATATTAAAAACCGATAATAACTCATTTATTTAGAAAAATAGTATATTATATATAATTTGAAAATAATTTACGAAAAATAGTTTTAATTAGTTAAAAATACTAAATAATTTGTAGAAATCATTTTTATATCTCAAATAACTATTAAAACCGATTTAATTATATTTTTAGTCAATTTAGTGCCAAATTACCAAAATACCCCTAGTTATATATAAATTCACATAATTACTCAAAAATTCATTAAAAATAGTATGATTACTCAAAAATCAATTTCTCAACATATAATTCAATAATATCAACAAATATACTCAATTAACCAATTAATTCCCATAAAATATATAATTAACCTAATTTTCTAAAAATCACATAAACTAAATAAATTCATAATAATTATATAAAAATCATAAAAATTACAAATAAATTTATAAAATTCATTTTAACACCTATAAACACCATAAATCACAATTTCATAATTTATTTAATTAATTTACTAAAATTAGAAAATATTAATAAAATAATAAAAAAATTCACAAAAATCAAATTAATTCCCAAAAATTCCACAAAAATTACCACATATAGATTGAGCTACTAGGATCAATGTTGTAAAGGAATTTTGCTCGAATCATCAAAATTGAAGCTCAAAAAAATTCAATAACCCTAGTAGGCCAAAAATGAAAATTCAAAACCTAGGGAAATCTAGACCAAATTAAGTGAAACAAAGTTTGGAAATGCACTCAGCAGAGCTCGAGGAGAAGATAGAGACTGGTGGCTTTCAAAATGGTGGCCAAAAAATGCTTGATCGGTGATGAGTGTGAGTTTTGCTTCCGTGGTTTTTCACGGCCAAAATTCGTCGGAAAAGGAAAGAGAGGGTGGCGGAATGGGTTGGAGAGGGTGGTGGTTGGATGGGAGGCACTCTGCCGGTGATGGTGAAGGAATGCATCGGGGAAGAAGGTTGAAGACGATGGCACAAATCGTAATTTTCACAAACTTCTATTTTTTTGTATATATATATATATATATATATAGGTAACTTTAACTTTAATTATTGTAATATATATTATTATATTCAAAATATTTGTACACCACACCTATATATAAAAATCAACCTAATATTATATATATATATATATATATATATATATATATAAAATACACATTAATTTATCAAAACTATATGATATAGGTTTAAATAAATAAATAAAATAAACCCTAATTTATTAAATATGTGTATATATATGCATGTATATGTATATATATTAATACGACAAATTAAAATCATGCATGTACTCATGCAAATTCATAAAATCATCTAAAATAATAATAATTTATTTATTTACGTTTTAATTTCTCCGAAAATAAAACTCTCGGAAAAATTTTAGGTAAAGAACTTAAAAATAATTAAAATGACTTTAATAAATAATAAACTAATTAAATAGTCAAAACATATATATATATATATATATATATATATATAAATTATTAACACTGCATATCCCAATATAATTTAAAATTATTTAAAAATCCGGGATATTATAGTTATTTTATATATACATGTATTAGGATGCATGTTTTTAGAAATGTATGATTTAATTGTATGAAATATGCATAAATAATTTAATAAATGCTAAAGTATATTTTAGGTATATTTTAGTATACTTTTGGTATATTTTAAATTAAATGCATGTATTATTCTTGATTTATACTTAAAATTTTTTTAAGTACATTTATGGTTTATTTATGATTTATTTTATAATCGAACTGAATTTGTTTGACGTATATATACTCGAAATATACTTGATTTATTTTTGGTATATTTCTAGTATATATATGGATTATATTGCCATTTAAACTAATGTCATGCATAATTTATTTTACGAATGTATGAGTTTATTTTAATGAAGGATATCAATAGAATGTGTTACCTAGTGGGTAGCACTAGGACCGAGTACATACCGGTACGACGATAGATTGTAGGTTAAATTACTAACCTATTTGTGGATTATGACTTGATTGATTTAAAATGATTGATGTGTGTCACGACCCAAAACAGGGGCCATGACCGGCGCTAGAGAACGAGAATTCTTTCGAATTCGGAACCCGTAGCAGGCCTAAAAATAAAATAAAACATGCAACAATAGTAGTAATATATAATGCAGTGGAAATGAAAATCATAAATATCACAATAGTATTTTCACTAATTGGATTTAAATCAAATCTCATCTCATATATATAAATCTTTTAATACAAATCCAGTCCACATGATACAATATCTCGCATAAATATAATACATAAAATCCCATAATTTAAGTTACTACTACTGCAGTGTCTAGATTATAAAAATAAGACTCAAGTAAGCAGTTTACACAAAGAAGCCGGGGCGGAAGAAATCCGGTGTACAGGTCTGCTACTGAGGTCTGAAGATGTTGACTCTCCTGAAAAATTATCAACAGAGGGGAGTCAGACCTCACTGAGTGAATTACTATAATATATATACATACACACTAAATGACAATGCATACAATCAACAGTATATATATATATATATATATAATATGTATATATACAGGCAAATACACACAAATGCAATAAAATCATTATATATATATATATTTTATTGAAAATCATCTTTTATGAAGGATCACATAGAACCCTAGAATATCACAACCTTAAAAACAGTGTTAGACAACACTTTAGCCACACAGACTCACTTAATCCAAATATATCCACTTAATCCATTTAGACAGTAGACTGGCCCCGAGACACTAAGTCAACGAGCTCCAGCAATCTGACTGCCAGTGTGATTAGCCCCTAGACACTTGGTCAACCGAGCTGCAGCAATCACACCCAATCACATCTCATACATCAAATAATCATAATCAATCAATATCCACAAATGGTTAGTAATATAGCCTAAATACTATAGGCGTACCGGTACATACTTGGTCCTAGTGCTGCCCACTAGGTAGCACGTTCTATCGATGTCCTTCATTAATAAATATAAAACATCCATTCACAAATAAATGATGCATGAATTTAAATAAAATAACAATATAAACCATATATATACCGGAAATATACCAAAAGTAAACCAGGTATATTTCGAGTATATTGTCACGACCCAAAACAGGGGCCATGACCGGCGCTAGGGAACGGGAATTCTTTCGAATCCGGAACCCGTAGCAAGCCTAAAAATAAAATAAAGCATGCCATAATAACAATAAAAATATAATATGCAGCGGAAAATAAAATCATAAATATTACAATATCATCCATATCAACTGGATTTACTTCAAAACTCATCTCATCACATATATAATCTCATAAATGTATAATTTTTATACAAATCCAGTTTCAACATAATATATCTCTTTAAAACAAATACATAAAATCCAATACTTTAATTTACAACTACTGAAAATCACAACTATTGAAAATCACAACTACTGCAGTGTCTAGATAAAATAAATAAGACTCAAGTATACAATTTACATAAAGAAGCCGGGGCGGAAGAAATCCGGCGTATTGACCTGCTACTGAGGTCTGAGGAAGTTGACTCCCCTGAAAAATAGTCAACGGAGGGGAGTCAGACCTCACTGAGTGAATTACTATAATATATATACATACACTCTAAGTGATAATGCATACAGTCAACAGTATATGAGTAATATGTATATATACAGGCAAATTCATACAGATGCAGAAAAATCATTTTATATATTTGTCTGAAAATCAACTTTTATGAAGGATCACATAGAACCCTAGAATATCGCAACCTCAGAAAAATAGTGTTAAACAACACTCTAGCCATACAGGCTCACTGATTCCAAATATATCCACTTAATCCATTTGGACAGTAGACTGGCCCCGAGACACTAAGTCAACCGAGCTCCAGCAGTCTGACTGCCAGTGTGATTGGCCCCGAGACACTTGGTCAACCGAGCTCCAGCAATCACACCCACAAACCACATCTCACATATATCAATAATCATAATCAAATCAATATCCACAAATAGTTAGTAATATAGCCTAAAGCTATAGGCGTACCGGTACGTACTCGGTCCTAGTGCTGCCCACTAGGTAGCACGTTCTATTGATATCCTTCATTCTTAAATATAAAACATTCATTCACAAAAAAATAAATGATGCATGGATATAAATGAAATAGCAATATAAACCATATATATACCGAAAATATACCAAACATAAACCAGGTATATTTTGAGTATATATATGTCAAATAAATCCAATCAAATCATGAATTAAACTAAAAATATATTTAAAAACATTTTAAATATATTTTATTAATAAAACATGTATATAATTTATTATATACCAAAAATATACCAAAAATATACTTGAATATAAATCATGTTATTTATGCATATTTAGTCAAAATAAAACATGCATTTTCTAAATCATGCATCCTAAGCATATATATATAATATAGTAACTCACCTAATGCGCTCCACGAGACAGGTCCGACGGGCATGGTCTACTAACCCTTGGTCTCGGCGCAACTAAACAAGAAATAATTAATCGACATCAGAATAACCCTAACAGAAATCCTAGAATTCAATCTAGAGTATTAAAATACGGAAACAGAATTAGGGTTCGACTGGATATCACGTTTTACGAGAATTCTACCGAAAATCCGACAGAACCTCCCCTGTAAAATGGATATCTCTCTAATCAAAAGAGTAGAGCCGACCCTGCAAAGAAAATACACTTCAAAAATAAACACCACAATCAATCACAACCCCTCGGTCGGACTCCAGACTACAATCTGTCGACCGGGGTCCACAAACACAGAATATATATTCAAATATACCAAAAATATCCTTAAATCATAAAAATACATTTCATACGTAGAAATTACATAATAAATCTTGAAACACTGTAAAAATCGATTAAAACTCATTTTATTAGAAAAACCGTATATTATATATATAATTGAAAATAATTCCCGGAAAATAGTTTTAATTAATTAAAAATACTAAATATTTTGTAGAAATCATTTTTATACCTTAAATAAATATTAAAACCAATTAAATTACATTTTTAGACAATTTAGGGTAAAATTACCAAAATACCCCTATATATATATATATACCTAAATTACTTCAAAAATTCACCAAAAATCATACAATTATCCAAAATTAATTTTCTCAACATATTTATCAATAATATCAATAATTAAACTCAATTAACCAATTAAATTCAATTTAAAACACAATTAACTTAATTTTCCAAAATCACCTAAACTTCAATAATTAAAAATAAATACTTGGAAATTCATAAAAATTCCAAATAAATTCCTATAATTCATTTCAACACCTAATTCAACCATAAACTCCAATTTCATAATTTAAATAATTAATTTCCGAAAATTAGAAAATAATATTAAAATATTCAAAAATACCCAAAAATCCAAACAACCTCCAAAAATTCTGTAAAAATTCATACATGAAGATTAAACTACCAGGAACAACATTTGTGAAGGAATTTTCCATGAATCATCCAAATCAAAGCTCAAAAAAATCGAAAACCCAAAGAGGCCGAAATCTTCAAATCGAAACCTAAGCAATTCTAGACCATTTTAGCTCAAACCAAAGCTAGAATAACACTCACCGGAGCTCAAGGAGAAGATAGAGACCGGCGGTGTCAAAAACGGTGGCCGGAGGAGGGAGAAACGGCGGTGAAGAATAGTGGTGGTCGGCGCCCGCGGGAGAGAAAGAAGAAGAAGAAGAAAAAGAAAAAGAAAGAAAAAGGAAAGAGAAAGAAAAAGAAAAAGAAAGAAAAAGGAAAAGAAAAAAAAAAGAAAAAGAAAAAGAAAAAATAAATTAAAATAATTAAATATTAATAAATAAATAATAATAAAATAATAAATTTTAATAATTTAATAATAAATAAAATAATCAAATAATAATAAATAAATAATAAAATATTAGGGTAATAATAAACCCTAATTAAATAAATATACACACACAGGCTTTATTTAATAATTTAAAAATATGTATGAGTTCATGCAAACCTGTAAATACATTTAAAATAATTAATAATACATTGTTTACGTGGAAATTTCCCCGAAAATGAAAGTCCAGGGAAAATTTTACGTAAAATACTGAAAATAATAGACAGTAATTAAAATAGGTTTAAAATACATATCAACTCATAAAAATATCACATATATAGTCAAAATTATTGACACTGCATATCCCGGTACAGTGTAAAAATATTTTTAAAAAAAACACGGGATATTACATATATATACATCAAATAAATCCAGTTAAATTACAAAATAAACTAAAGATACATTTAAAAACATTTTAAACACAGTTCATTAATAAAACATGCATATAATTTAATATATACCAAAAATAAACCAAAAATATACTTAAATACAAATCACATTATTTATGCATTTTAATCAAAATAAAACATATATTTCTAAAATCATGCATCCTAAGGCATATATATATAGTATAGTAACTCACACTTAGTGCGCTCCACGAGATGAATCCGACGGGCCTGGTCCACTAGGCCTCGGTCTCGGCGCAACTAAACAAACAATAAATAATAGACATCAGAATAAACCTAATAGAAATCCTAGAATTCGATCTAGAGTATTAAACACAGAATTGAGATTAGGGTTCGACCGGACGTCACGTTTTACGAGAATTCTACTGAAAATTCGATAGAACCTCCCTTGTAAAATAGACATCTCTCTACTCAAAGAGTAGAGCCGACCTTGCAAAGAAACACACTTCGAAATACAAGCTCAACACTCAACAACAACCTCTCGGTCGGACTCCAGACTACAATCTACCGACCGGGGTCCACAATCACAGAACAATTCTGATAATACCAAAAATACCCTTAAAACCTAAAAATACATTTTATAGGTAGAAATTACATAATTAACCTTTAAACACAGTAAAAACCGATAAAAACTCATTTTATTAGTAAAACCGTATATTATATATATAATTGAAAATAATTCACAAAAAATAGTTTAAATTAGTTAAAAATACCAAATAATTTGTAGAAATAATTTTTATACCTTAAATAACTATTAAAACCAATTAAATTACATTTTTAGCCAATTTAGGGTAAAATTACCAAAATGCCCTTATATATATAAATATACTATAATTACTTCAAAAATTCACCAAAAATTATACAATTATCCAAAATTAATTTTCTCAAAATATTTATCAATAATTAAACTCAATTATCCAATTAAATTCAATTAAAAACATAATTAACCCTAATTTCCCAAATTCACATAAACATCAATAATTCAAAATAAATACATAGAAATTCATAAAAATTCCAAATAAATTCCTATAATTCATTTCAACACCTAATTTAACCATAAAACACAATTTCATAATTTAATTAATTAATTTCCCAAAATTAGAAAATAATATTAAAATATTCAAAAATACCCAAAAATAAAAATAATCTCCAAAAATTCCAAAAAAATTCATACATGTAGATTAAGCTACTAGGATCAACATTTGTGAAGGGAGTTTTCATTAATCAATCAATTAAAATCTCAAAAAAATCAGAAACCCTAATATGGCCGAATTGGAAAATTTGAAACCTAAGCAAATCAAGACTGTTTAAGCTCAAACCAAAGCTAGAATCACACTCACCAGAGCTCAAGGAGAAGAAAGAGACCGGCGGTATCGAAAATGGTGGTCGAAAAGTTGGTGAACGACGAGGAGAGGAATTTCGACCAAAATGGAAGAAAAGGGGCTGCCGGCGGCGGGGAAGGAGGCTGCCGGCGGCGGGGAAGGAGGCTGCTGGCGGCGGGGAACGGCTGAGGATGAAGGTGGCAAGCCGGGAGGTACACCGATGCCCGGGGATCGGGAGTTGCAGCGGGAGGGGAAGGTGGTCGCGCACGGGAAGAAGAAGAAGAAGAAGAAGAAAAAGAAAAGAAAAGAAAAGAAAAGAAAAAGAAAAAGAAAAAGAAAAAAGAAAAATAATAAAAAAAATAATTTTAATAAAATATTTGAAAAAAATCACATCCACACACTTAATATTTAATATTTTAAAATTTAATATTAATTAAAAATAATTAAATAACAATAAAATAATTAATTAATTAATAAAATATTAGGGTAAAATACTAAACCCTAATTAAATAAATATATACACACATAGGCTCTATTTAGTAATTTAAAAATACGTATGAGTTCATGCAAGTCCGAAGATATATTTAAAATAATTAATAATAAATTATTTACGTGAAAATTTCCCCGAAAATGCAAGTCCCGGGAAAATTTTACGTAAAACACTATAAATAATACACAATAATTAAAATAGGTTTTAAATACACATCAACCTCGTAAAATAGCATGATACATATACTAAAATTATTAACACTGCATATCCCAATACAGTGTAAAAATATTTAAAAACACGGGATATTACAATGTGTGATGTGATTTGAGAGTGTAGTTGCTGGAGTTTGGTTGACCAAGTGTCTCGGGGCCAATCAAACTGATAGTCAAACTATTGGAGCTCGGTTGACTCAATGTCTCGGGGCCAGTCTACTGTCCAAATGGAACAAGTGAATTTATTTGGAACTGTATGACTAGAGTGTTGTCTAACACTATTTGAGGTTGCGATCATTTAGGGTTCTATTTGATCCTTCATAAACTGATATTTTTTAGTATTATATAAAGTGATTTCAGCATCTGTGTGTATTTGTATGTATATATACTTATTATATATATTCTGTTGAGTGTCTGCATTTGACATTTAGTTATGCATGTATATATATTATAACAATTCACTTAGTAAGGTCTGACTCCCCTTTGTTGACATTTTTTTAGGAGAGTTTTCGTCCTCAGACCTCAGTAGCAGACCTACACGCCGGATTTCTTCCGCTCTGGTCTTATTGTGTAAACTGCTTACCTGAGTTTTATTTGGTATTTTATATACTGCAGTAGTTATTTCAGTGAGCTGTATGTATTATATATGTATGAGATTTAAATTTCAAAAGTTTGAACCAAAAATTTGTATTAAAGGATTTTATGTTATATGAGATGTATTTATATTATTAAATGAGTTGATGAATTATTACTTTACTTAAGAGATTTAATTCCGTTGCATAATGTTTTATTTATTTTATTATTTTGTATGCTTTTATTTTATTTTAAAGGCTTGTTACGGATTCCGGATTCGAAAGAATTGTCGTTCCCTAGCCCCGGTAATGACCCTTGTTTTGGGTCGTGACAACAGAAAAATTAAATTTTAATAACAAATATGAACTAGAATTTTAGTAATTCGATTAATTGATTAAATCTAGGGTTTTTGTTTTCTTATCACAAACGCAGAAGGGGCAAGAAATTTGAAAGAAAGAGAGGAGGTTTACTCTGGTAACACCCTATCTCAAACTTTTAATTTAGCAGTTTGGATTTGAAACGTATCCAAAAGAATCTGTCCTCCACAAGTGTCCACACAAACAACTCTTGATTTGGAAATGAATACTTGTGTGGTAGCACCTTCTCTTGATTTCTCATAAATCAAGAATTAAAAAGAACTATGTTTTGTTTTCTAAAAGAGAGAAAACGAATTTAGTGGCAGAATAATGAGAGTGTATAAAACCCTACAGAATATAACATATTTATAGACATTTAAATTAGGGTTTTACTTACCAAACAACATTTTGGTAATTTCTCACTTATTTTTATTCTGATTTATTTAAATCATAAATAATATTTAAAATGAAATCAGAAATAATATTCTATTTATTTAAGATAATCTTTACCTTAAATAAATAAATATTTTATTTATTTATTTCCATATAGCTTATTTGGACTTATTAAACCTATATTTGTTTTGGGCTTATTCAAAATGTGTGACTATGTGGATTCACATGACATTGACAGTGAACCTTAAATCTCTATTTAGGCCTACAAGTCATAAGTGGCCTCTAGCAAGATATTATTATGACTATCCAAGTCATGTAAAGTCAATAATCCGACATAGCCTAATATATAGTGAATATTCCAGTCAATATAAGACATAGATTATGTTATCTTTACAGAATTTAATCATATAATTTCTTAATTCTAAGTTGATTGAGAATGATAACTCTTTATCAATTTACTTTAGTATGACCATATATTTTTCTCAGTTTATTTTATCAAGGAGTCATAGATATCTTATTCATATTAAATGAGGGACAAATTCCTTCTCAATTATTTACATTTCTCTCATAACTCATTTTATACCCACCAACAATCTATTTTATCATTCAGTTAAAAATAATGTAAGATTATGTCAAAATATAAAATAATTATGCAGAAATCCATGGTGATTTTAAAGTTAGAGGATTAAGTCAATATTATTGTGATGAAAATTACTTATAACAATTATCTATATAATATTCTTATGATGAGTCAATTCAGCACTTTATTTCTCAAATAAGTACCTATGAGTTGACTTAATATTTCATATTCATGATTAGTAAAACATAATCATTAATCAACACTATATTAGTCATAATATATTATTATGACTAGGAATAATTTGAATAAAACTCATATTCAATTTAAGAGTTTTACTATCAAGTCATTTACTTAATAACCTTAATAAGAATTGACTATTTAAATAATTATCATAACACAAAATGATAATGAAAAATATTTTTGTATTAAATAAAATAATAAAGTTAAAACATGGTCATATATGATTGACCTAATGCATATCTTTAACCTTTATTACAGCATACTCGTAACTCAAAGAATAAACTGACAAGTCTCATGAAACCAGCAGCAGAGGCAGCAACCAAAGTATAAGAACAATACATCTTATCGTTTCTTGATTTTAACAGAACTTATAATCTTATGCTAACAAGTGACTGAGCTGAATGATAGCTACGAGAAAATGGTGATTCCATTCTATGCCTGCTTAATTGTGGCAGATCTTGCTTTCAGATTCAAAAAGATTCCCCTGAAGTCAATAGGCAAAACCAAGAGTTAATTAGAACAATTCAGTTGATGTATGAGTTAATTTTAAATGTCTTCTATGATGAAAAGACGAACTTGCTCGCTCATATATTTTTTAACTAATGAGTTGACTAGCAAGCAATTCAAATTTGGCCAACCTCAACCCGAAAAAAAAAAAAAAAAAAAAAAATTGTTGGAGAAGCAGATTGTAAGATTTTGAACTAGTTTAAGCTACTAGTTTGAGCTACAATATTCGCATTTCTTGTAGCTTTGTCATCTGAAGCTTGTCAAGCACTATTTACCCCACATTTAGTCTAGTTATTCTAATAAGTAAGCATTTTGCAGACTACAAAGCTAAAGAAAGAGCATCGTCGGAATTATTGTCTACTTAAGAAATAAGATTGGAAGCTTCCTTTGAAAGAAAATACACGCACATGCATACACTCAAGTCAAGAACAAATTCCACTTCATGTGTCAAATGAATTTGAAACAACAACAAATTAAATAAAATGTCCAGGGATATCATGGTGGCTGTAGTGATTACATAAATGGTCCTTTCAATTTGATTTACCAACTTATTTTGAAAGTTCCATTGTGTAATACTCATCGTTCTGCATTTCTCAATTTATATGAGAAAGATTGGCAGCCAGAGTGACTTTAATATCACATTTATCTATCCATGGAGCAGGGAACAATAAGGTGGACTGAGAAGAATCAAGTTCAAGGAAATAAAATGATTTATGAAAACAAAATACTCACCAGCATGCAGAAAAAAAGCTATGAAACAGAACACGTAATTGCAGTGGCATATATTGATGATTCACCCAACCAACTATTGGCCAGAACTGCAAGTCGTAAGCATCACAGTTTAGTGTTACCAATTTGAACAACAGCTTGATGCTGCTATGTTTGTCATTTAATTGGAAAGATAAGAAGAGCAATTAGAAATAACAAGAATAATAAAAACATGATTTGTATTTGTGTACCTTCCAACCTGTCAATTGAACAGAAGGGTAGTCCTTCCGAACCTTACCCTTGACTAACCCCCATGGTCTTCCTGCAATTACAAACAAAGATTGTGGATGAATCAGTCGGCCCTACTGACCACAAAAACATCGTCAATTCATGCTTTTCATGCCAATCTTGACTAACCACAATATCTGTTGTGAATAATAAAAATACACCAACTAGAACCAGAAACATCAAAATCAAACCGAAGCAATCAATCAAATATAGGATGCTAACATTGCTTATACATACCTTCAACTACCAAGCCATAGTACATCATGAAAAAAATGTTGTTCCAAGGAGAACAAATTAATTGCTCGATTAACACCTTATAAATAACCAGAAAAACCACGGATCATTGACTGCTAATCAACAAATCATCAAGCCAGTAAAAAGAAAAGCTCATTTCACAAACTCAACTTTCCTCAGTTAACAGAACGACTTAAATCCAGACAAGAAGCCTACCTTCTTAGCAACAGTTTTGTTGTCCTTCTTTCCCTTGAAAATTTTGTCCATCAATTTATGAAGAAAGTGCCCAAATGGTCCCGCATATGCAAAACCGTAAAGCTACATCAAAACGCACAAACAAAGAGACAACCAGCAACTTCACTTTCAGAAATCGTGCATATACTAATCTCGACTATAATAAACATCCAAAATAGCATGATTGCTCCTCATTTATCCGACCCAGGTGAAAAAAAGGCGAAAATATCTAAAATTGAAAACTGTAAAATAAGAAAGTCAACGTACCATGATGAGAAGCAATCTTCTCAATTGAAGCCTTTTGATCCCAGATATTTTTTGAGCAATTGTATCGCTGCATCCAGCTAAAACCCCAGCAGTAATTGCCTGACAAAACCCACCAAACACAACAATCAAATAGAAGAAAAGGAAACAACTTTGGTAAAATTCTTCACCTAAACATATGGATTCATCAAGAAACAGAAACAGAAGAAGAAATGGGTAGTCATCAAGAATGTAATTCAAGACCTTAGAGTACTAAACAAAACGAAAATTAAATTTTTTTGTATCAAGAAATGCGACAGTGATTAAGAAATGTAAAAGAAAAGACCTTAGTTCTAAGAGGGTGAGCTTGAAGCTGAATGAGATATTTTCTCCATGCTTCTTTAGCTATGTCGGACATGCTTTGAGAACTCAGAGACACCCTCTCTGTTCCTGAATGCTGGGGACTAGAATTGGATCTCCAGATTTATAGAGAAGAGAGGAGACGAGTCCGAGAGTTTTAAATTGACCCAGCAGTGTGTGTACGACTTAGCAGTGGTGGAGGAGTTGTTAGGAGCTGCGTAATGTGAATTTGCAGAGTGATCAAAGCCCAGATCAACTACCACTCGAAATAAGCATTTATTATCCCATTTACTATTATTTAATTTTTTTTATTTATGAGATTTTTTTTTTTATGTAAATTCAGTTTTTAAAATTTACACGCATATAAATATATCATATTTTTATTAGTTAAATAATAATAATAATAATATTTTTTTTTGAACCATTATAATTTCAAGAGAAATGAAAGATTTAAGGTCCGAAATCTTCTATATGTTCACAAGTGGTCAAACCTTAGAGATAATAATTAGATAATATGATATAATATTTTAAATTTAAGTAATAATTTTTATATTTATTACAATAGTAAGTTATAATATATATTAAATTGAATAATGAATTAATATGTGATTAATTTAAAATCCATATTGATGATGAAATTAAAAATACATTTTATTAATTAGTGTGCTTGATATGTTTATTTGTTAATATAAAAGAGAAAAATATTCTATCCCTCAATGACTATAAATTAAATTTATAAATTTTAAGAATTACAAACTGTTTATCATTTAGATATTATTATTTTTCGTGCATCATATGTTTATTGGATAATCATCACTTTCCATAAAGAAAAATTCAACTCTTCTTTAAAAAAAATTATCTCAAGATTATAATAAATAAATTGAAAGCATTAGAAACATTTTTGAGTTAGACTTGCATATTTTTTAATCCAACAAATTGGCGATGTGGGATTGAAAAGTGAAAGTGAAAACTTTTTTTTTTTTATTAATAGAAAATTCATGGAAACAATTTTTTTTAATTAGCAAATAGAAGTAAATTTTATAAATTGATAATAATAATAATAATGTAATTCAAATTTTATATTTTATATTATTTTTTAAAAAATAATCATTTAACTACCTTTTACTAGTTGAAAAACTTTAATTAATGAAGTAAGCTATAGCATTAGGGCAGACTTTCCAAAAGTTCAATGTTAACTTATTAGCTATATAAATATTCATAAAATACACAGAAAAAATATAATATTTTAATTGGACTAAAATAATGGTTTTGACTGGCTAAATTTCTTGTGATTTTCAGTTTTGATGTCGGCTTTTAAATTGGAGAAATAAATTTCTGATGAAAGTGATAACTGTTTTAAAAGGGTGCAATTGGTGCATACATATAGTGATTAGGTATGGACTAAATAAAAAAACTAGTCACAAGTCATTTCTTTGATGCATCTTCTTGGCACATGCTTTTTTTTTTAAACAAATTCTTGGCACATGCTTACTCAATGCCTTTCATGGCTTCTGAAAAACATTTGCATGAGCCAAGAAACTGCTATGTTAATGTAATTGTCATGACAAGATCTTCTATTGTTCCATCAAGGTCTCCTCATACTCATAAAAAACACATTGAAATGCATGTTTTCTCTTTTGTTTTTTTTAACAAAAATTAAAATTCATTCATTACAAAAAAAAAAAAAAAAAAACCTGATACAAGTAATTCAACAAATAAACTACTCACATAAGATAAATCAATTATTGCTCAGATAAAAAAAATAGCTCATATATATGTCATTTGTTTTGTAAAATTTATTTAATTGACCTGAAAAATTGTTGAAAATTTTTTAAAAATCACACAAATAGAAAAATATCATAGGTAGGGATGTAAATAAATCGATTCGATACATTGTCAAATTCAAATTTAACTCGATCGAATTTTTTAAGTTGGAGTTTGACTTAGTTAAATAATTCTTATATTCAATTACAACTTAACTTTACTTGATTAACTTTATGATTCTAAAATTTTAAAATATATATTTTAAAATATTTAAACTCGATTTAACTTGGTTCAATAAATATTTTTATAATTATATTAAAATAAAAAATAAAATAATAAATATGTATAAATTTGATTAGGTTTAATTAAATTCATGAACGTATTGAGTCAAATATTAAAAAGTATGAATTCAACTAAACAATTTACTGAAATAGATTGAACTCAACTCGATAATAATCAAGTTGATTTAAAATTTTTTCAAATTCGATCCTAAATACGCTTGAGTCAATTAAAACCCTAAACACAGGCTTGACATAACATATATCCATTTTATACTCTACAAATATATCACTCTGAGCATCTACAGGCAGAGTTCGGAAAAGACGTGAGCATCGGACTGCCACTAGCTGCCTGCAATTGATTTACTGTATACTCGGTAGCTGGAGAATAAGAATAAACTGTCATCGTCCCATGGAACCAGCAGCAGAGACAGCAACCAAAGTTTAGGGATACAAATCATCATTTCTTGAATTTAACATAACTGGAAGTAGTAACAAAGCTGAATGACGTAGCTAGGAGAAAACAGCAACTCCATTCTATGCCTGCTTAATTCTGGCTGTTCTTGCTTCCAGACTCGGATAGATTGCCCTGAAGTTAATAAGCAGAACCAATAGTTTATCAGAACAATTCAGTTGATTCATGAGTTAACTTTAAATGTCTTATATGATGACAAGACAAACTTGCATGCTCACAAATTTAATAAACGAAAAAGATATTTGTCACGCCCCCGCTACACAAAGCGGACTGCGAAATGCTGAAAAAGACACAAGGCTAAATGATACTACCTTTGCTCATGGTGATAGTATCGTCTTTTAAAAAAAATTTCAGGGCCCGCTATGCACTGTTCACCCAGCAGGCCGCTCGTATATCACTGGTCCTTGCAATTTAATTACCAACTTATGTTGAGTGTTTAATTGCATAATACTCATCATTCTTTACTTCTCAATTTATAAGCGAAAGATTGCCAGCCAGAGTTTAATTATCATATATATCTATCCATGCAGCTTGGAACAATGAGGTGGACTGATAAGAATCAAGTTCAAGGAAATGATTTATGAAAAGGTGGTACTCACCAGCCGAAAGAAACAATGAGTTGAAACAGAATCGTAAGTGCAGTGGCATATACTGATTATTCACCTAACCAACTATAGGCCACAACTGTCATAAGCATATCATAATTTAGTGTCACCAATTGGAACAACAGCCTGATGTTGCCATATGTGTCATTTAGTTGAAAAAATGTGAAGAAAAATTACAAATAACAAGAATACTAAAAACATGAATCGTATTTGTGTACCTTCCAAGCTGTCCATTGAACAGAATGGTAGTCCTTCCGAACCTTACTCTTTACTAAACTCCACGGTCTTCCTGCAATTACAAACAAAAGATTCTAGATGAAACAGCAGGCCAAACTGACAAAAACAAATTGTCAATTTATGCCTTTCATGCCATTATTTTTGCATGGTAAGGAAACCGAGACATCAAGCTTTCAACGATCATGGCTGGGAAGAAAAAATGTGGGATAACAAAGCCAAGGGCAGATTATTCCAGCAAAATATGTAGGGTAGAGATTATTATTATTTTTTTTTTTTGTAACTTATCGGTATTCAAAATTTACTAAATTTTAATTATCCGGTTTGATTAAAGTAGGACCATAAAGATAGTAAAAATTTCCTAATAACTAATTCAATACGGCTATATATATCACGTTTCGAATTAATACCTCACTTAAACGAAAAATTCCTATTAATTCAAATTAATTTTCAATTCAATAATTTTATCAAATATTTAACATTAATCCGTTAACAATTGTTAGTTAACAGCTATGAGTAATAATTTAGTCAAACAAACCCTTATAATTTGGAGATTTGTTTATTTTGCGGATCATTTTTACAGTAAGAAAGAGAAAGGAATGGAAGTAATAGTGGAAACCACAAAAACAAGAACAAGAAAGCTACTAGAGGATGAGGAGATCACAAAGCTGAGAGATGGCACATTGTATATATCCCAAGATCAAAGCTTAGTAAGCAAATGAACCGTAACATCTACTGTAAATAATAAAAATACACACCAACTACATCCAAAAACATCAAAATCAAACCGACACATACAATCAATCAATATAGGAGGCTAAGATTACGTCACAGATGTATATGAAGGAAGTGCCCAAATGGTGCCCCATATGCACAACCGCAAAGCTACAGCAAAATGCACAAACAAAGCCACAACCAGCAACTTCATTTTCAAAAATGGTGCAATTTTAGTATAGTTGACTAATAAAAATTAGTTAGCCTAGAAAATAAAATTCATATTTTTTTATTAAAAAAATAAATTATTTAGTTGTAAAATTTTTAAAATTTTTTAAGCTTATACAATGATTTATAAAATTTTTATAAACTTAAAAAATTTTATAATAAGTGATACATATTTAAATAATTTTTCATTAATCAATTATTAAAATTAAATTGATAAATAAAATTTTCCTATCTAACTTTTAGAATTAAATTTATGAATAAAGTATATCATTTGATCATAACGTTTTTAAAATTCAAATAAATTCAAAATATTTATTATGGACACTTAAAAATTTTAAAAGTTTTATAATTAGATAGTATATATATATATTAAAAAATATCAATTTTATTTATTAATTTAAATAATTTATTAATTAAATTTTTCTTTAATTTATAGATTTTAACCATAAATTCTTTTAAAAAAGTTCATTATGATATTTTTTTAAAGTTCCCATTACGACTAAAAAATTGTGAAAATTCAACATTGATTTCGGCCTAAAATTAAAGGTCCGAATTCACTGTTTTACTATGCCCAAAAAATTCACTGTTTTACCAGTTTATTTCCATATAATCAACTAAAATCTCGCTTATAATAAAAATTCAAACGGAAATATTTTACATCGCGGTCCAATTAAAAATAGGAGAAGGGAGAGGGAAATGACAAAAAAACCAACATAAAAAATAATTATTTCCATATAAATAGAGGTAATTCAGTAAAAAAATTAATAAAAAAATACGGACCACTATATAGTAATCTATTATATGTATCAGGATTCTAATTTAAAATAGTCTGATTGTGCTTTTTTTTTTCTCTATCACATAATTAATCAAATCCAATCCAGTTGGAATAAAGCCAAAAAAAAGAAAATCTAAAATTGAAAACTACAAACAGAGACAGCCAACGTACCATGATGAGAAGCAATCTTCTCAATTGAAGCCTTTTGAACCCAGACACTTTTTGAGCAATTGTATCAAATACATCCAGATATCAACCCAGAAATAATTGCTTGACAAAACCCACCAGACACAACAATCAAATACAGGAAAAAAACAAACAAACTTCAATAGAATTCTTCACCAGAATTCAAGAATTCAAGAAACACAAAATTTTGTAAAACATGGATTGATCAAGAAACAGAAACAGAAACAGAAACAGAAGAAGAAGTGGCAAGTAGTCATCAAGAAATGTAGTTAAAGATCTTAGAATGCATGCATGCTCTGCTCTGATATCTGGTAGTCACACAAACTTCGGTTGTTTTAAAGTTGGAATCGGATGAATTTAAAAGTGGAAAGTGATAAGAAACTTTAGAGAACAGACCTTAATTATAAGAGGGTGAGCTGGAATCAGAATCAGATTTTTTCTCCATGCTTCTTTAGCTATGTCAGACATGCTGTGATCAACTTAGAGACACTCTTTCTTTTCCTGCATGCTGGGGGTCCTGGGATTTATAGAAAAACAGAGAAGAGAAGAGAGCAGCTGAGAGAATGAAATTGACACACAGTAGTGTGTGCAAGACTCAGTAGTGGGAACTTGTTAGGTACTGTGTTATCAAAGCCAAGATCAACCAGTTGAAATTTGCAGCTACTCACTATTAATTTTTTTTTTTTTGAGAAATTTTTTTGTATATACAATTTTTTAAAATTTATAATCCATATATATATATATATATTACAATTCAACAATTTGATATGATATTTTGAATTTAGATAACAAATTTTTTTTATATTTATTGTGATAATTAGTTATAATATATATTTTAAACTGAATAATTAATTAATTTTAAATGTATGTTTGATAATGAAATCAAGAATGCATTTTTATTCGTGGTGGATATGCTTATTTTTTTAATGTAAGGATTTTTATATAATTTTACCATAAACTTAAGTCTTTTTTTGCTTCTGACAAAAAAAAAAAAATCTTTTTTCTAATCTATTCAATTTTAAAAATTATAGTGAATTGATACATGAATTTTGCGAGAAAATTTATCTACGATTAAAATAGCATGTATCAGTAATGATGTGATTTCTTGATAATATATAAAATTAAAAAATAACTCAGATAAATCAATTACCAAATTGGAAAATGATAATATATACGTCATTTGTTTTGTATAATTTATTTAATTAACGTGAGAAGAACTAAAAAATCCTGAACACACTAACTGCAATAAATAAATAAATAAATAAATAACTAGAGTGTATAATTACAAACTAATTAAGTAAATTTTTTGACAAGAAATATAAAAAAAGGTCATTGAAAGGGAAAAATGGCAGGCAACACCCTTAGCCTGCACTAACATAAAGGGAGACAAATAAAATGCATGTTTTATTGGTCTCTTTATTGTAAGGTCAAACCGATAATCAAATCCCATTTCACTCCAATAAATTTACTTTGGTCTTTGACATGGAATTCCAAATTTAAAATTCAGCACATTCCACCAATTTTTTATTTTTATTTTTTTTTAAAAAACTTTGATCTAACCACTATAATTCATTTTTTCTATTTTTCTTGAGGCAACCGGATTATCAGAGTAGAGCTCACAAAACAAATTATTATACACTTAAACAACCATCAAAACTCATTCCAGCTCAAGGGCTTCTTAATTTTTAGAACATTAATATAGACATTTATGGGCACTAGAAGCTAAAATTATGGCTTCATATATCGGGTACACAAATGGGAGATAAGGATGTAAATTGAATTTCATTAGCTCATCAACATTACAATTTATGTAGCTACTAATTATATAAATTTTTATTATATTAATTAAAGTTAAAGGGTTAAACGGCACCATTTTTTTTTCTTTTTATTTGTTTAGACAGAGGGTTCAATGTCAGCTAATTTTTTTTTGTAAAACAAATTCCTATAGAAAAACAAAAATTAAAGGTCTAATGCGAACTTCAACTTAAAGTTGAGTGTTCACTTTTTGAACTATTAATTAATTATCTAGGAATAGAACTTGTTCGGTGATTGATATAGTACACACACGCAACACCCCTACTCTGCACAAACATATATATATATATATATATCCGTTATTATAATTAAATAAAAATCTGTAATATATGTACCGAAAAAAGATTGTGAATATTCTATCTTGAAGAGAGAAAGAGAGAGAGAGAAAAAAAAAAAAAAAGTATCAACAAATCATAAAGTAAACTCAATTAAACTCTAAGGTTAAAGATTTGGTAAAAAATGGGTACATTCTCCCCATGTACTCTTCTGTTGTGCATTGAGGAAGAACTATTGGTCCTTCAATATTGATGCAGTCATATTCATCATCCTGGGGCAACTTTGCACCTTATTTGAATGTAGGAAAGTTTAATATACTCCACAGGATCTTCATATATATATATATATTGCACATGTATCAAATCAACTGAGACTTTAGGGTAATCAAACAAGTATTGGAATTTTTCCAACTTAATTTTTAATAAAATTTCCTGAAAACAAAATGCCTATAGTTTCAATCATTTTATTTAATTTCGGTCAAATATTTTAATTGTTACCAGATTTAGCACAATTAAGATTATATTTGGTCATTTTTAAACAAAAGTTGCTAAAAATTCAACACCATATTACTATTGGGGCTCTCTTTCACAAAAAAATTTCTTAAGAAAATCTTAGTTTAGTCACTTTTACTTCATAAAAAAACCCCTATGTGTAGTCTCTTTTACACCAATTCTTAAGTGCTATGAGTGCTAATAATTAAAGAGAGTTGATACGCGTTGCGAATTGCGATGCTACAACGCTGTTGTAATCTATAAAAAATAATTTTTTTTTATCTATTTTATCCTCCAATATAGGAGACCACCTACTACTAGGAAGGGTATAATGATCTTTTTCACGGATTGTGATGACACTGTAATTATCGTAATCTACGACAAGAAATATTTACCATAATTAAATCAGTGTATTTTATCAATTTTTTTTAAAGAAAATTAGTTCATATTGCTTTATATATCTATAAAAATTAACAATAGACGAATTCGAAACAAATTTCTTTAGCTTGGATACATGTTACGATAATAATGTCATACATGTTACAACGATCACTAAACCAATAATCATTACATATATATATATACATATATCACAATTTTTTTTTATCAAATAATAATTAATTCTCATGCCAATGTCAACAACATTGAAATTAGTTGCAATGGGCTGCAATGAGCTATTCTGATTTAAATAATGTCTCAGGTTAATATCATGGTATATATAGTTATTATCTGAATTGAATTAGTAATTCTTAACACCGATTGTTCATAAGAAAAATTAATTATTATAGGAGAAACTGTATATTGGATAAACAAATCATACAACGCAACAAGAAAATCACATAGAGCAACAGAATAAAAATAACCATAAACCCTATGTTTTACAATGATAGCTACTTGCAACCCTTGGCCATAGCACACTCTAATAAAACTTGATCGAAAATCTCAGTAGTGCATGGAAGCTGAATTGCCCCATCAATAATGTAGTCGTATTCTTCATCTTCTTGTGAGAGTTTCAAAAGCTCTTGGACCTTCGCGAAGTTGAGATAATCCACTGGAACTTCATATCGCTTGAGCTCCTTGCCTACGTACATGGCTATAACACCTTTTCTAATATGTTGCTGATGGTGATGGTGATCGTTATCTGTCTTCGCAAGCTTCTTACGTCTATGGAAAAAGAAACCCGCCTTCCGATGATGATGATGGGTCATTAAGGGGATTATCTTGATGAAACAATCTAACTTGCTGTTTGATTGCATGGTTTATAGATCGTCGAGTGAAGATGGTTGATTAATGTTGATGATGATGATGAAAACCGTTCTTTGCTAGGGTTTTAGGGAACTTCTTGAGATTGATGAAGAACTGCTGCTAGGGTTTTATGTAACTCTGAGAGAGGAAGGAAAAAAAAGCGCTAGGGTTTGTTTTGTTGTGAGGAATGTTGCTAACGTTTAATTTGTGGGAAACTTGGTTGATGGGTAAGATCCTGATTTACGAGGAAATTTATTAGGGTTTGATTTATGAAAAATTAGTTGATAGTGTTGATTTATGAGAAGTAAGCTAGAGTTTGATTTCTATTTGTATCATATCTTAGGTGGATTCATTGATTGATTCTAACGCAGTTACAATTTACTCAATCTTGAAACTGTGTAATCCTTCTCCAAAGTGGTGTAGGCAACAATCTTTCATTAATCTAATTTTAGAAAAAATTTTGCCAACACATCATTTAAGTGTTTTACACTTAAATAATAAAAATCAGACACGTATCTATATATAATACATCCAGTGTACGTGAAATTACATCAAATAGTTGGATTTGTGGTACATAATTGAATCAAATTTGTTTTAGCAAATTATAGATATCCCTAATAGTATATATTATACATCAAATACTTTCCATATGCAAGAATTTCCCTTAATTTTATCCTATTTTTTCATCAAAAATTTGTCATAAACCACGAGCCCATTCCTAATGTTGGATCTTAATGAAAGCATTGATGGGTTACAAACCCATCTCAACACATAGCCCATTTCTGATATTGTATCTCAGCCCAAGGACATCTTGTCTTAAGATCTTAGTCCTCAAAGACAGAAGCCCAATATGTTCATGGGTTTGGTTATCCAGCTAGTCTGCAAAGACGTTCGATTTGAAAAGGATGGACAAGTTGTGGTCCGGCAGGGGCTCGGTCACTGTCGATAAATAATACAAAAAATATATTTATATATCAAAAAAATATCGGGATAATATAAAAATTTCAAATGATTAACATTTTTATGGAAATAAATTAGATTTGTGAGAAGGAAAAGGAATACCAATTTAATTTTTAAATAAGCTAAAAACATAGGTAATTTATTTTTAATTTAATTTATGAATTAATCCCTATGAGCAGTCCGAGTGGTAAAAAATGTGAATATTCCGATATAAAAAATAAGATTTGAACTTTCATTTTCCCTACTCCCATTTCTTATGGTAAAGAATTAAATCCCTTGGAACTCTATTATTAAAAACATAATTTATGAATTAATTAGTTACAACTGAATTTTTTGTGTTGTGCTTCAATATTTGATTAATAATTTTGTTGCAATTTCAGTCTGCATGTTTCAGTGTTTGCCTTCCTCTTGGAATGAAAGTTCTTTTTTTTTTTTTAAAAAAAGCAATATGATAATTTACTAAAAATAATAAACTAGGAAAAATTCATCTTTTTTTGGAACTAACCTGAATTAAGAGATTCACCCCATATACTCAAACTTACACCAAAGTAAGATAGATAAAAAAATTTGGAGAAAATGAAATACAACAGCAACAACATGAACTTGTGGTTAGAACCAAGGAAAACCAAACGGAAAAAGAAAGACACCTGAAAATAAAGACACAAAATCACATCCAAGCAAAGAATTCATAGTCCCTATGCATTCCTTGTTTAGCCAAGGAGTCGATCATAAAGTTGTTTTCTATAAAGGTGTGAGAGAAGGTAATGAATTGAAATAGTCCCTATAAATTTTCAATAATGTAGAATTCATTATGCATGCTCCAAGGGCAAGAGTTGTTGGCCTAATTTACCTAAGTTACCACATTTGAGGAATTGGATTCTATAGTTAACTTGGAAGAAAAAAGCTCTGGTTTAAGGGAAGTCAGTTGTATAGCTTTCCAGATTACAATAACCTTCACCAGATTAGAGTCAATGATCCCATAAGGAATGGAAAAAATACATATTACCTTACCAAGATGATCTTGGAGCACTCCATCAGCACTTGCTAAACCTAGTTTACCGAAAAAGGATCCATTAACATTCCACTTGAGCTCCCCTAAGATAGGGGGCTGCCAAAAAGTTATTGGATGCCTGGGCTTAGGAACAGGTTGAAAATTTTTAATAGCCTCAATAGCTAACCACATATCTTGAGATTGCAAAAATCTATCATCACCAAGAGCTTTTAACCAAACTTTAGCCTTGTGAATGATTAAAAAGAACATTTTATTGGCATTGATTATACCTACATTAAATACTAAGGTGTTCCTTTCATTCCATATTGTCCATAAGACTGAGAAGAATAAAATCATCGACACCTTCTTTTGAAAGGAACCAACAACAACACGGTCCCATTAGACAAAAAGACTACAAAATGAAGATGGCATAACCTAGTCAACTTTCCACCACCTTAACAAACCATACCAAATTGAGTTAGCTAAGGGATAGAGAACGAAGAGGTAGTCAACTGATCCCATATCATAGTTACAGAAAAAGCACTTACAGTTCGAAGGGTCAAGTAAACCTTTACGCTAAAAAGCCTCTTTAGTATTCAGTCGTTGTAATAGAGCCATCCACGTGAAAATTTCAACTTGAGGAGGCACCAAATTGCACTACACTCCATTTATAGAGGATGAGATAGGAGGCCTAAATTCATAAATAGCTTTCACTATGGCTGATTTAATAGAGAAAACTCCTTTATGGTCATGTTTCCATATAAGCTTATCATTACCATTTAGAGTAAAGTTCACATTATTTAATAAGTTAAGGAGAAGTTTGATTTGATTAAGCTCCCACAATCTAAGTTGACGAGATCAATAAAGATTCCAATCCTAATTAAGACCGTCCTAAAAACTCATATCATTCACAAATGATGTTTGATCTAAGGAAATGGAAAAAAGGTGAGAAATCTGTCCTTAAGTGGAATAATAATGACCCATACATCAGACCAAAATTTAATTTGATTCCCATTACTTAACAAAAATTTAACACCATCATAAAAAGGCCCTTCATCCATTGTGGACCAAATTTCTTTCCAAATTGAAGAAATAGGAGAGGAAGGTAATAAGGAATGTGGGAACATACCTGGTTGTAGTTGATATTTATTAGAAACAACTTTTTACCACAGAGCCTACTCACCTTGTTGATTTATAATTCGCCATACCCATTTAAATAAAAGAGCTTTGTTCTTTTATAATAAACACCCAATTCCAAGACCATCAAATAATCTAAGCAACCGAATAAAATCCCACTTAGCATTGCACATTTTCTTTTTCTAATTTGAGCCATCCCAAAAGAAATTTTAAAGCAATAAGTTAATCTTTTTACCGACTGACTTAAGCATCTTAAAAAGGGATAGGTAGTAGATTGGCAAACTATTTAAGCAAGCCTTAATTAGAGTTAGCCTGCTAGTGAGAGATAAAAATTTTGACTTCCAAGATGCCAATTTCCTTTTGATTTTATGTAGCACTGGCTCTTAGACCTTCTTCTTCTTAGGATTAGTGCCAATTGGTAAGCCTGGGTATGTAACAGGGAGTGCAATAATTTTCCATCAAAGAGTTAAAGTAGTAACATCAGTCCATTCCTTGTTCATATTGATATTAGTGAGAGCACTTTTGTTAAAATTCACCTTTAAGCCTAAAACTAAGGCAAAACAGTTTATAATTTTATGGACATTAATTAGTTCTTGCAACTGCGATTGACATAAGAGCAGTGTGTCATCCGTATACTATAATAGAGAGATTGCTCCACTTCCATTGCACATCAAAATCCTAGAAAGAAAGCCTAGTTCCATAGTAGATTTATCCATGATGAACAACCCTTCAGCAGCAATAATGAATAGGAAGGGCGATAAAGGATCGCCCTTCCTCAGTCCTTTGGACAGTTGAATTTTTAAAGTTAGAGACCTATTAATAAGGAATGAGAACCTGGCTAATGAAATACACCTACTGATTAATTATCTCCATCTTCCTCTAAAGTTCATATGAGACATAACTGAATCCAGGTACTTTCAGTTCAGAGAATCAAATGCCTTTTAAAAGTCCAATTTGAAGAGAACAGTACCAATTCTGGATTTGTTACAACCATGACATAATAAAGAATATTACGACTTAAGAGGAAAGCACTTTGTTGGTGTCCAATGACATATGAGATGATAGACTTGAGTCTATTTGCAAGCATTTTAGAGATTATTTTGTACAAATAATAAATTAAGTTGATAGGTCTGTAATCTCCAATAGTAGTTGCACATTCTTTTTTCAGGATTAAAGCAATAAAAGATGAACACACAGATTTTAAAATTTTCCCAGAATCATAAAACTGATTTACCATTTCCATAATATTAAAGCACACAAAATCCCAAGAGGCTTTAAAGAAATTGAAGTTGAAGCCATTTGGTCCAAGTGCTTTACCCCCATCACAGAACCATATGGCAGACTTGACCTTATTAAGCGAGAAAGATGCCTCAAGTAGGGATGCATCAAAGTTAGATAGCTTGAAAAATTTATTAGAGATACGAGATGGTCTTGCAAAATTATCTTCAGAAAACACCTTAGTGTAATGAGAAAGAACCATATTTCTAATACCCACAGGTCCGAAACAAAACCAGTGACAGTTGAGAAACACCTAATGAAGTTCCTTCTTGCTCTATTTGAAGCCATGAGGTGGAAGAATTTTGTGTTACGGTCTCCTATTTTACACTAGAGCGCATGAGATTTTTATCTTAAAAGACTTTCTTTTTACCGTTCTTTAATCTAAAGTTGTCTTCAAATAAACCCTCTTTTTCTTGAGAGATTGATTATGAGAATAGAATTTGTTGAAGTGATGGATTCAAGATCTATATCTATTTAATCAAGATTATTTTCCAGTTTAGAAATATTGGAGTCCAAGTCACTAAACACATCTCGGTTTCAGTTCTTTAGACAACTTTGAGTAGCTTTGGTTTTTTAATAATAGCTTCACTACCAGGATGAACTTTAAAACCTATCCATTATTGGCAAACACAATTGATGAAGTCAGGAGATTGAAGATAGCAATCAAGGAATTTAAAGGGCTATGGTCCCCAGTTATAATCAGACAGAGTAAACAAAATGGCACAATGATTTCATAAACCTTTGTGAAGGCACTACTATTTGGACTCAAGAAAAGAGGATCCCCAATCAACATTAATGAGAAATCTATCAATTTTGTTCATTGATCTCGAGTTACTCCATATGAAACTTTTTCCCATAAGTGGTAGGTGGATAAGTTGGGAGTTTTGAATAAAGGCTTGAAAGCTTCTTGATGGATGGAGGGAAGATATTGAACATCTATAAGAGTTCCTTAGAGTAGAGTTAAAATCCCTTGCAATTAAATAATGAGTAAAATAGTGCATAAAAAATTTTTGAAGTTCAATCCATAACATACTTTGATTAGAAGAGGAGTTGGGAGTGTAAACATTAATAACGGTACATATCACTTATTTTTGTATTAAAGTTCCTTCAACCACCACCTAGCTAGACATTTGTGTACTCTAAAAAAAATAAAAAATGCAAGATTCTAAGAAAGTAGTAAGCCACCAGAAGAGCCAGAAGTTGGAAGAAACTGATATTCAGCTAAGGAACCACTCCAAATTTGGTTGATAGCTTTAGAATTGAAGGAAGCCATTTTTTTATTGAATCAAAACCATACCGATAACCTTCTTTTTGATAAATCTCATAATTGCTTTCCTTTTAATGTTGCTACTCAAACCTTTAACATTCCAGGATACTATATTCATAAAACAAGCAAATCAACAATGGAGAAATAGAAGAAGAATTAAATGCTGTTCTCATCAACATTTAATTTTTCCCATTGGCTTTTATCTGCATTATCCATTTTAGTAAGCTTAGTAAGAAGAAAGTCCCTTTACCATTTCACACCCAAATTAAGGGTGAGATTAGCTTCATTAGTGGAATTGGGGAGACTTGAGTTATTCCCTATACGAAGAAGGTTATTTCTGTTGTTCATTTCTTCATCAGAAGTTAAATCACCGGTGATAATATAATTCAACAATGGGTTATTATCAGCAGTAGAGGCTTTATAGAGATTATGGCATAACTTCATCTTCTTCTTGAGTTTTTATGCTTTCGTAAGGCTAGAGAGAATGGATTTAGAGATATATAAGGATTTTAAAGACTTAAATTTCTTTCTTCTTTTATAAGAAGATGAGGATACGTGAGGTTAGCAATAACAGAGTGCATTTGGATAACAAAAGGAGAAGTGGGTAGAGGGGCTAGTCAGGTGGGTTACAAAGGCGCTGAAAGTAATGATGTTGACAAAAAATTAAGGCAAGTGGGCTTTGGTGATCCACAATGAAGTAACTTAATGGAAGAGATCAAAGGCCCCTTGGCAATTAGATTGAGACTATCCGTAGGGGACAATTTATAGCCTAGAAGAATCTTAGGAGTGCTGTCAACCAAGTTGTCTTCTAGAGCCACCTTTGAGAGAATGAGGGAATAAGATGAGTTATTGCCTACCGCCAACACTTTTGATGATTGAGGATTTGACAAGTTGGGACTTATCAAATCTTAATATCCTTCTGACTACCCTCTGAGTTTAAATTCAGCACACTTTGATAGGGCTCCTTGGAGTTGAGATTATCTTCACTAGAGTAAGAGTTCTTGAAAAATATGAATTTAGAATTAACACTCTCACTAATATAAAAATTAATCGAATGAGAACAGTGACCATCAAGTAAAGAAAATGGCTCCTTAACAATTATAACCAAATAATCCAACCCATCAATTTTTAGATTGATTGATCCAATAACGGAATTAGGCATGGATCTACAAATTAGGATTTGACCAATGTCAAATCTTCTTTTGAATTCAGTATCAACATCCATACGATAAAAGGATCCCCACAAGCTACCAATACTAGAGAAAAATGACTACACTATGTGTGGAGTGGTAGGCCCTTACAATGAAGCTACGTAAACCTTATACTACAAACTATAGAAGGCTTCCATAAATCAACTGATTCAAACCATAAAGAGAGCTGATCATTATTTTTACTAACCCATTAATATTGCAAAGTTATAGTCAAAGGTCATTAAGAACAAATTACCTCCTATAGGACTGCATAAGCAACTCTCGATGTTATCCTTCTCCTTCATCTTATATAAAATTGTTAGCATCAATAGGGATTTAGAATAGCACACGAGACTATTCAATAACCAATTTAAGTTATCGTTGAGCTTATTATAAATGAGTTGGGCAAAAACTATCCTAAGCAAATTTTTAGGTGTGATACCTGCTATAGCATTAAGGTAGGTATGCTTGTTTTTTAATCCAGAGTTAAAAAAGGTTCATCTAAGAAGTTTCAGCTCTTCTTTTTTTAGTCTTTTATCAAATGAGTTAGAGCTCGGCCTAGTAAACTAAACTTGAGTTTATAAAAAATTATATGAGCCAAGCTTGAATTTTAAATTATAGAAGATTTTCAAATTTAAACTCTCTTAATTTTAAAAAATCCAAGCTTAAACTTTCAAAAATTTGATTTTGACTAATTCTATTAGATTGAATCACTATATATATATATATATATATATATATATATATATATATATATATATATATATATATATATATATATATATATATATATATATATATTACTTAGGGGTGAGCACGGTTTGGTAGAGGACATGTGAAATTTAATCGATTTTTTTGAAGGGTTATGGCAAACAGGACCGAACTAAATATATCTGAAGAACACATCGGTTCGATAAACCGATTAGTTCAATTTTTTTAGTTCGGTTGAACGGTTTAGTTCTATTGGGTCCAATTGATAGGCTGGGCCAAAAATTAAATTTTTTTTTTACTAATTTGAGCGAATCTCAATTGCTGTTACTTAATTATAAAAGGTCCAAATTGGGGCCAAGCCCAAAGTGTAAGATAATTACAAAATATAATTAAGTCTATAATGTAATTACAAAATATAATTAAGCCAATAATGATATAACATAATTACATAGGCTATTTGTCATGCAACTTTAACCACAATTACATAATTAGATATAACAAAATATTTCTAAGTTAGTAGTCATTACACTTGCAACAACAATCAACTGTTTCCACTTATCCGAACATGACTTCAACAAAAAAGTAGAAGCCAAAATTGAAAGCTTCCATAAAAAATATTATATGCAAAAGGCTTGTATATCATTTGTAAAAAATATATTAATGCAAACCATAGCTTTTATGCACCCAAAAGCTTACACGTTTTAATTTATTCCTGCATTTTAACATAAATAGAACAACACAGATTAAGAATAATTCAGATTCAATGAGACACAAATTAAAATTAATAAGTAAAATGGGCTTAGTTTTTTAAAGTTTTCAAGTCATATCCAAATGGTGTTAGAATTTCTGGCAATAAAGAGATGTCACATGAGAGATTTTAGTAAATACATTCACACAATTTGCATAAAAACTTCGGTGGAAGCTTTTTTTTCTCCAAACCCAACCAAATATTCATAGAAATACAACCAACAACAAAAAGTAGAAGTAGATAATTGAAAGGCAAGTAGATAAATAAAATGTAAGGTGGGCTCGAATCTCATAAATTGTAATTAAGTATAAAAATGTAGCTATAAGTTCTAGCAACAAAATACATGCCACACCAAAATTTCAGTAAGCATGTTTACTTATCAGCTTCATATAGGTGAAAGCATCATCATAGCCCATAATTAGAAATAAACATTGGCAACTAAAAGTCAACCACATCAGTATTGCTGTTTAATGGGTTTAAACTCATGCAATTACACTGAAAATTGAAGGTCAGCCACTTCAATGTTATAGTTCAATGTTTTAAAATTATTCAACAACTAAAACTGGCAACTAAATCATAGTCACTTCAGTGTTGGTCACACAGCACAGAGCACATACAAAGAAGTGAGCAGTTAGAGTATTATATAATGCCAAGTAAATTTTACTAAAATTTTATATTAAGTGGCACTTGGTGATGTCATAGATGGGCCAAATCCAACTGCAGGTAACTCTGTCAAAAAAGAAAATATAAATAACTTATCAGATTGAGAAGAAGAAGCATAATTAAGAAAAAATGAAAATAAACATAGAAGACCAATTTAGCTTCCATAAACCTTCCTCAAACTGCTTAACTTCATCTATGGACTCCTCAATTGAGCCTGGAGTTGTAGAAAATCTCATTTAATCTACATAACAGATTAAAGCTTCCACAATTTTGAGTGTCAATGAACTTCTAAAATAATTAAGCACCCTCCCTCATATGCTAAAAGTATATTCAGAGGCTACTGTGGATGTTAGCATAACTAACACATCATGTGCTAGGGTTGAGAGACTAGGAAATCTCTTGAAATTAATCTTCCACCATCTGAGAATGTCAAATGTGCCATCTTCCTCAATCACAACCTCAAAGAGATAGATATCTAATTCAGATTTTTTTGCTCCCACACTGTCTAAGTTCCAATTTGTGTTTCTTAAATTTAACTTTTAGTAAGGACCTAAATTTTATATAATCACTATAAGCACCCTCAATGGCAATAAATGGGTTTCCAGATTGAGAAGTAGAATGAGGAGGTGGTTTGCTAGAAGCACAATAGTCATCAAATAATTCATACAATGCAACTTTTACATTACAGTTCAGGCTTTCACCCATAAAATCCCCATAAATATGCTTAAGGATCAATTTTATGTATTCCAGCTTGTCTTTAGGATTAAGCACAGTTCTGATGAAAATCAACAAGTTCATCTTCCGAGGATCACCCTAAAATTTATCAAATTTGGCTTCCATAGAAAAGCCCAATGTTCTTTTACTAGGATTAACATCACTTTTCCACTCATTTAAAATATAGTAAAGATTAGAAATTTTAGCGAAAAATGAGTTAGCAGTAACATATTAAGAACAAAAAATTCTCAAAGTTATCTTATAAAAATAATTCAAGAAGACAATAAATGGTTTGACAGAATTCCAATCCAATATATTAGGTACATCATCCCCCATGTAGCTTTAAATGCATGCTCACATTCCTCATATTTTTTAAAAATTTGTCAAATAAGAAAGTAGTTTTTAACATGTTATAGGATGAATTCCACCTAGTGGCTACATCTAGAGACAATGAACACTTTGACTCTACACCAAGCAAGTTAGCAAATTTCCTAAATTTGTGCAACCTAGCAGGTGAGTTCCTAATATATCTAATTGCTTCTTTAACCCTTTTAAGTGACTGTCCAGATTCTTTCAACCCCTCATTTACTACTAAATTTAGGATGTGTGCAATGCATCTCATGTGAACATGTTTTATTTTGACAGTTGAAGTGCCCCAAGAAAATAATTTTTTCTTAAAAAAACCAAGTGCAGTATCATTTGAAAATGCATTATCTATTGTCATTGTGAAAATATTTTTTAAACCCCAATCAAGAAGATAGTTTTCTAAAGCTTTTTCAATGTACTCACCCTTATGAGAAGTAACAAGGACAAATGGACTTATCTTTTGTTGGAGCTTCCATTCATAATCAATGTAGTGAGCTATAATGCACATGTAGTTTATACGTTGAATTGATGTCCAAGTGTCTATTGCTATGCAGACTCTTTGAATTTGGTAGTGATTAATGAAAACATTTTTCAATTTTAGAATTGCATCTAAATATGCTTGATAATAGTCTCGACTCATTGTCCATTTATTAAGTATCTTGAACTTAGGGCATGCAACAGACATAAATTGTTTCAAACCCTCTCCCTCAACAAATTTAAATAGAAGCTTATCAACAATACATATGTTAGACAATGAAATCCTAATAGCATCATTATCAGACTTCCAAGTCCCAATCACACACGCAGAGTTAAAAGGCTTTGTCTAATGGACTTAGGGTTAAGGTTTTTCATGTAAGTAAACATATGATTTCTAACAGATGATGTACCATTTTTTTTGGGTCATCATATAATTGTTTAGCACAATATATACATTTAGCTTTTACCAACTTCCCTTGCTCATGGATTTTCTCAAAGTGCTCCCATACTTTACTTATGCTTTCAATGTCCTTTCTCTTTTTATCTTTTTTAACAAGTTTTGGTTACTTTGGGGCTTCCACCTTTGCACCACCACCAATAATAGCTTGACTGCCATTGGCAGGTTCTGTTTGATTTTCCATCTACAACTGAATTAGATCCAAAGCAAAACAGAAACATCATAAATTAATCATAGCCAAAGCAAGCATTAATCATAACAACCAAGCAGTAATCACAGCGAGCAAGCAATAACAACAACAACAACAACTATTGTATCATTATTTGACAACAAGAAATATAAAAACATCAATCATAAAAAATTTCAATATAAATATTTGTAAGTATAATGAAAAATTAATTTTAAATAAACCAAGTATGAGTGAAAAATTATTTAATAATCAAATATATTTTTTAAAAATAAAATTATTAGTTAAAAATAATAATTAGTTATATAATTATTTTTTTAATAATATTAAATAAATTATTAGTATTAAAAAAATATTTCTAAATAATCACCTTGAATCAGTAGTAAAAAAATTATTTTAAAATACAATTTTAACTAATAATTTATTTTACATAATCAATATCAAGTCAAAAACTCAAAGAAACAACAATCTATTATTAATAAATATTATTAAAAATCAAAGTTAAAAATTATACATAATCAATGATAAACAAAAACACCAAGATTAAGTAGACAAATTTATTAACAAGAGAAATAAAGATTTTACCTTTTAAATGCTGTTCTTTCAAGCGTATTCTCTGACTCGATTGGTTTTCAAATTATACAACTTCCACCAAAATGTAATATCCCGTGTTTTTAAAATATTTTTACACTGTACCGGGATATGCAGTGTTAATAATTTCTGTGCATTATATGATATTTTTACGAGTTAATATGTATTTTAAACCTATTTTAATTACGGTGTATTATTTTCAGTGTTTTACGTAAAATTTTCCCGGGACTTGTATTTTCGGGGAAATTTTCACGTAAACAATGTATTATTAATTATTTTAAAGGTATTTACGGACTTACATGAACTCATACATATTTTTAAGTTATTAAATAAAGCCTGTGTGGGAATATTTAATTAATTAGGGTTTATTATTACCCTAATATTTTATTAATTATTTATTTGTTTTATTGTTATTTAATTAATTTTATTTAGTATAAATTATTAAAATATTAATATTTTTATGTGTGTGGTGTATATTTGATGTGTGTAATTTAATATTATTTTAATATATAGTATAAAGTATATATATATGCATATATTTGTCAAAAATCAAAAGAATTGCCAAATTACCATTTTGCCCCCTCCCTCTCCTTCTTCTCTCCCGATCGACAACCATCACTGCGCCTCCCATTCCAGCACGCCGGACCGCCCCTCGCCGCCACCAACTGCCGCCAACCTCCTTCCCCTTCCTTCCTCTTCCTCTCCGACGTGACCAGGCCGCCGGAAGCCCGCTGGAACGCCCGGAATCCGCCATGGTAGCAAGTTGAGCTTTTTGCCGTCGATGACGATTCCGGCCACCATTTCATGCACCGACGGTCTTCATTGACTCCTTGAGCTCCGGTGATTCCAATTCTAAGCTCCTTTTGGCCTGAAATCAAGTGGATTTTGAGGTTTGAGCTAAAACTCAATTCGGTCACATTAGGGTTTTCTTTTTTTTTGAGCTTCAAATTGGATGATTCATGGAAACTTCCTTCACAAATGTTGTTCCTAGTAGCTTAATCTTCATGTATGAATTTTTGTAGAATTTTTGGAGGTTTTTTGGATTTTTGGGTATTTTTGAATATTTTAATATTATTTTCTAATTTTCGGAAATTAATTATTTAAATTATGAAATTGGAGTTTATGGTTGAATTAGGTGTTGAAATGAATTATAGGAATTTATTTGTAATTTTTATGAATTTCTAAGTATTTATTTTTAATTATTGAAGTTTATGGAATTTTGGAAAAATTAGGTTAAATGTGTTTTAATTTGAATTTAATTGGTTAATTGAGTTTAAATATTGATATTATTGATAAATATGTTGAGAAAATTAGTTTTGGATAATTGTATGATTTTTGGTGAATTTTTGAAGTAATTTAGGTATATTTATATATATAGGGGTATTTTGGTAATTTTACCCTAAATTGTCTAAAAATGTAATTTAATTGGTTTTAATATTTATTTAAGGTATAAAAATGATTTCTACAAAATATTTGGTATTTTTAACTAATTAAAACTATTTTTCGTGAATTATTTTCAATTATATATATAATATACGGTTTTTCTAATAAAATGAGTTTTAATCGGTTTTTATAGTGTTTCAAGGTCAATTATGTAATTTTTATCTATAAAATGTATTTCTATGTTGTAAGGATATTTTCGGTATATCTGGAATCATTCTGTGTTTGTGGACCCCGGTCGATGGACTGTAGTTTGGAGTCCGACCGTGGGATTTTGATTGTGTTGAGCTTGAATTTCGAAGTGTGTTTCTTTGCAGGGTCAGCTCTACTCTTTTGAGTAGAGAGATGTCCGTTTTACAGGGGAGGTTCTGCCGGATTTTCGATAGAATTCTCGTAAAACGTGATGTCCAATCGAACCCTAATTTTCGATTCTGTGTTTAATACTCTAGATTGAATTCTAGGATTTCTATTAGGGTTACTCTGATATCGGTTATTTATTTCTTGTTTAGTTGCGCCGAGACCGAGGGCTAGTGGACCAGGCCCGTCGGACCTGTCTCGTGGAGCGCATTAGGTGAGTTACTATACTATATATATATGCTTAGGATGCATGATTTAGAAATGCATGTTTTATGTTGATTAAATATGCATAAATAATTTGATTATTTCTTAAGTTTATATTAAGTATATTTTCGGTTTATTTTTGGTATATACTAAATTATATGCATATTTTGTGAATAAAATATATTTAAAATGTTTTTAAATATATTTCCAGCTTAATTTATAATTTGATTGAATGTATTTGATATATATATATACTTGAAATATACCTGGTTTACTTTTGGTATATTTTCGGTATATATATGGTTTATATTGTTATTTTATTTAAATTCATACATCATTTATTGTGAATGAATGTTTTATATTTAATGATGAAGGATATCAATAGAACGTGCTACCTAGTGGGCAGCACTAGGACCGAGTACGTACCGGTACGCCTATAGCTTTAGGCTATAATACTAACTTATTTGTGGATATTGATTTGATTATGATTATTGTTATGTGTGAGATGTGATTTGGGTGTGATTGCTGGAGCTCGGTTGACTAAGTGTCTCGGGGCCAATCACACTGGCAGTTAGACTGCTGGAGCTCGGTTGACTTAGTGTCTTGGGGCCAGTCTACTGTCTAAATGGATTAAGTGGATATATTTAGAATAAGTGAGCCTATGTGGCTAGAGTGTTGTTTAACACTATTTTCTGAGGTTGCGATATTCTAGGGTTCTATGTGATCCTTCATAAATTGGGATTTTTCAATAAAATATATAAAAATGATTTTTCTGCATCTGTATGAATTTGCCTGTATATATACATATTATATATATACTGTTGACTGTATGCATTATCACTTAGTGTGTATGTATATATATTATAGTAATTCACTCAGTGAGGTCTGACTCCCCTCCGTTGACTATTTTTCAGGAGAGTCAACTTCCTCAGACCTCAGTAGCAGGTCGATACGCCGGATTTCTTTCGCCCCGGCTTCTTTATGTAAATTGTCTACTTGAGTCTTATTTATTTTATCTAGACACTGCAGTAGTTGTAAATTAAAGTATTGGATTTCATGTATTTTATTTTAAAGAGATGTATTATATTGAAACTGGATTTGTATTAAAGATTATATATATGTGATGAGATGAGTTTTGAATTAAATCCAGTTGATATGAAAATGATATTATGATATTATGATTTTTATTTTCCGCTGCATATTATATGGTTATTGTTATAGCATGATTTATTTTATTTTTAGGCTTGCTACGGGTTCCGGATTCGAAAGAATTCCTATTCCCTAGCGCCGGTCATGGCCCCTGTTTTGGGTCGTGAAAAAGTTGGTATCAGAGCGGAGTTCTGTGTTAGGGCTTAGTTATGTGAGTTGTGGCCCTAGTTTTAAAGTTGTGTTTTCTGTTGGACTACTGCAGTGTATTAGGTTCGAGTATGTCTTGATGAGTATTCCTTGCTGTAGTTTTCAGCATTATTCCTCCGTTGTCTGTTTTGTCTGAATCTTTCCATTTGTCTTTTCAGAATGAGGAGGCGAGCGCGTGTCGCTCCATCGGTCGTTGAGGCCGAGGATGATGAGTCTTTTCAGGATGAGGTTTTACCTCCTGAGCAGCCAGTTAGACGTAGAGGTCGTGGCAGAGGTAGACCTCGAGGAGCGGCAGGTCGCCGTAGGCAGAGAGAGTTACAGGATGAGGAGCCTGTAGAGCTTGAGTTTGATGTTCCTGTTCCTCCAGTTGTTTAGCCTGTTCAGCCTGCCTATCAGCAGGGTATGTCTGACCCTGAGGCAGCTTTGTTCTATGCCCGAGTTGGCAGGATTGCTTTTGATGGTACTTCTGATCCTTTAGATTTTCTGCATGCGATTGAGACTAGGACTCGGACTGCTCATACCGAGTACCAGCGGATCATGATTGTTGAGTTGTCTGTTGAGGGACTAGCCTTGGATTGGTTCATTCAGATGATCCAGCCCTATATGATGACGATGACATGGGCTCAGTTTCGAGAGCGATTCATGAGGAGATTTTGTCCAGAGCCTCTTCGTTTGAGTTATCATCTTCGTTTGACTAGTATTTCTCGTGGAGATCGATCTGTAGAGGAGTATACCCGAGAGTTTCTTCGTCTGGGTAGATATGCTGAGGACCTGATGCGAGATCAGTATTTCGCTGTCACTACATATGTCACTGGTTTGGGTTCTGCTTTTGTTGGTATGCCCACAGCAGGTCTTACTCTGGAGTCTGTGATTGAGCTAGCTAAGGAGATTGAGCTGAGATTAGTTAGGCAGGGAGCGATGCCTAATTATTACCAGCTAGGAGTTCAGTCGAGTGGATCGCAGGCTACTCCATATTCGAGTTTGCATGTTGGTTCGAGTAGTCAGCAGCGAGGTTCGACTCAGCAGAGTCAGAGACAACAGCAGCGAGTGCATCGGAGCAGTAGACATGGCCGTGGAGGTCAGCGTAGATCGTTTAGATTCGGGTCAGGTGCTTCGAGCAGCAGCAGTGGTCGTAGTTCTGGATCAGCGGCCAGCGTTTGTCAAACTTGTGGTAGAGTCCATCAGGGACCGTGTTATCTGTCACCGCTGACATGTTTCAGATGTGGGCAGACAGGACATTTTGCCAGATCGTGTCCTTATTCCGGGTATCAGCAGCAGCAGATTTCGTGATTCCCACAGCAGTCGATTGCTAGTGCAGCACCCGTGCCATTTCAGTTACCACCAGCCCAGCATCAGAGTTCCACTCAGTTTGTTCCACAGCAGAGTCGTGGTAGAGGTACGAGAGGAGGTGCCAGAGGTGTTGGCCAGGCTTCTACCAGTCAGCAGAGAGGTCGAGGTCAGGCCAGAGTTTTTCATCTTACTCAGCAGGATGCTCAGGCATCTAATGCAGTCGTGGCAGGTATTCTTTCTGTTTGTTACCTGGATGCATGGGTTTTGTTTGATCCGGGTGCCACGCATTCGTTTGTTTCTCCTATTTTTGCTTCTAAATCTTGTTGGCAAGCTTCGAGGATGGCTTTTCCTTTGTCTGTTGCCACTCCTCTGAGCGATTCTTTGGACGCCGATATTGTTCTTTCTGGTTGTCCAGTTCTCGTGGGAGATAGAGAATTACCCGCTGATTTGATTTTGTTGGATGTGATGGAGTTTGATGTTATTTTGGGAATGGATTGGTTATCTCAGCACTTTGCCGTGGTAGATTGCAGGAATAAGGAGGTGACTTTTAGAATTCCTGGTGAAGTAGAGTTTAAGTTTGTTAGTGATAGGAGTTCAGCACCTCAGAATCTTATTTCTGTTATTACAGCTAGGAAGTTGTTGAAGAAAGGTTGTCAGGGATATTTGGCATTGGTTAGGGATACGTCAGTGGAGAAGTTGTCACTCACAGATGTTCCGGTTGCTTGTGAGTTTCCTGATGTTTTTCCCGAGGAGTTACCAGGTTTACCACCTCATAGAGAGATTGAGTTCTGTATAGATGTGGTTCCAGGTACTACTCCTATATCTATGCCACCCTATCGTATGGCTCCTGCAGAGTTGAGGGAGTTGAAGGAGCAGTTGCAAGAGTTGTTGGATAAAGGTTTTATTAGACCTAGTGTTTCTCCTTGGGGTGCACCAGTCCTATTTGTGAAGAAGAAGGATGGTACCCTGAGACTATGCATTGACTACAAAGAGTTGAATAAGGTGACAGTGAAGAACAAGTATCCTCTCCCGAGGATAGATGATTTGTTTGATCAGCTACAGGGTGCACAGTTCTTTTCTAAGGTTGACTTGAGGTCAGGTTATCATCAGTTGCGGATCAGTGAATCTGATATTCCTAAGACAACATTCCGCACTAGATATGGCCATTATGAGTTTCTGGTGATGTCTTTTGGTTTGACTAATGCACCAGCAGCTTTTATGGACCTGATGAATAGAGTATTCAGACCGTATGTGGATCAGTTTGTGGTAGTCTTCATTGATGATATACTAGTATATTCGAGGAGTATGGAAGAGCATGTATATCACTTGAGGATTGTACTACAGACACTGAGAGATCATCAGCTTTATGCTAAATTCTCGAAGTGTGATTTCTGGATGGAGAGTGTTTCTTTTCTTGGACACGTAGTGTCTAAAGAAGGTATTCAGGTTGATCCACAGAAGGTTGAGGCAGTATCTGAATGGCCTAGACCTACTTCTGTTACGGAGATTCGGAGTTTTCTGGGTTTAGCCGGGTATTATAGGCGGTTTGTGCAGGATTTTTCCAGGATTGCAGCCCCTATGACTCGCTTGACTCAGAAGAATGTTAGATTCGAATGGTCAGAAGCTTGTGAGAATAGTTTTCAGTTATTGAAGGAGAAGTTGACCACAGCGCCAGTATTAGCTTTGCCTAATAGTGTGGATAAGTTCACAGTTTACTGTGATGCCTCTAGAATTGGTCTTGGTTGTGTGTTGATGCAGAATGGAAGGGTGATAGCCTATGCTTCGAGGCAGTTGAAGAAGCATGAGCAGAACTATCCTACACATGATCTTGAGATGGCTGCAGTGATATTTGCTTTGAAGATTTGGAGACATTATTTGTACGGGGTGACTTGTGAGATATTTACTGATCACAAGAGCCTTAAGTACATTTTCCAGCAGCGAGATTTGAATTTGAGGCAGAGGAGATGGTTGGAATTATTGAAGTATTATGATTGCGAGATTCTTTACCATCCGGGTAAAGCTAATGTTGTAGCAGATGCCTTGAGTAGGAAGTCCTCAGGTAGTCTTGCTCACATCGGTGTTGAGAGGAGACCATTGATCCAGGAATTGCATCTGATGGTGGATCAAGTTCTGATAATGAAGATCAGTAGATCAGGTGGACTGTTAGCTCAGTTTAAAGTACGATCTGTACTAAGGGATAGGATTAAAGCAGCTCAGAGCCGAGATCCTATTCTGGAAGAGCTTGCAGAGAATGTCAGAGCAGGGAAGTTCACTGATTTCACACTTGATGATGATGGTGTGTTGTGGATCAGTGGTAGATTGTGTGTTCCAGATGTGGATGACTTGAGAGAGGAGATTTTAGAGGAAGCACATTCTACAGCTTACAGCGTTCATCCAGGTGTTACTAAGATGTACCACAGTATCAGAGATTTATACTGGTGGGACGGATTGAAGAAGGATGTTGCTGGTTATGTTGCTAAGTGCTTGACGTGTCAGTAAGTGAAAGCCAAACATCAGAAGCCTTCTGGGAAGCTTCAACCTCTTCCTATTCCCGAGTGGAAGTGGGAAAGGATAGCTATGGATTTTGTGGTCGGTTTACCTCGTTCGAAGGATGGATACGATTCCATCTGGGTGATCGTAGACAGATTGACGAAGTCTGCACATTTCTTGCCTGTGAAAGCCACATATTCAGTTGCTAGATTAGCGAAGTTGTATGTGAAGCATATTGTGTGCCTTCATGGTGTACCTGTGTCCATTGTGTCAGATAGAGGTTCAGTGTTTACTTATCGTTTTTGGCAGAAGTTGCAGGAAGCGATAGGCACTAGGTTGGATTTCAGTACTGCTTTTCATCCTCAGACAGATGGCCAGTCTGAGAGGACGATCCAGACACTGGAAGATATGTTGAGGATATGTGTCTTGAATTTGGGAGGTAGCTGGGATGATCATTTATCGCTTGTTGAGTTTGCATATAATAACAGCTACCATAGCAGTATTGGTATGGCACCGTACGAGGCGTTATATGGAAGGAAGTGTAGATCCCCGTTGAGTTGGGATGAGATTGGTGAGAGAGCTTTGACTGGACCAGAGATGGTTCAGGATGCTACAGAGAAAGTTGCCGTGATCAAGCGCAGATTAGAGACCGCAGTTAGTAGACAGAAGAGTTATGCGGATCCTAGGTGCAGAGATGTGGAGTTTCAGGTTGGAGATTTCATTTTTCTGAAAGTATCTCCGATGAAGGGTGTGATGAGATTTGGCAGGAAGGGTAAGTTAGCACCGAGATACATTGGACCGTTTGAAATTCTGGAGAGAGTTGGCACTGTTGCATATCGGTTGGATTTGCCTCCGAGTATGTCACAGGTGCATCCAGTATTTCATATCTCGATGTTGAGGAAGTATATCTCAGACCCTTCACACGTGTTGCAGCCCGACAATGTGGAAGTGAGTGAAGATTTGACGTTTGTGGAAGAACCTGTGGCGATAGTTGATTTTCAAGTTCGACAGTTGCGATCGAAGCAGATTCCGATGGTCAAGGTTCTATGGCGTAGCGACAGAGTTGAAGAGCATACGTGGGAGACTGAAGCTGAGATGCGAGCTTCTTACCCGTATCTCTTTCCTTCTTGATCTTATTTTCTGGAATTCGGGGACGAATTCCTGTAAGGGGGGAAGACTGTAATATCCCGTGTTTTTAAAATATTTTTACACTGTACCGGGATATGTAGTGTTAATAATTTCTGTGCATTATATGATATTTTTATGAGTTAATATGTATTTTAAACCTATTTTAATTACGGTGTATTATTTTCAGTGTTTTACGTAAAATTTTCCCGGGACTTGTATTTTCGGGGAAATTTTCACGTAAACAATGTATTATTAATTATTTTAAAGGTATTTACGGACTTGCATGAACTCATACATATTTTTAAGTTATTAAATAAAGCCTGTGTGGGAATATTTAATTAATTAGGGTTTATTATTACCCTAATATTTTATTAATTATTTATTTGTTTTATTGTTATTTAATTAATTTTATTTAGTATAAATTATTAAAATATTAATATTTTTATGTGTGTGGTGTATATTTGATGTGTGTAATTTAATATTATTTTAATATATAGTATAAAGTATATATATATGCATATATTTGTCAAAAATCAAAAGAATTGCCAAATTACCATTTTGCCCCCTCCCTCTCCTTCTTCTCTCCCGATCGACAACCATCACTGCGCCTCCCATTCCAGCACGCCGGACCGCCCCTCGCCGCCACCAACTGTCGCCAACCTCCTTCCCCTTCCTTCCTCTTCCTCTCCGACGTGACCAGGCCGCCGGAAGCCCGCTGGAACGCCCGGAATCCGCCATGGCAGCAAGTTGAGCTTTTTGCCGTCGACGACGATTCCGGCCACCATTTCGTGCACCGCCGGTCTTCATCAACTCCTTGAGCTCCGGTGATTCCAATTCTAAGCTCCTTTTGGCCTGAAATCAAGTGGATTTTGAGGTTTGAGCTAAAACTCAATTCGGTCACATTAGGGTTTTCTTTTTTTTTGAGCTTTGAATTGGATGATTCATGGAAACTTCCTTCACAAATGTTGTTCCTAGTAGCTTAATCTTCATGTATGAATTTTTGTAGAATTTTTGGAGGTTTTTTGGATTTTTGGGTATTTTTGAATATTTTAATATTATTTTCTAATTTTCGGAAATTAATTATTTAAATTATGAAATTGGAGTTTATGGTTGAATTAGGTGTTGAAATGAATTATAGGAATTTATTTGTAATTTTTATGAATTTCTAAGTATTTATTTTTAATTATTGAAGTTTATGGAATTTTGGAAAAATTAGGTTAAATGTGTTTTAATTTGAATTTAATTGGTTAATTGAGTTTAAATATTGATATTATTAATAAATATGTTGAGAAAATTAGTTTTGGATAATTGTATGATTTTTGGTGAATTTTTGAAGTAATTTAGGTATATTTATATATATAGGGGTATTTTGGTAATTTTATCCTAAATTGTCTAAAAATGTAATTTAATTGGTTTTAATATTTATTTAAGGTATAAAAATGATTTCTACAAAATATTTGGTATTTTTAACTAATTAAAACTATTTTTCGTGAATTATTTTCAATTATATATATAATATACGGTTTTTCTAATAAAATGAGTTTTAATCGGTTTTTATAGTGTTTCAAGGTCAATTATGTAATTTTTATCTATAAAATGTATTTCTATGTTGTATGGATATTTTCGGTATATCTGGAATCATTCTGTGTTTGTGGACCCCGGTCAGTGGACTGTAGTTTGGAGTCCAACCGTGGGATTTTGATTGTGTTGAGCTTGAATTTTGAAGTGTGTTTCTTTGCAGGGTCGGCTCTACTCTTTTGAGTAGAGAGATGTCCGTTTTACAGGGGAGGTTCTGCCGGATTTTCGGTAGAATTCTCGTAAAACGTGATGTCCAGTCGAACCCTAATTTTCGATTCTGTGTTTAATACTCTAGATTGAATTCTAGGATTTCTATTAGGGTTACTCTGATATCGGTTATTTATTTCTTGTTTAGTTGCGCCGAGACCGAGGGCTAGTGGACCAGGCCCGTCAGACCTGTCTCGTGGAGCGCATTAGGTGAGTTACTATACTATATATATATGCTTAGGATGCATGATTTAGAAATGCATGTTTTATGTTGATTAAATATGCATAAATAATTTGATTATTTCTTAAGTTTATATTAAATATATTTTCGGTTTATTTTTGGTATATACTAAATTATATGCATATTTTGTGAATAAAATATATTTAAAATGTTTTTAAATATATTTCCAGCTTAATTTATAATTTGATTGAATGTATTTGATATATATATATACTCGAAATATACCTGGTTTACTTTTGGTATATTTTCGGTATATATATGGTTTATATTGTTATTTTATTTAAATTCATACATCATTTATTGTGAATGAATGTTTTATATTTAATTATGAAGGATATCAATAGAACGTGCTACCTAGTGGGCAGCACTAGGACCGAGTACGTACCGATATGCCTATAGCTTTAGGCTATAATACTAACTTATTTGTGGATATTGATTTGATTATGATTATTGTTATGTGTGAGATGTGATTTGGGTGTGATTGCTGGAGCTCGGTTGACTAAGTGTCTCGGGGCCAATCACACTGGCAGTTAGACTGCTGGAGCTCGGTTGACTTAGTGTCTCGGGGCCAGTCTACTGTCTAAATGGATTAAGTGGATATATTTGGAATAAGTGAGCCTGTGTGGCTAGAGTGTTGTTTAACACTATTTTCTGAGGTTGCGATATTCTAGGGTTCTATGTGATCCTTCATAAATTGGGATTTTTCAATAAAATATATAAAAATGATTTTTCTGCATCTGTATGAATTTGCCTGTATATATACATATTATATATATACTGTTGACTGTATGCATTATCACTTAGTGTGTATGTATATATATTATAGTAATTCACTCAGTGAGGTCTGACTCCCCTCCGTTGACTATTTTTCAGGAGAGTCAACTTCCTCAGACCTCAGTAGCAGGTCGATACGCCGGATTTATTCTGCCCCGGCTTCTTTATGTAAATTGTCTACTTGAGTCTTATTTATTTTATCTAGACACTGCAGTAGTTGTAAATTAAAGTATTGGATTTCACGTATTTTATTTTAAAGAGATGTATTATATTGAAACTGGATTTGTATTAAAGATTATATATATGTGATGAGATGAGTTTTGAATTAAATCCAGTTGATATGAAAATGATATTATGATTTTTATTTTCCGCTGCATATTATATGGTTATTGTTATAGCATGATTTATTTTATTTTTAGGCTTGCTACGGGTTCCGGATTCGAAAGAATTCCCGTTCCCTAGCGCCGGTCATGGCCCCTGTTTTGGGTCGTGACACAAAATGATCAACTGATGGTCAAATCGACAAATTAGGGGCTTTCACCTTTAAGATCTCTCAATGACATCGAAAAAACACTTCACAAATCCAACCAAACAATCGATTCACTAGTAGACAATAGTAGTACATGCAAAAAAATCAAAGAACAAATATATCTCCATAAAAATACATAAAATGAGGAAAATAAAATACCTAAAAATTTATAAAACCTTTAGATCTAACAATATCATTACCATATCTAGTCGATTAAGCAACTACAGGCCCTTGAATGTTGATTTAATCATTGTCAATGTTTTTTTTTATACACTGATAATAATAAAAACAGCAACAAAGCAAAAAATGATAAATTTTTTATACAACAAACATCGAGTCAAAGAGATTGGAAGGAAATAAATGATAAAGAGAGAACTAAACATAGAGAGCAAAGCGGTCTATACTAGAGCAAGGGAAGAGGCAAAACTAGAAAGAGATGATAGAAGAATGATAGTAAGATGAAGGGATACTGGGCTAAGTTCTAGGGTTAGTAGAAGAGAGGAGAAGGGACTAAAAGGAAGGTTCGAGATTTACAGAGGGCGGTGAAAAATGAGAGGGGAGTGAATGAGAGGAATGAGAGCCTTATATAGGTGGAGAGGATGTTTTTTAGGGTTAGGGTTGGGGGTATAAAAACGACATAGTTTTAGTAATAGGTAACAGTGGTTTGGTTTTTAGGTCGATTCGATTAATTCAACACTGTAACCAAACCAATAACTGATTTTCTGAATTCTTTCCAACCAAACTGCCATTCACCTTTTCTCGGTTACTGAGTTGACCATGATTTTCAGGTTGATCTGGTCCAGTTTAAGCAGTTCGGTCGATTAATACTTATCTCTAATTTTACTATCCTCTATGAATAGTTTAAGTTGTATCATATTAACAAAGATACTCATTGGCTGATTATTAAATGGGCGTATATTGGACGTTATTGGCGGTCCTTTTAACAATGCTAGAAATTGTCGTATCACATCAGAACTTGTTCCAATAAACACTAGAAATTGAAAGGTTGTAGACTTCAATCCGAAGAAACTGTTGTACCATTTGTAGTTTTTTTAAGAATATGTTTAGTCCATTGAATGCGCATTTTATAAGTGACCTTTGCATACGCTTATGGGACTATATAATAAGAGAATGTGGTTTCACAGCTTGGCCTATATATTTGAAAAAAAAAAGAAAAAGCCATTTTCTCTCTTTTTTTCCTCTTAAAACACCCCTATGCTTCCTTCAAAGGACTTTGCAAGCATGTATTGATTTCTCTTTACATCTCCATCATCATTATAATTGTCGTCATGATCGCATGCTGATCATCTCATAAAGACTAGAATTAATGATAAACAGTACGAGCCACTAATTCTTTGACTTTTTTCTTTTTTTTTTTTTATATTATCGATTGCAAGAATGTACGTACACACCGAATCATTTCAATAACCAATAATTCGTATATTGTTATTGTTAGTATAGTTGCGAACACTCCACTATATATGCTTTTTCTTTCAATAATGTGTGCACTTGATGACCTTTCAATATGTGTTTATAAACTAATTTATCAATGCCCATTTTTGACACCAAGTCTTATAATTGATGCAATACTCCTTGTACATGATCTCATTGTTTTAGTGCTCGTAATGTTGTTGGACAAGAAATGCAAAGTTATAAATGTAATGGGTTTTTGGTGTATTACACATTTGAATTATGGGATTAATGAACAAAAGGCTTTTTATATAGATGAATTGTCCATGACATCACCAAACTTAATTTCACATCAAAATTATTGGTTGCACACCCAAAATCATTGACTGATTATCAAAATCGTTCAAATCAGTTAATAGAAATTATTTTCGTTTAAGTAATATTTTAATTTCAATTTATGATATGTACAATTACATTAAATTAGTTATTAAGAGATTTTCATCTATTTAAATCAAATTACAATTAATCAGAATTTAATTGGTTCTGAATACTCGCAACAGATAAGCATGAATTGGTTGATTAATTAGTTAATGTTTAGTAGTTGGGGGTGTTAGGTTAGGTATTGAGAGATTAGTGTCATGTGAATTATGATAGATCCACTAGAGGGCCAAAGAAACCTCTTATATTATATTACACCCACACTATATCTATGTAAGTATTTTCATATATTGTATTCCTGCTTCTTTTTTGGTTCACTTGATTTATAGTGGTAGGGTCTTTTTCAATGTTTTATATATATAAAAAAATCCTCCACTATAATGTACAGTAGTGCGTGGTCTTGGCCTTGCCTTATTAGTCCTGGCACATTAATGTGCAACTCAATGTTCCCCACTTAAAGGTTGGAGTCTTGGATCAATTTTTTTTTTCTTCTCTTTAGCTATACATATGCATGTAATCCCCATTTTGATTGCTCAATCCAGGATGCATGCGTGGATGAATTTTACTTCAACTTTAACTTTCACTACATACACAAAAATTGTTATATCTCTGTTACACCACCTTTCAACTTTTTTTTTCCATCCTTTTCCCTTTCGTAATTGGCTAATTTTGTAGAGGTTTATGTGCAAGTTTCGTTTCGCAATTCGATGGAAATGCATGTACTATTCCACCTCAACATTACTTCAGCCTTCCACAAACACAATAGCTTAATTAGGTTCTAGCTATAGCAAAAGTTGAAGGTAGCTGATTTTGACCTTAATATATATATATATATATATATATATGCAAATGGCATAATGGAGTAAATCTTTATAGAAGGATAAAAGGAAAATGATTAAAAAAAAAAATAGAGAGAATCAGTGCATGAAAATAATGTCAAGTTATGTGTGTAATATAACAAGAGTCGGCTTGACATGGAATTTTGGTTGGATTGAGTGTGTCTCCATTATGATTGCACGAAGTTGACCAAACGTCATATAAAATTCTTTTATTTTATTTTATTTTATTTTGATCTACTTAATTATTTAAATTTAATATTTCACAAGTGCAGCTGCTTTCACATTCAAACCATAGTCAAGATTAAAGAATTAATAACATGTATACATAAAATTAATGAGATGATTTAAATTCACATGAATGTTGTTGCTACAATAATTTTAGTTTCTGAATATATTGCTTAATTAATACGTATAATAAAAAAGAATGATAAGAAATTGAGCAAATAAAATAAAATCCCCAGTTGGTGACACTGTTTCCTACTTCCACTAAAGAATCTTGTATCATCACACGTACTACATCGACATCATTCACTTCAGGACTCATTTGTGACCAAAGATTTTTCCACTAAATGACGATGACAAACCATTTATTTTCATGTTGGATGTGGAATTTCAATAATAAAAACAAAAACCAAAGAAAAAATTTAAAAATCTCGAGTTTAAAATTTTTTCATCCATCAATATTAAGGCTAAAAAAAAAAAAAAAAACAAAATCGACTACTATTTTATTGGTGTATGTGTGCATATGTATATTTGATAGCTCGTAGTTTATAGACAATTAGTTAAATATTTTAATAAAAAAAAGTTAAAATAATATAAAATTGACTGTTATTCTACTTGTGTTTATATATATATAAATGAAAGAGAGACATATAAAATTATGAAAGAATCTCATAAAAATTGAATAATTTTGTCTCCGGTTGTTCAACATTTCAATAAAAAAAAGTATGCCCATGGTGGGATCTCTAGAGAACTTTCACGACATTCTTTTCTGTTTTTGTGTTCTAAACGTACAATGCAAAAGTGAATCAGACAAGACAACGCCTAGATTTGTGCTGTTATTTGTGCTCTGTGTTTTTGTTAGGTTAAATCATCATCTATTGAGATAACGTTGTAGTACCCACGAATGAAACCTATTCATGAAGTATTCCCATAAAAAATGATATCTATACCCATATATGATCATGGAGTAGTCCTCCTCTTTCTCTTGTACTCGACTTTGTAAAATTCAGATTCACCCACAAAAAAATGCATAAATTATTCGTACGTATTCATTTCGATTTTATGGTATGCTGTGTAATGCACCATGCAAAAGTTGCATAATCATGATCATGATGAACTCAAGCCACCACGCAACCTGCATATATCTATATGCATACGTGTGGATGTGCTGGAACCATATTTTTGCAACCAAAGGATTGCTAATGGAAAGTTGCCTACTTATAATTAAAGAAAAATGAATTCTTTTCTGATATATATATATACACACCAAAACTTGCAAAAATCACTTGTTTAGCATTTCCCCATGTTCCATACTTCAAAAATGAAAAACAAAAAAATACAAGAAATAATTTTTCTTCTTTAATTTCCTCACAAATTGGAGTGTTGTCATATCTCACGACTCAAATCGGGAGTCATGATTAGGGATAGGGAATGATAATTTTTTTGAATCCGAAACCCGTAGTAAGCTTTAAAAATAAAAAAGCATGTAATAAATAAATAAAAATACACTCGAATTAAAATTTAAATCGATATAAAAATAAATACTTAACTGTCATATAATAAAATAAAAATATTTTCATTTAATATTCAGAGAAAGGTCTCTTAGTAAAACAACATTCTATAGATAAAAAGCACTACTATTGCAGTTTTCTAAAATATAACAAAGTTTAGATAAATAATTTACATAATTTAGTCGGGGCTGAAGAAGTCCAGCGTACAGGTCTACTACTGAAATTTGACGACGAGGAATCTCCTGAAAAAAATATTGAGCGGAGTCAGACTTTACTGAATGAATTATTATAATATATATAAAATAATCTAAAACATATCCAATCAGACATTAATATATATATATATATATATATATAT